>OOIL02001925.1:108873-130493 GCA_900332095.2 Cuscuta campestris | reverse complement strand
TCCATTCCTCAGTAAACCTTGGGTCATACATTCTATTTGCATCTCGCCATCTTCTAATTGTTTTTTTGTTTTATGATGTGAGATTGATGGATTGTATGTGTTCCCAATTCTCTTTGTGTGTAGCGGGACAGTACCCAGCCTGTCCATGTACAAATTATTTCGTTTGAATGGAAGTGTTTATTTTTTCATGTCCATATAAATCTTTAAAACAACGGTTGTTTGATTGTTTGGGCAGTAGTTTTTGAGTGACTGAGTTGAACTCTTAAGGGGGGGTTGAGTTGGTTTGGAGTGCCTGACTTGTTTTGGTTTGGGTGGGTTTTGAGTGTGTGTTGGAATTGTTTGCTGTGATGCTTTGGAAAGCTATAGTCTGGACAGGGGCATGAAGATAGGGGGACAAGACAGCTGCTGCAATTGGGACCAAAGAAACCAACCAACCTTCAAAGTGGACAAATACTCTGGGACGGAGGTTATATATATATATATATATATATATATATATATATATATATATATATATATATATATATATATATAGATAAAGGAAGAAAAGAAACATACCGATTTTGAGATTGTAAAATATTTATGGATTTCAATCGGGAAAAAAGGAGAGAACCAAGCTATGAACACGAGAGAGAGAGAGAGGGGCTGCGGAACAACCGTTGTTCGCCGCCGATCTTCGGACAGGAAGAAGGTCAGTCGTTGTCGCACCACCATTGATCGTGGTCGCTAGAAAAATAGCCGCCATCGTCCTCCATCATATTCGCCGATTAATTGGTGAAGTCTTTATAATTCATCTTCAAGTAATCGAGGTGAGTACATGGGCATCAAACGCTAAATTATTCATATAAGTTTAAAAGTCACGTTCGTAATCTTGTATGATTGATTATGTGATTTATTTGATTATGATTTGAATTATTATTTATTAAAAAAATATATGATGTTCTTGATTGATCGAGGAAGGCTAGGTAGGTTCTCTTACTCCCATTTGCATACTTTGTGTGTCAATAACCTTTAAAAACATTATACGTATTGAATGATTTGGAATTGGATTGAACTCTGCTGTTTCCATACATTTCTAATGTTAGAAAATAGCTAGATATAGCCTACCGGTACACAGCTGCCGCCATAAGCTAATTTTCGTATACGGTAATTGTACCCGGACGGTCGGGGGTATCGGACAGACGGTGCCAAGGTACTGCCTTGCCAGGGTACCGTAACAAGTACCGTGTATGACTCTAGCTGCCCTCTTTCTTGTTTTTTGTCATGATTCAAATCCTGGATTTACTTTGAGCTCTTGTGTTGAGTCACAAAATAACATATTTTATTCTCCAAAAAATTACTGCCCGGTACCCTCAATTTTGTGATAAGAACTGCCAGGTCCCATTATTTTTCTAAATATACTCCGGGGTACCTTAAAGTATCTGAAAAATTACTAGTGGATGACATTCCGTCCATGCCTCCGTTAGTTTCTCTATCCGTTATCTTTTTCTTCTTCTTTCATGTTTCTTTCTCTCTTTTTTTCTCTCTTTCTTGTACCAGCCCCCCCCCTCCCACCTTCCCAATCCCCATCAGAGACCAGCGCCCCTCCTCCCCATTTTTTAGAAAGAGACTAGTACTATATTTTTTAGAAAAACAGCAATATTTATAATTATTATTATTATTATTATTATTATAAATTGCTCCATATTATTTTTATTTATTATTATTACTATTATTATTAAAATTAGTTATTATAAAAATAGCATTGATTTTTATTTAGGAAAATAGCACTTGTTATAAAAAAACACTTATTATTAATATTATTATTTATTAAAATAAAATAATAAGTAATTTTAGTACCTTACTCTTTTATAAAAATAACACTACTTTTTAGTATTACTTTGTATTAATTATTATATACTTCTATTTTTTAATTTATTATTCTTATTAAAAGTTAATTAGTAGTTTTCTAACACTATTTTTTAAGTAAAACAATACTAATTATTATTATTTAAATTAAAACTTATTACTATTATAATTAAAAACAATTACTAGTACTTTTACTATTCTAATACAATAACTAATAATAAAATAATAATATCTATTAGTAATACTAATACTAATAAAAATAAAAATAATAATAATAATAGTAATAATAATAATAATAATAATAATAACAACAACAATAAAAGAAGAAGAAAAAGAAGAAAAGAAAAATAGAGGAAGAAAAAAAGGGGGAGGGATTTGGGTGGGGGGGGGGTGCGGTCTCTAATGGGAATCGGGAAGAGAAAAAAAGAAAGAAAGCGACAAAGAAAGAAAGAAACATGAAATAAGAAGAAAAAGATAACGGAAATTGAAAGTAACGGAAGCATGGACGGATTGTCACCCCTTAGTAATTTTTCGGATAATTAAGGTACCCCGGAATATATTTAGAAAAATAATGGGACCTGACAGTTCTTATCACAAAATCGAAGGTACCCGGTAACAATTTTTTGTTTTATTCTCTCACTTCTTAGTACTTTTAAGATACTTTGATGCATTTTATACTGAAATATTAAAACTTTCCAATATTTAGCATTTAAGGCTATTGTTTATGTTTTATACATAAAATGCCAGATTTTGAGCAAGATTATATTTTACAATTATTTGAAAGTACGGAGTATTACTTTCCTTGACACAATCTTTTTAGATATATACTCCGTATTTTGGAGCTCAAAAGCAATTAAAGGAATAGAAGGATTGGGCCAAGCCCAGACATCTAATTGGCCATCACCCTTTTGACCCAATTGTTAAGCAAGGAAATAAATAACAGAAAAAGAAAGAAAGAAACGTAGAAGAGGTAGGAGCCCCAGGCGCAAGAACCAACCGGATAGCCTTCTTCTTCAACTCCAACTCTAATTTCAAGTCCTAATCCAAATTGAAGACTAAAGCTGGATTAATTTGTGTACTCCCTCCGTCCGGAAATATTCTTCACGTGTTGACTTGACACGCTTATTAAGGAATAGTAAAAAAAATGTAAAATTTTCAAAAATGCACATACTATAAACTTTTAAATCTCCTTTTATTATTAAAAAACTACTAAAAAAGTAGATTTGTGATAAAATAGAAGGGTATTATTGATATTTATCCTTAAAAACTATACTAAAGAAGGAAATGTGAAGAATATTTCCGGACGGATCAAAAAGGAAAGTGGGAAGAATATTTCCGGACGGAGGGAGTATAAAAGAAGCAAAAAGAATGGGTTGAATACGGAGACGGATAGAGACGAGAGAACAGATCGGAGCAGAGCAGGTGCCGACCTAGGGTTCCGACCCTAGGTCCGGCGACGGCAATTGCACAGCGGTGACGACGACGGGAGGTCTGGACGGCAACTCCGACACTAGGCATATTCTGAGCGGCGGCCATGGATGGAGAAATTTCTTTGGCAGCCATTTCTTTTCTTTGGCAGTGAACGAACGGATGAAGGAGCAATACTCAGGGGAGCAATTTTCTCCTTTTTAATTTTATTCTTTAATTTAATTAAGACTTTCCAATTTATAAGTTTCACAATTTATGAATTTGATTGTCAGTATTAAATATGTTTATTTTCAATTCTATGTTTGTTGAATGTGTAAGTTATATTACAAATGTTGAATTGCATGTGTGTTGTTGTTGAATTGTTCAATTATGATTTATTGATTGATTATTGTCTCTAAAATTATGAAACCTTTTTAGGCCGGATCGTTTGACAAAAAAGATTGAATCTTTGATTTGGTTGTTTTTGTTGGATTAATTTGACCTTGAAGGAATTTTAGCCTTTGCGCTACTGTCAAATCTAAATTGAAAAGGTGTTTGAAAACTAGTCTTTGTTTAAACTTGGATTAGATCAATTTAGGACGGCCGCCTAAACTCTAATTCCAAATTTCCAATTGACAGTTTTAAGATCTTGAGTACGTTTATAGCTGAGATTTTTAAAACACAAGTGTCACCTGGTTAATACTTAATTGGCTCCACCTAGTTTTTATTAATCAAAGTTTTCAAGCTGGCTGTGTTAAATATATATAGTCTACTGCATAGTTGTTATGTGATGTTTTCCAAAGAACTTAATGCTCTATTTTTAATTAAATCTGAGGGCAGGTCCTTGGGTTGTTAAGAATTGTTGGTAGGGGTGGGCGTAAAATCCATTCCCGTTGGACCGTCCCGAAAAATCCCGGATCCGTTTTGTAATTGTATCGATATATTGGGACACATTTTTTGTCCTGAACCCGTTCCGTCCCAATATCAAATGAGACATGAGCGGGACAGCTTAAATTTATACCGATCCGTCCCGTTTGTCCCGTTTCATCTACTCTACTAATATATACTCCCTCCGTCCCTGAGTGTTTGTCTACTTTCATTTTTGCACACCATCCAATACACTTCTTTAATCTATTTTATCTTATAATTTGTATATTAAAAAATTATAAAAATTATATATTAATAATCTATATGTTAAGACGAATCAAACAAGATCACACATGACTATTTTTAGGCTTACACATTGAGAGAATTTGATGAGTCAAAGTGCACAAGTTATTAAGAGTATGTTTTCAAATCAAATCGAGAAGACTTTCAGACTTGTCCAAACCTTCGTCTAGTTAGAAAAATTAGCTAATTCCCTTCGTCCACTCCTCAAGAGACACGACACTCGGAGAAAACTAACCCTTCATTGGGAAAGTTGACTTACCAAAAAACTCAATCATCAAATGGCGTTGTTGCCGGGGAGTGGGACGGTTTTAGTTTTTTTTTAAATTAGCATAGGTGAAGACCGGTTAGGTCGATCTTCTCACCTCTTTTTCACAAGCCACCCGTAGTAATCATTAAAAATGAATTTTCGAGATGATTACTAAGATCCACCTCCTTTCTACCAACCACCCAACCATCCACCATCATTTTCCCAACAGTCCAATTCATATCCACCATCACCACCACCATATTATCCACATCAGGATTTATATTATGATGACTACTCCGTCAATAATGGATCTGATTATTATCCATACCATGAGGAAGCACCATACAATACCCCGTCTCGGAGCTTTGGATATTCTCCATACCAAGACAGCTGTGGGGATTATTATGAACCTCATGATGATCAAAATGATTATGACGAACAAGGACCAATGTACGATGACCAACTAGATCCACTTATTGAAGAGATTTTGTGGACTGAGAAAAGAATACTTAATCTTGACTTAGCATTAGTAATGGAGTGTTCATTATTTGAACCACCATATTGCCGTGATTACTCTCTGACTCGTGAAGACAAAATCGAAGCAAACAGAGATGCAATCCAGGCGAGAGAACGATTTCTCAAAACAGCCAAAGAAGAACGCCAACTGCTCCAAACCCAGAAAGAAAACAAACAACGTGAATATTGGGAGCATATGCAAAAGATGCTAGAGGACTTTAAGAAGACTATGGAACAACAAGAAGAGATGGAGGAAATTGTTGTTCTAGAAGAGGATGAAGAATCTGAGACAGAATCTGAAACTGAATCCAACAATGTCTCAATTCTTGAATATCCACAAACTCCATCACCACTGGATATCGAAAATAAGATAACACTTGCAGAAATGATTGCACGAGGTACAGTGGTGATGCTTCCTGAAAGCCCACAAAGTTTAACCGTACAAGATGTGAAGCCTACCGAGGGTCCTGTCTCGGAACCGCCTTCACGAGCTGCACCAAAAACGTTAGAGGAACCTGTCCTCCTAACATGTGTTGAAGACACTTCTCCAGAGGAACCTGTTCTGGAGAAATCTGAGCCCACCACCGACCCCCTTGATTCCGATGAGTCTGACAAATCTATAGACGAGAAATTACCTTGTGATGCTGAATCCATTCCGTCTATAGAAACTATCACTGAAGACTCGGAGGAAGGACATGTTGTAATCTGTTGTGATATTTTATTTACTCGCAAGTGCACGAACCGTACGAAAGTATAGCAACGCAAATACGAGGTCGATCCCACAGGGACTTGATTATGTGAAGAATTTTATTCTAGATTCAATTGAATATTTCTAATCTAATTGGACAAAATTTAATATAAAAAAACAACTAAATATGAAAGTGACTAATTTTAAAGAAATCTTAATTTAAACAAAAACTAAAGATTTTTCTTACTAAAAATTAAAAGATTAAAAGTAAGTTTTCAAATATGAGAAAGAACTAGGACTTGGAATCCACTTATATATTCAAATGTAGTTTCTACTCAATCATTATTTTTTCCAAACTTAATACGCATGATAATCTCGCAACCAAGTCTCGTTATCATGGAGGATATATCAATTAAGCTCTAAAAATCAATTTCTAAAATATGTTATTTTTCAAAGTTTCAAGAGAAATTCAAATCATTAATTGTATCTCATCAAGAAATCACAACTAATATCTGTTCTTTTAACTTGTCAAACAATTATTAGGATTATTCAAAGCATGAGAAAAACATGATTGAACTCATCTAAAAATTAACCCTAACAATCAATTGGAAAAATAGAAAATAAACATTTAAGTTCAATATAGAAAAATAAATCATGAGTAAATATCAAATTGAATATATAAGTTTCATCCTTGCCCTAGCTATGGAGTTTAGCCAAACATAATGTAAATTTTAACAAGATTGATAGTAAAACTTGACATAATTAAAGAAGAAGGGAAGAAATAAAATCTAAAATTGGAGGAAGAAGACGGACCGTGCTGTTGCAGTGCCACTCCAGATTCGTCGCCGCCGTCACTGAAGGTCGGAAGACCCGCCGGAGAGCATTCCGCCGCTGGAAGCTGCTTTCTTCCGTTTTTTTCCGTTTCCAGCCCCTTGATATGATGCGGCTCCTCTCTCTTTATACCCATCATGTCTCTCTTCTTTTTTTAGGTTTAATGTGGGTTGGGTTGAGAATTGAGATAGAATTTGTATAGCAATTGGATCTTGACTTGCACTTGGACTTTAAATCTTCAATCCATTAAAGCTTGGCCCAATTCTCCATCTCTTGAATTTAACATCTTTTTTTTTATTCCAAAAAGTATATCTGAAAACATATAATAGAAATTAATTTCAACACGAAATATAATAAAAACTTTACCCAACTTATGATTTTAGTGTGAAAATATAACACGTAGCCTAAAAAGCTAAATATTTCATTATGTAATTTATTTTAACATAAAATGCATTAAAAATATAATAAAGAACTAAAGTATGACCAAATAAAATGTGACAATTTGTAACGTATCATAATCATCGAGCCAGCAACTGAAAGTCAGCCCATTGAACACTTGGAGAGCCATGTACTAGCGATTAGGGCCAATGATGTGGATACACCGAGGAGACTCCCACCACCATCCATCCAAGACGAGTCTTCTCCATTTTTCCTGTTGCCACCACGCTGCAGGAGTGAGTCAAAGATCCTGGACTTTGACTAGAAAAGAACAGAACAAAGGTGGCATCAGAAGAGAGTCAAAAAGGTCAAACTTTATGACTCTCGGATCGGTAAATCCCGTAAAAACGGGCTAACGTCAAGCTAGTGACGTTAAAGAAGCGCTTCTTGGGAGGCAACCCAAATAAATAAATTTTATTTTTCCTTTTTCCTTTTTATGCGTTTTTGTGTGTTTGTGTGTGCAGGTGAAGCTTGGAATTAGGAATGCTGGTGAACCATTTTGACTCAACAAAAAAAAAGAGGAATGACTAACTTTTGTGCACAATTTTGTAAAAAAACATTTTCAAAAGAAAAAAAATTGAGAATTTTCTCTGTCCCAAACTCTTGTTTTTATCGCTTAATGACCTCGAGGGCGAGGTCAACCCTAAGTGTGGGGAGATTGGAGTTTGGTACAGAATGTTTTTATTTGTGTAGGAAAACTTTTTGAAAATATTTTTATACACTTTGTTGCATTTTGTATATTAATAGTGATCTCTGCGCCGTGTACGGAATGACTGTCTAAGCTAGAATGGTACTTAAGTGGACACAAAGGGTGACGCCTTCGGGAGCCGAACTTGTCCCACCATTCCTACTGGGTCATTTCGTAGAAAGGTTTATTCGGGTGAGCCTAAGAGCATCTAATTGGCAGCATTCTGCCTGATCCCGAATACTCTGAATCGGTCTAGTTATCACTATTGATACTTTTAAAATTCTTTTACACTTTTTACTCTTTTCATAGGTAGAATTATTTTTAAGAGCCCCCTTACGCAAAAAAATTAGCCAAAATTTTTAAATTTTTTTCTTTAAATTGCACATATAGTCTTTTTATTGGCTAACTTTAATAAGTTTTGTAAATAAATAAATTTGGATACTGATGTGTTGAAAATAAAATTATTGATTTAGTGAATAAATATTAACTCGTAAAATACGTTAAGGTCAAACATTTGTAACTTGTCATTTAAAATGATGTTGTTTCAATACTTCAAATTGAGTATGAGCAGTATACTTTTAAGCAAATTTGATATTTCGATGATTGCATTGTAAGTTTTGAAACTAAAAAAAATTCAAAGAACACACTTTGGTGAGACCGAGTTCTGGAGTGAATTCAAAGTCAAAAAGCATTTGGTTCTATGTCAGATGATGAGACTTATATTGAAGTGAGTACCAAAAAGCACGCGGTTCTATGTCATGTGATGAGGCTTTTGAGTGAATAAAAATCCAAAAAGCTCGTGGTTCTATGTCATGAGATGAGGATCAAAGTTTTTGCTTGTGTCAACATGACAAAGTGATGTTCTACAAAAAAAATTCAAACTTACTCTTTGCATAGGAATAAATGATAATTTTAGAAAAGTTTTTTTTAATTTTTTTTTTCAATGTACATATTTTTGACCATAAACTACAGTTATTATAAAACACTTACAATTCTTTTATTTTAGCCATTAGTATTTAAGTTTGTAAATGGGCAACTTTTACATTTAGCCAATAAAATTAATTTATGTGCATCTTTTAGAAAAACAAATAAAAATATATTAATAACTTTTTGTAAAAAGGGTGCTATTTCTAGTAGTTCTATTTTTGTAAAGATTAAATAATGTAAAAAAAAAATTTGTGTAACAAATTGTTTAAAAGTGTGATCAATAGTTTTTCCAAAATATTTTTGTAAATAAGTGTTTGATCCAAAGTTTCATTTGTTGTTGTACTATGTTGCTTGAGGGCAAGCAACGCTTAAGTGTGGGGAATTTGATAAGTCCGTTTTGTACGCACTTATCTTCTCTATATTTAATGTGTTGTGGTCCAATTTTGGATTAAACAAATCAATTTCTCAATGGTTTTTATATCTTTTATTCATAATTGCAAAAGTGTACAAAAGTTATGTTTTGTTGTAAAAAGAATAAAAATTGAGTCAAAAGTGGTACAAAAAGGTAAAAGATTGTGCAAATGGAATGCAGCGGAGCAAAGAGATTTGTTCGGAATTTGAAGTCGGCACAGAAAGAAAAGTTGTTCAGAATAAAATTTTGAGCAAGAATGTATTTTTAGAAAATATTTTCAAACCGGGTAAAAATCCAACCAACCAGGCACTGCCACGTGGCGCAACCAGGTTGGCCGGCCTACTGTGGCAGCAGCAGCAAGGGAGTTGCGTCCAATTTCATGTGTCAGCTCAAAATCATCATCATCAAATCAACAAAGTAAAGAAAAATACTCACGCCATCAACAATTGATTTGCCTGATTGTGCAAGCCGCCGCACATCATCAATCGCCAGCAGCACTAACACTCCAGGCGTGCACCTCGACCTCAAGCCCACGCCTATTAGAGGCCTGGACCGAAATTTTCTCCTATAAAAAGAGGGCTTCGCCCTTCATTCACAATCAAGCCCTCTTCCAGGTCTTTAAGGCCCGGAACTCCATTCTCCGCTCCCGTTCTCAGTTATATTTCAATATTTTAGTTTACTTTTGTTCTGGTTGTCCCAAAGTGGCTCCAACTCTGCTCTCTGTTGTAAGTTTAAATATTTGCAATTTTAATAAAATGTTCGTTTCTTTTATGCACTATTGATATCTAGTATGGGTTAGGGCCGAGATTAGGGTCGTGGCTAAATTTGGGCATATACTCCGTATGTTTATTTAATAGTTGGAATAATTATTCTAGAATTATTTTTATTGTTAAATTAATCAATTATGTCGAGAGAAAAATTAATTAATAATTGGAAATTAGTTTTTGCCTTATCCATGAGGATATAAAATTAATTAAGCCAAACTTTTTAGAACACATTAATGTTGCCTTGAGAGAGGATAAGTTAATGAAATATTTGTGACAGAAATATTATTATTCCAATTATTGATTAAATATGTGACAACAGTAGTTAACTCAGATGATGCCTTGGCCCGAAGTCAAGTCCTATACCCGTACTATTTATTTTCTTTTTCTCAAAAAGCACCTAGTACTTTAGTTTATTTCCAAATTAAATCGAGAAGACTTTCAGACTTGTCCAAACCTTCGTCTAGTTAGAAAAATTAGCTAATTCCCTTCGTCCACTCCTCGAGAGACACGACACTCGGAGAAAACTAACCCTTCATTGGGAAAGTTGGCTTACCGAAAAACTCAATCATCAAGCGCCCACGTGGACCTCGTAACTCCCCATCCCTCAGCGTGGCCCAGTCGAGGAATGAGGAGTTGGGGGGCTTGTGATGGGCCGATATCCAACGGGCGGCCCAATTGAACCATTTGATGGGTTCCGGGTCAAGCGCTTAGGGAATACTTAGGCCTGGGCCGGCCCATGAAGCTAAGCCCGGTCAATTCCAGTCCAAGAATAGCTGGCAGAGTCAATCCGGAGAAGGAGACGGAGCTGAATGAGGGAGACGAAGCCAGAAAAAGGGGATCGCGCCATTGACGGGAGAGACTCCAATAATTATGTATTACCTTAATTGTCTAGAACCGATGTATAAATAGAGGAGACCCGAAAGGGGAAAACTCAAGCTAAATCAAGCTAATAATACACACCATATTCTCGAATTCTCGTTCTTAATTCTGTTCTTACGATCCGCTCTTCTGAATCGGATCATTTGGTGGATTTATTGTCCATCAATTGTATAAACAAATTATTGAATAAAGTAACTTGAGTTAAAAATAATTATATTAAATTAGATGAAAAACTGATATCAAAGGATTGGTTTATATAGAATAAGAAATGATTTTTTATCAAACAGTCAGATTTTAAAAAAACAACAAAAAATTAAAAATGAAGAAAAAGTCGTTTGTTAGTTTGGCGTGTCGGGACACTACTCCCTCCTACCCCGAATCTCGAAAACAGAGAGGGGGCGGTGTTCCCGTTGGTACTACATGCCATGAGGCACGCTGAACTCCCCCCGCAGTCCACACTATGCAGCAATGTTATTAAACCCGGACCGGACCGACCGGTCAAACCGATTGGACCGCGAACCGGACACCAATCCGGTCCGGTTTAACATCGAAACCGGCCATGGCTTTGACCCGTCCAAACCCGGAAGAACCGGGTTGGCCCAGCCGGTTTCCGGGTTTAGACCAAAATGCATTATTTGATTAAAAAATCTCATTCTAGGATTCGAACCTCCTGGCCACCACAGCTACACATGAGAGATCTTAACCAAATTAGCTACACAGCTTTTGCTAACAATGCCATGCAATGTTGAATATATTAGCTTCTTAAACTATATAGAGAGTAATTTTAAAAAAAAACTTCCAATTATTTAAAAAAAGAACTATGTTTATATAATATATTTATATTGTTAATTTTTTAATTAGTTCAAACATATATATAATTAGTATTATTTATTTTTATCTTAAGAAAACTATAAATAATCTATACTTAATGTATTATTCTTTATCTTTAAATTATTAATTATAATTTAATATTCCGCTTTTTATATTTTCAATCATTTTAATCAACTAAATATAAATTTTACTCCGTAAAATGTAACTAGTAAATAAAAACATATTATCTATTCTTTATTTTTCAAAAACAAAAAGAGTATTACCTTATAATTTAAGTGTGTGTTAGACACTCAATTTTTAATAATAATAAAAGTAATTGAAAAAAATAGAAATTGTGAAATAATATATGGGTTATCGACTTAAAACTAGATGGAGAAGTAAAAACACAAGCTAAATACTTTTTTTAACTAAAAATATCTAATGATATAATATAAAATATTAGCATTTTAATTATAGTTTGACTGGGTCGTTGACCCGAGTTGACCCTGGTTCAACCGGTTAACCCTTGACCCAGTGCTTTGTCCGGGTCGACGTCCGGTCCGGTTTTCAGAACATTGCTATGCATCGCGAGTCATATGGCGGGCACGACACCGAAGGGAAAGGGTTTTTTAAATATCTTATATTCATTTTTTAAATATTTTATATGGCGAGCATGCCAGGAAGGGTTTTTTTTAAAAATATTTTATATTCAATATATAAAATTAAGAAATATTTGCACTAAATAGCACTAAAACTTAAGTCATTTATCTAAATAGTACTTAGATTATTTTCTTCCCTAAATAGCACTTTATACTGTCCATAATGACCAGTGATGACAAACATTTACTTGAATAATGACTAATGGATAATGATTAAAAGTGCTACATTGGGAAAAAAACATATGTAGTGCTATTTAGGGAAAGACAATATGTTTTAGTGATATTTAGGTAAATTCCTCTAAAATAAAAGTAGTGTAACTTAGAAAAACCGAAACTTGAATTTGTGTTACTTGTAACTTTTTTAAATTTTTAAAGTAACGTTATCATGCACTTTTTAAGTAATGTAGTTTATGTTATTATTATTATTATAATATAAAACGGCCCGGTTCTAGTGACACCGGAAAACGGTGCCACTCCGGTGCTACTGCCTTTTTGGGGCACTTCTAGTACTCCGTTGGTAAAATTGACGGTTCCTACCCTCTCTAACCCACCCCTAAACCCCCACCCTATCCCCACCCCTACAGCCCCAACCCCACCCCGCCATAAGCCCCGACAAAATGTGTGCCTATTATGCATTGCATAATAGCCACACATTTTGTGGGGGGCTTACGGCGGGGTTGGGTTGGGGGTGCACAGGTGGGGATAGGGTGTGGGGTTTAGGGGGTGGGTTAGAGGGGGTAGGAACCGTCAATTTTACGAATGGAGCACTAAAAGTGCCCCAAAAAGGCAGTGACACCGTTCTCCGGTGTCACTAGAACCGGACCGACTATAAAAAGAAGAGAAAAATATTCAAAGCAAAAAGCACAAAAGAAAATAGGATATTTGCTTGCCAAAAGGCTTGATTTAAAAACATTTAAAAATATTAGAACATAAAGAAATCAACCTAATTAAATAGAAGTAAAATATAGAAAAAGTACCAAAAGAGCTTGCATTGTGATAATGTGGGTACGTATATGGATATTTATCAATACACTTTTGATGGTGTAAATTACCTAACTGGGTAAACATTACTAGACCGGGTCTAGGATTGTTTACTAGATTCTTAAAAGTAAAAAGGTAAAAATACATAAAGTGATCGGGAGGATTGTAGGTGGAAATACCTGTAGCCCAATTAATATTAAGAATATAGGAGAATGCACGAGAGCTTTTATAAGGGAATTTAGAGAGAAGAAATCAAATCCCTTCATTTGAAGGTTACACCAGTATTTATACTAAGCTAAAGGGGGACAAGACGCCACTCATGACACGTTCTCGGATGATGTGAGGCAACTACTTCTTTCCTCTAGCTACCTTGTCACCTAGAGAGAAAGGTGGCTCTCTTGTCGCGTACTACCTTGGATGGATTACTCGAGCATCTCCCATGATTCTCCGTTCATATATTACACTGGTGGGAGCTACTAAAAATTTAAAAACTAATAAAAATAATTAAGCAATTATTACATTTCTGGGGAACGCTTTTTGAACTCGTTGTTCCTAAACAACCTATTCAAAAAGCCTTCCCAAGAAATGGCGCCAGTTCTGTGGAAGGCTTTTTGAACCCGTTGTTTGGGAACAACCAATTTAAAAAGTCCTGCCCAGAACTTGCGTCAGTTATTGGGTAGGCTTTTTTGAATCGGTTCTACAACTGATACAAAAAGTATTTGCACCAATTTCTTCGCTACCTTTTTCATCAAATCTCGACCGATTTATAAGGTTAAAAACAACTAATTTAAAATGTCCATTCTGTAGTAGTGCCTGTCAATGGTTGGGTTCGGGCCGGTCCATTGTGTTCTATCCCCGTACCCTTTTTAAAAAAATCATCTTGACCCGTACTCGTTTACCCGATGGGTCTTGAAGTTTAATCCTAGATTTGGACCCATTAGGTCTTGGTATGCAGCCGGGCATAGCCATAATAAAAGTTGACGTCTTTTATTTTTGTATAATTGAAACAAATAGTGAAAATACTATGAATAAAAAACATCTTAATTGAATACAAATAAAAATAAGACTAATATGTAATTGTAACAAACACAAGCATTGTTCACCAAAAATCTACTACAAAAATCTTAGATTCACAATCAGCCTTCTTGTCAAATTCATTCATGTTTCAAGAATGTTTTTTTATAACATTACAACTAATTCCAAACTATTTATTTCATACTAATAAACCAATGTGTAACTCCCTCTATTGTGGTGAAATAAATACAGATAGATTTGAAAGTCACGCAACCAGCGAAGAAGCGGAGCAACAAAAAAGGAGGGTAAGGTTTTGTAATATATCATATTATTTATTTATTGAACCGGTACAAGTTCTAAACGCGTCGGGACTAGGGGTGTTCAAAAATATCCGATCCGAAAAATCCGTCCATGATCCGGGCATATCCGATCCGAAAAACGGATATCCGATCCGATATTTTGGCTTTCGGATATTTCGGATCGGATATCCGAAAAAAATCAGATCGGATATGGATTCAATTTCTGGAAATTTTCGGATAATCGGATATCCGATTTTTTTTGCTTATATGTTTAATGAAATTTTATGAATATATATTATGAGTGTGTGTTTAATGCAATTTTATGTTGATTTTGGAACTAAAGCATTTTGGACTTTTTGCATTAGCATTTTAAAAGTTTTTGTTTTAATAGTAATTTTTTTTGTTTGTTTAGGCAAAATTACCAAAGTTACTCCCAAATTAAATTTGGTATCAATTTTTTATTAGGCCATTATCTTGTAGTGAAATTTTTCTTTTAGTAAATCTAATTTGAATTTGATATTGTGGGTTGATATTGCTATTTTACCTATTTTTTTGTAAATTTTGGCTAAAAAATCAATTTTTTGGATAATCCAATGATCCAATCCGAAAATTCGGATATCCGAATTTCGGATATCCGAATATTTTCGGATATCCGAATATTTTCGGATCGGATATGGAATGAGTTTTGCATGATCCGAAATTTTCGGATATCCGAATTTTCGGATCGGATCGGATCGGATCGATCCGATTGAACAACCCTAGTCGGGACTAGTCATCTTATACCCGACCCTTTATTTTTTAAAATACAGGTACGGGTTCAGGTGCGGCTAAATGATATTTTACAAATCCCTAAACCCGCTAAAAATTACGAGTATTATACGGGTTCAGGTCTATACCCAACCCATTGACAAGCCTAATTACAGTGGAAATCGAGCTCTAAGGGTGTTAAGTAAGTGAAAAGAATAAGTGTAGTCAACGTTCATGTGTTGTTGAATGGCTCTCGATTTGGAGTGAGTTGTGGTATAGCGCTACAAATAGCCTTAGTGTTCTAGTCTCTTGATAACTTTTGAAAAATTGACTAAACTAAGAGTGAACATATAGAAAGTATTAAAATAGAAGCTACGTATTTTTATTCTTAGAATATGAATTACAACACAAATAATGACAACATATTATACTAGAGCTGGCCAATTGTTGGTCAGGTCAGTTTTACATCGGTTTGGCTAAGTTACGTTCGAGTTTGGTTATGTATCGGTTTGGTCAACAAAACCTTTATTTAAAACAAAACAGATTTGAGTTGTCTTGCTTTGTCATTGTCTAAAATTAGATATAAAAATATAAAATAATAAGGAGGAGGTAACACACATTGACTGGCAAAGTAAGGAAAAAAATAAAATATTTATTTTAAATATCTTAGAAAAGCCAAAAGATAAGGCAACATTAAAAAATGCTACAACATCCATCAGAAGTTAAGACTATAAGCTTCAAAAAAACTATGAGCCTTAAATTAGGGTGGCACAAGTAAGAACGGTCTAGATTTTGAGGTGTTCCAGTCGTAGTATATTTTTTAAAGAATATTTGAATCTAGATATTTATTTGTATCTATCTTGAGAATTCAAAATTTGTGATACCTTTTAGTGTTTACATACATACATACATACATACATACATACATACGTACATACGTACATACATACGTACATACGTACATACATACATAGATACATAGATACATACAAACATACATACATACATACATACATACATACATACATACATACATACATACGTGACACGCGACAATTAATATTTATATGTCCCGGTCCCGTCTCATTGTAAAATGGTTCGAAACGGATTTAGGATAAAATTTTGTTACCTCAAACAAAGTGGAACATTATAGGGATGGAACTAGGATATTTCAAATCGGGACAAAGAGATCGCGATTCTTGCCAACCATTGTAGTTCCAGATCAAGTAAGTCTTGGGTCAAAACATGTTGGTTCAATTTTTTTCAAGTCTGTTTAACGTCAAAAAACACCACAGAATACCAATATATAGTGCCAAATTATTAGAGTGAAAACTCTAGTTTCGATAATAAAAACATGGAGTTTTTATTTTTGTATTTTCTATATGTTTTACATATATTTTTGGTGATTTCTCTTAACTTTTAAAGTGAGTGGTGGTGTAGCGCTATAGGTAGCTTTACTATTTTGGTCTCTGGAAAACTTTTGAAAAGTTGACTAAACTAAGAGTAAAATGGTTCGGAACGGGTTTAGAATAAAATTCTGTCAACCCAAACGGAACGAAATATTATAGGGATGGAATCAAGATAATTCAGGTCGGGAAAATGAGATTGGGATTCTTGCCAACTCTTAGTGGTTTCAGATAAGGTCTTGGGTCAAAAATATGTCGAGTCAAATTCTGTCAGGTCTATATAATACCAAAAAATACTGTGAAATGCTAATATATAATGTCAAATTGTAAGAGTACAAACTCCCATTTCGAAGTTAAAATCATGAATCTTCTATTTTATATACTCCCTCCGTCCGGAAAAAATCTTCCCGTTTCTCCTTTTTCCCCGTCCGGAAAAAATCTTCCCATTTCTAATTTTAACCTCAATTCTTCCAAAAATGCCCTTCTCATTAAATAACCTCTTTCTTCTTTTTTTCCTTTTCTTCTTATTCTTCTTTTCTTTCGTCCTCTTTTCTATCTTTTTTCATTGCCTAATCTCCATCTCCTCGTCATTTTCTTCCGTCCATTTTCATCCTCCTCCTTTCTCATATCTTCTCTTCTCATCTCTCTCTCTCTCTCTCTCTCTCTCTCTCTCTCTCTCTCTCTCTCTCTCGATTCTTGCTTCTCTTCTCTCCCCCCTTCGTCTTTCTTCCCTCATCTTTTCTTCTCCGTCTTTCTTCCAGATCTGGGATATGGCGGCGATTGTGGCGGATAACGTGATGATGAGGGTAGATCTGTACGAGTTCTCATTATTTCTTATAGATCTACACCACGACCCCTTTCTCCTTGTTATTTATTTTAGATCTGTGCCATGGTAGCTCAAGAAGCAGTGGTTAGTCGAGCATGATGAAGGGGATGCCAACGGTGGTGGGGCTGGCGGCGAATCCCGGCGATAAAAGTACTGATGGTGGTGGCAAGGGTTGGGCTAGCTGCGATGGTGGGGCTAGGGAAGATGGTCGGAGCACGGGTGGTGAAGGGGTAGTGGTGGGGCTCCAATTGACGACGGGGGTTGGCGAAGGACAGAACCAGGGACTACCGGCCTCCTCGTTCTTCACTAGCCTTTCAAGGGCATTTTAGCCATTTCAACTCATAAGTCAACCATTCAAAAAAATGAGAAAAAGTCCAAATGGGAAGATTTTTTCCGGACGGAGGGAGTATTATCTATGTTTACTTCTATTTTTTGTGATTTCTCTTAACTTTTGTTGGTTTGCATCTCATGTAAACTCTTTTTTGTATTTATAATTTTTATGTAATTTTTAAATTTTCAAATCTTACATTTTATTTGTATACAAATTTCTATGTAATATTCCCTATATCCCCATTTTGATTACAATTTTTTCTCACCTCTAAATAATTTTTGTTTATTTACGTGATTAATATGTAATTTTAATTTTTTTATTGATATACCAATTTCTAAATAAAATAATTTCAAAAAGTGAGAAATTTTTCCTCGTAAACCCCAATTCGGGGACGGAGGGAGTATAGATTTCAAAAAACATAAAATTTTACACATTGTTCAAAACATGTCGGATAATTTAGTGTAATGGTGACTTGGAGAGCTGAATATACGTACCTTTTGAGGCATGAGCATAATTACACAAGATTTTTAAATCTTTAGATTCTTGTGCAAATATTTTCGATTGCACATCCCAACTATTTGGCAAATTATATTATACATTCAGTTGTACCCGATTTTGGGTACAACCAAGAAATTATTTATGGTATGAATTTTATTTTACATGAGAATGACACTAAGTTATATGAGAACTAGTGTTTTGACCCGTGCGACGCATGGGGTCGAACGAAATTTTTGTCGATTTCAATTTTTTTCAAAGTAATATATTTTTCGGAATCAAGTAAATATATTTATAGCACGATTTTTAATCAATGGACAACAACGAAAAAGTAGAATATGTAATATTTGAGGAATTGAAAGTGTACTCAAAAAAATCTTTTTTATTTACAATTTTTTTGAAAGACTTTAGGGTACACAACATTTTTGGTATGGTTGTAAGAGTTTCCATTGTCATCTAGAACCAATATTTTTAATCATGTTTTTACCTTCACTCGTAAAAAAATAAACATAAAGTTAACCATGAGTAAATACTGAATTAGTTTAAAATAATACAACAAAAGACAATGTTTGACCTTCACTTTTGTTAATAGTCATAGTAAAAGATAAGACTATTGAGAATTGTCTTCTCTAGAATTTCAGGAGTAGTCTTGGATCATATGGTATCAAATTCATTCGGGGTATGTAAATCTTTTTCCCAACTGATTTCCGGAAACCTCAATTGGAGTGATATTATTCTTTCTCAGCTTCTCAATGATTAATCTTCTACCATTACACAGTTAAGATATTTGGTTAATGTCCTTCAATGACATAATTGGTACTCCTTTTTAAAAACTATTTTGTGGTTTAAGATCGCCCAACATTTGATTTTATTAAAAAAACTGAAGTGTTATCCAATCGTCTTCAAAAACTACATCTAAATTAGTTTTGCATGAAGAATCAGAACTTACGTACTCCTTTTCACCTTCTAGAATAAGGTATAAGACAAATTCATTTACCATTCAACAAACTCGAGTGTGGGTGCTTATAGTGCACTATCCTCAAAAAAAGAATAATTTTTCATTTTCTCTAATAAGTTCTGATAAGTGCAATCTCATATTTGGCCTGGAATTTTTTTAATATATACGGAGTAAAATTATTGCTCTATTAAATAAACATACCCATAAAAAATCTTTTTCTTTTATATATTTATTTCTCTTTTCCCAAAGATGGAAAATTTCTGTAACTAGTATTAATTCAAAATAAAAACAAATATTCACATGCAATTTCTTTTAGTCCTACCAATCTATTCGTTCATTCAATTATTTTATTTGTTGATTATTGTTTTTGAATATGAGTTCTCTTTTCAATGTTTTCCAACAATGAATTAAGATATAAAAGTTTTTAAACGTGATTATGCTGAGAAAAATTTGTATGTAACAAATATGGAATTTAATTTCTATAGAATAAGTTTTTTTGTTAACGAATTCTTTAAATATAACTTGATGACATGACGTGCTCACATGTCAAAAAAATTGCCCAATAAGCGTGCCACATATCACAATTCTAGAAGCCTAATATTTTTACCCGTACTATGCACGGGTGCAAGAATGTACTTTTTTACTCTATTGTTTTTCTTCGAGGTTAATGCTTGAAAAATTGAACAAAACAATAGTGAATTCATGAATTAATAAAAAATGATATATCATAAACATTGCTATTGGTAATTCTTCTATATAACTATGTAAATGTGTAATTTAAAACCAAACTTTTTGAAAAGAATTAGGGCATATCACATTTTTCGTGAAATTGCCCGTATTAATGTCATCTAAACTACAGTAATATTTTCAAGCAAATCTTTGCTTTCACTCACGAAAAAAATATAACATTGTTCGTGAGTGATTACTGTAAAAAATATTTCAACAAATCGCAATGTTTGGCCTTGACTCTTTTTGATAGTCATAGCAAAACATACACATATTACAAATGGTTTTCTTTGAAACTTCAAGAGCAATTCAGGATCAAATAGTACCAAATTCATTTAAGGCATGAAAACATTCTCCTTAGCATTGTTTCGTGATACTACAATTGCACCGATGATATTTTTCGCAACTCTTTAGTGATTAACTATGTACAATTACACAATTTAAAATATTCCTTAACAACATGATTCATACTCCTTTCTTCAATTACACAAAAGATTTTTTTTTAATTTGGGTCGACAATTTGCTCAGATTTTTTTCTTTTTTAAATTTAATTGTGTATGGCACCTCATATTGCTCTTAATAATTACTCCGCCATGTTGTCTAAAAAATGACACATCAGCTCCGCCATTTGTCGCATCTCAGCTATGCCAAATGTCTCGTTCCTGGAGGTCGGAGTCTCATTTATATATATAAAGGATAAAGGATAAAGGATAAAGGATGAGTACTATTGTGTTTTAGATTGAACATTAAATTATTTGTAGATGAATATTATAATTATATTGAACCAATGTATGAAAATGAGTACTGAATTATTTTAAAATGAGTACCACGCTAATTATATTTGTGCAAAAATGAGTACTACTCTACTTCAGAATGAGTACTACCCGGATGTAACGTACGTCCGTACATCCGGTTGTACAATATACCTTCTCTAACTTTTTCGCACACTATAAATACATATTCCCATTAATTTTATATTATCAGATCTACAATATTCATTTTTCATTTTATTTTTTTGTTCATCAACTCTAAAGCACTATAAACAGAAATGTTCTAGAAACACATTTTGATAAAGCAGCTTCTTTTTCTTTTTTTGTTCTTTTTTCTTTGGTGTATGTTATTTCTTAGTTTTTCAATTTTTTCTTTCCTTCTTCTTCATTACTCCGTATTATTCTTCGGTTTTTTATTTTTAGTTTTAACTTTGTTAAAAAATTATTTTTATAACTTTTTTTAATTTTTAAGTTTTTTAATTTTTAAATACTCCTTTGACATAATAGAATGATTTCCTTGAAATTCATAGTAATTTAATTATATTTTATACAAATTTAAATAATTGGATGTCATGTTAATTTTATATTTAGTTTTATTTAAATTTATATTTATATATTAGTCCTATTAAATTTGTATTCTTTATATTTTAGATAAATGATTGACTCTGCAATAGATGGGAACAAAATCTAATGAAAACAAAGAAGAGGATCTGAAAGGACCCTCTTCGATGATGAGGCTCATCTTCTTTTTCTTTTTTTTTTTTTTTTTTTTTTTTTTTT
>OOIL02001925.1:57915-108862 GCA_900332095.2 Cuscuta campestris | reverse complement strand
GAAATTAAAACAAAGGATGGGGTTAAAAATGTAAATCCACGCGCTCAGAAGTTATATACACCCTAATCTGATAAGGAAGCACAGCCACGTCAACGATCCTCGAGACGTTTATCAATCCTCTTGCGCACCGTCCAATTCCATCCAGTAGTCCCTTCCTCACCGTCGGATCTGCCCTTTACCCTCTCGGCTTCTTCTCTTTTAAAATCTCTCCGCCTCTCGCACAACTCTCCATACCGCATCATCACATTTTTCTCTCCTTCCTTTTTTTAAAAGCGCCAACAACCGTTTCTTCTCCCTCCGATCTCGTCACTTTCATGGCTTCCCAATCGGCTTACGAGCAATCTAACCCCTCGATCCCAGACTATCCTCAGGTGCCTAAATCCCACGATTTATCCTCCCTTTTTTGGCTTCTCTTCAACTGATTTCAATTTCAATTTCCTTTTTTTTTTTTTTAGGTTCCCTAATTTGTTTTTTTTGATTCGCTTTCCTTTCAGATGATCATGAAGGCGATTGAGGAGGGAAATGACAGGGAAGGCTTGACCAAAGACGACATTTCGAGGCACATAGAAGCCGCTCATGAAGGCCCTCTTCCTTCGGCCCACGGCACACTGCTCATCCACTGCTTGGAAAAGATGAAGCAGAGAGGTCAGCTCCTTTTGGTAAGGAACAACTACATGAAGCCTGACCCCAACGCCCCGCAGCACCGTGGTCGGGGACGTCCCCCGAAGCCTAAGGCTCCGCTTCCTCCCGGATATGTCCCGCCTGTGCCCCGCTCCCGTGGCCGCCCTCCCAAGCCGCGCGATCCGCTCGCCCCGGAGATTCCTCCAATGAAAGTCTCTGCTTCCGTAGGCACCGGACGGAAACGGGGAAGACCGCCGAAGTCCGCCACTGCGGTGGCAGCACCGCGTCCTGCGAATAACGGTCCTCCGAGAGGGAGAGGCAGGCCGCCGAAGGTGAGACCGGCCATGGCTCCCACAGTTGGAGCATAATTATTTGGCTGAAATAAATGTTGCTTTCGTGTCTATTGCTAATTATTTGATCCCTCTTTTTTTATTTCTAATGAAAAAATCTGCTGGATTTTGCCTGGAGTCTTGTAGTTTTGTTTAATTTAGTTTTACCACTTTATTTTCTTAGGGGCTGTTTGGCAATTTCTGAATGGGTAAGTGCTGAACCAGTAAGAGGTCTGAATCATTAAGTGCTGAACCAGTAAGAGGTCTGAATCATTAAGTGCTGAACCAGTAAGAGGTCTGAACCATTAAGAGCTAGTATATTGCTTAACTATTTAGAGGCAAATGTCTGATCAATTCAGATAACAGCTCTTAACCATTCAGACTTTGTATAATATTTAACCATTCAGAGGCAAATCTCTTAACCATTCAGACATCTGAACCATTAAGAGGCTGAAACAAACAGTTTGAACCATTAAGTGCTGAATCATTCAGACATCTGAACTATTAAGAGACTGAAACAAACAGCTCCTTAATGTTTAAGAGGTTGGGATTGTAAGTAGGCACCAGTGTAAATGTTTGTATGCGGCAAAACTGAGTACTAGGCTTTTCATAGGCCGGTGTTGATAACTTGTCTGGTGTGCGCGCGCTTGTTTCCTAGCGCTTTTATAGGCCCTTTGATTGCAAGTGTTATCCATCGATATCGTATTTAGCTCTTATTTTTATTGATCATGAAATATTAGTTCAACTATGATTTGAGATGATTTTGTACTCCTTCCGTCCTAAAATTAATTTCTCATTTTGACTTTTGCAGTCAAACTTTTTAAACTTTGACCGTATATTAAGAAAAAAATACATTGAATTTTCATATAAATTTATTAGCAATAGATTCATTTTGGAATATAGTTTTGAAATATATAATTTTTATAAAATATATTTATATAAAAATTGAGATATTGATGGTCAAAGTGTCGTATTGGAGACCGTGAAAAATCAAATGAGAAGTTAATTTTAGGATGGAGGGAGTATTAGTTTTGCTATTTACATCTCAATAAATAAATTACAATTATCTTGAATAATCCTACTTTTTTGTGTTTTTTTATAAAAAATTCTATTTAACCGTTACAATGTGAGAATTTAACGGCTATACTCGACCATAAGAAGGTGTGTTTGAAAAAATACAAACAAGAGTTCAACACAACGGCTTGAATATAAAAATGAAGAACAAAACTTAGCAGGTGTAGAAGGAAAGTATACTCTTTCAAAAATATAATTCAAACTTATGAATATGAGAGTTTATAACTAGAAACACAAGCTCAAAGTATGTATAAAAATTAGGAATTTAAGACTCTTAAAATAGCCAAAATATTGAAAATAATTGATAGAAGGATGAACACACTTAGAATAAAAAGAGAGGATGTTTAGAGCTTTGTTTCTTGTTGAAATATGAAGTATTAGACCTATATTTATAGTGGAAGATGTTAATTAGCCGTTAGGAGGTGATTAGAGTTGAATTAATTCAAAAATCAGCAATCAGGAATAGTGTTCAACGGTAACGGTACCCTGTCACGGTAGCTAGGTCCCGTACGGTAGCTAGGTACCTTCTCAGGCCAAAATTCTCTGCGTCTCTGGAGGTACCTATACACGGTACCTATACACGGTAGGGGGGTCCTGTCCATACGGTAGGGGGGTCCCGTGCTACGGTAGGGGGGTCCCGTCTCAGGCTAACTCACGGTACCCCTCTCGGTACCTAGGTACCTTATGACCATTTTGACAATGTTTTCATTTTTGTCCAAATCATTTCCAATTTTGTTTAAAATCTTTTGGATGTTTGAAAATGATTATAAAAGGGTTTTAAACATATTTTGTGAGTGTTTTTGAGCTTGTGAATATAGGTATATAAAATCATATCCTTACATCGGTTTCTACCTAAATTCTACGCTAAATTAGTGTTTCGACTTCATTCTTGAGAACCGAATCTTATTAGATTCTTGTTGTACCTGAAACACTTAAACAAACGTCAAGCTCTTATATTGTTTGTTAACATCAAAACATGATGCTTAGCAAACCAAGGCTAACAGTGATGTTACCAGAATGTCCTCCTAGCCAAGTCCCAACTAGGGAAGTCGTATATGAGGTGGAACCAACTGTGGGACTTGACTCGGAATCACCTACACTTAACCAGGAAAAGGAGGATGTCTTACCTATGGCAATAAATGACTATCTCCTTAATTGTATTGAAAACACACCTGTAGATGTTGTTCTGAAGGAAATAGAGCCCATTACCTACCTCCAAGATTTCAATGTTCAAGAGCCTGAGGAGAAATCTATAGACAAGGAAATACTATGTATGGAAAAGCCAACTTCGTCTATAGAAATTTTGAAAATAATTTCTCATCAGAAGATTTAGACCAAACTTTCTCTGACTTCTACCTGACGAGTGCAACTATGTTTGCCCAGAGGATAGCTGTAGCCAAGCAAGTTGAGACGAGCTTCTTGTGAGTGACACTGAGGACTCTTCCACAAGGGTAAGTACTGTCGTAATCATTGAACCACAAATATGTAGTCAACCCATTTAAGACAATGAAAAAATCAATCTCGCAATCAAGGCTAATGATGTGGATCTATCAAGGAGACTTCCGCCACCACCAATCAATGCAAAGTCTCCTCTCTATATTCTGTTGCCACCAAGCCGCAGTGATGAGTCAAGGATCCTGGACCTTGACCGAGCAAAATATCAAACAAGGTGGCATTAGAAGAGATTCAGAAGGCTCAAACTTTATGACTCTCAGATTGAAATTCACGGAAAAAGTGGGTGAGCGTCAAGCTACAAATGTTAAAGAAGAGCTTAATAGGAGGCAACCCATCATTCATAAAAATATTTAAATAAGTTTTTGAGGTTATTTTTTCCGCAGCAGATTTGGGGGCAAGAGTTATTTTGTTTGTTGTCTTTGATTTTGCAGATGGAGAACCGTAGGGCGTACCTTGTAGAGGAAGCGAAGAAGAGGTCCTGCACCTGGGGAAAACACAAAGTTTCTACCATGTTCGACGCTCATTGATCCAACAGTCCTGGTTGAAGTCGGCTTCTGAGAGGAAATTGACTTCCTCAGTGAATTCTCTTTTCTCTACTATTTTGAACATTACTTTGGATGCTTGTTTGGTTTTATTTTGGAAATTTACATTATGAATCATAAAATCGTTCTTGATAAAATTTCTTTTTTACATGTTATGGTTATCTTTTATTTCAATCTTCATGGTTGATTTTTTTAGTATTGAGATAACTTAGTAATTGCATGTGAGCATTTCAACCATTAACTCCTATTCCAAAACACTCTTAACCGCGAGGGCGCAGTGAGAATGTAAGAGTTTCTAGTTGAAATGATTTCTTTAGGAGTTGTTTTGACTGTATATTTTCCATCATCTTCGATGGAGCCAAAATTTCACCATTTTTTGGCTTTGGGGTGTGATGGAATAAATCAAAATGGATCTCTAAACTGTTTGCGCTTCTTTAATTAATGAAGTAGCAATTAGTCAAGCAATGCAACTTTCGACGTTGAGCCGGGGGTCTCTTTGGAAACAGCCTCTCTACTTTCGAGTAGGGGCAAGGTCTGCGTACACACACCCTCCCCAGACCCTACTCTTGTGGGATTTAACTGGGTTGTTGTTGTTGTTGTTTTGCCTGTATATTTGTAGGAAAAGTTTTTATAGAATAGTCATCAATTTTATTTGTTGATTAATTAATCACCCATAAAAATTGGAAACTTTTAAACTTTTTGTCAATATTTAATTTTTAATCTAATCTTTAGGGATTATTTTCTAAACTTATTTGGGATAAATTCACAATTTATTAAGAGTGTTTAAGATTAATAAGTATTTAGTGGCTCTATTGAAAATAGTGTTTTAAGAAAGTTATTTTCAAAGTACAAGGGATGACGTTCCAAAGCATACTTTGGTGAGACCAAGATTCTTGTTTAAGCAAAAAAGTAGTTGGTTCTAGGTCAATTGATGAGGCTCGATGAGTATGCCGAAAACCACGTGGTTTTATATTACGTGATGATGCCTTATCTATGATCGATTAAAATAAAAAAGCATGCAGCTCTATGTCGTGTGATGATACTTACTAGAGTGACTGTCCAAAAAACTCGTGGTTCTATGTCTCGGGATGAGGTTAGAAATTTTTCTCGTGTCAACATGACAAAGTTATACTAAGAAAATTAAACCCTTACATTTTGACAAAGACTTTTGCAAGAACATGTTTTCCAGTTTAGCCATTAAAGACTTTTTTTTATCTTAACTCACTCTTACAAATGTAATTATCCCAAGAAAAGTTTGGAAAGTTTTGGTTGTTTAAGTTGGTATAAAAATATTTGTTTGACAAAATACTTTTTACAATTCTAACAAGATGGGTGAGAATTTAGAAGTTCATTTCTTCTTAACAAAAGATTGATGACTGTGTTATTTCTTCTTTCCTTCATAATATGTAGCTTAAATTTTTCTTCTGTAGTTACTATCTACCTCCATACTTGTAATTATTCAACTTGTTGTTTGAGGGAAAACAATGTTTAAGTGTGAGGATTTTGATAAGCCCGTTTCGTTCTTATCATTTTCATAATATTCTAAACGTTATTGCACGTAAATAATAGCTAATCATCTCATAAAATGTGTTTTCAATGAATTAAACTCTCATTTTTGTTCTGAGAGTCATAAAAAGAGATTCCACTAAAAATCATCATCAATCATTCATTATATGTTCAAATACTTGACAAAAAGGAATCAATCATCAAAAGATCAAGATTCCGGCTTGAACTAGCTTCTTCTAGGAGGCCAAAAACAACGTTCGGGGCTAAAAGGAATTGAAATTGGGCCAAATTTACGAACCCGCCACGAAGCCCAACAAACCAGGGGCCTAAGGCACCAACTTAGACGCTTCAAGTTGGACGCTTTACCTTAATTGCATCCCAAGAATGACACGTGCAAAAAGCAGATGGTCCGAGACACCCAAAGCATCCAGATAAGGACACTTGGACTTGGACGCTTGGTGTTGGATGCTTTGCGTCTGATCCTATACAAACAGCACCTCTCATCTTCATTTGCATCACATATCATCCCATCTTCAAGTTTTCCACCTTTATTCTTCATTTTAGCTTCTATATTAGTTTAGTAGTTAGTTGAGAAGTGTTTTCAGAGATTTCAACTCAAGATCTGTTCTATTCCGCTCTATTCCGTTCGTTTGGATGTATGTTTTGTAAGGGTCTGGACCTCTGGGTCTGGGTAAGTTGGGAATATACTTTGAATGTTATGTTAATGTTGGAATGGTTATCCTGAAATTATTCTTGCCTTATTTAGTTAATTAATAATGAAAGATTTAATTAGCTATATTTTGAAAAATATTATACATCGTAAGGCTGTAGTATTGAAGACAAATAGGGTAATTAAGAATCCTAGTAATAGGTAGGTGAGTGATAAATCTTTTTCTTTCTTATAATTTCATCATATTCCAAACGTTATTGCACGTAAATAGTATTTAATCATCTCAAAAAACGTGTGTTTAATGAATAAGACTCTCATTTTTGTTCTAATAGTCATAAAAAGGGATTCCACACAAAATCATCATAAATCATCCATTAAATATTCAAATACTCGAGAAAAGGAGAAAAAATAATTAAGGGATTTAGATTCAGGCTTAAACGAGCTTCCAAGAGGTCAAAATATGTGTTGGGGAGCAAAAAAGGTCAATTTGGGGAAAAACTGGGCCCAAAGTCATGAAGTAGGCAAGAAGGTTCCGGATTCGGGTCCTCAGTGTCCAAAGTTGGATGCCCACAGAAGTTGGACGCCCAAGCAAGCAGGAGTGATGCGGCTTTGCCATGAGGCGTAATCGGAATGGACAGGGCATGTAATTCGGGCACGGGCATCCAAAGTTGGACGCCCAGAGGGATTGGACGCTCGTACTCCATATCTTATATATACTGCGCGACTCCTAACACCATTCACACCATTCTCAACCCAATTTCAGGTTCCACTCTCTCAATACTTTGCATATTAGTTTTATTAGTAGTTTTGAGGTAATTTTGGGGGGTTTGACTCCAAATCTGTTCTATTCCCCTTAATTGGAGTTCTGTAAGTTTGCTTGTTTAATAAAATGATGTTTTAATTTATGTTTGCATAGTATGAGTTAGGATTCTGAGTACTTTGGTTGTATACTTTGAATGTTGGATTAATATTGGAATGATTAGTCTATTGATCTTGCTATATTTAGTTAATTGATATTGAAAGATTTAATTAGCTATTTTTTGAGGGAATGTTATATGTCGAAAGGCTATCATATTCAAGGCAACAGATTAATTACAAAACTTAGAAATAGGTAAGTAATAATAGAAATATTATTATTCCAATTATTAATATGATAAAGTAGATCCAAACGATGTCATGACCCTAGGTCGAGATATGCACTTATACTATGTGAAATTTATTTATTATTGTTACTCTACTCTATTTATAATCGTTCCAAGAAAACTTTCGTAAACCTATCCTAAGCTTTGCCTAGTTAGAGAAATTAACTAATTCGTTCGACCACTCCTTGAGAGACATGACACTCGGAGGAGAGAAACTAACCTAACCCTTACTAGAAGGTTTACTACCCGAAAAACTGTAACACCCCACCCTGGGTGACCCGAGACACCCAGACCAATGTTCTAGCAAAACCGGGTTACCTTAGAAGATATTATTTTCTTGAAATAAAATCTCATTTTGATAATTAAGAAGTGCTTGATTATTCTCATAAGCGTAAAGTGAAAACGTCCATAGTAAATACAACCCTGGGTTCAATTCGTAAACAATGTAATTACGTTTGATAGTTTTTCCTTATTAAATATTAATTAGGAACTTCTTTGGCATGGCCCCCACGTCTTTGCGGTTCCTCCTCAGCATTTGTTTCCCTTACCAGTACCTGCGCACAGTTCGCGTTAAACACTACACGCTCAACATAAACCTTAGTGGCAAATAACTAGTAGACATATATAACATTTAAATATTTTTTTTTGGGCATTTTATGTTATTCAAGTTTCAAAAGCTTTCAGCATAATTAAAAGCATTGAGGAAACAATCACACTTTGAACAGCTACTTACGACATTTAGAAAACTCTTGACCTACTAAGTTAACCATAGATTAGAGACTAAGTCGTGACTAGGCTGGAACCCTGCACTAGTCGATACGTAGTTTTATTTCGGATACCTCCCCGTGACCTCAGGTCCAGTAATCAGAAGTGAACCCTAGACCCACGGGACCATCGTTGGGTTCTCGTGGCACATTGTGGTATGATTATTTGTAGGCTCATCCACTTGGACACATACGGTCCGGCCTAATAATACGTGGTTTGACCCACTCGCTTCAATGTGACAAGACCTGGTCAAGGTATGTCATTAAATTAACTTTTAGGTTTTTACTTCGTCCACTAACTATTTGGTTAACCTTAGTAATATAATTTTAAAAAACGACTTTTGATACCTTCAAACATTTTCAAAAAAACCTTAGTCGGTCTGTGTCCCCTTTGCATCCAAAACATTTCACTATTGCCAAACCAACCAAACATCACTCAAACGTTAGGAAAATATTCATTTTCATGTCACATCTTAAGAAACAATCTACAACTATTAGTTTTCAAATATCTTTTATATATATATATATATATATATATATATATATATATATATATATATATATATATAAAGTTGAATATGTTGGTTGTGGTGTGTTGATCGACTTGTGGCATGCCACATGAGCATAATTTAGCTTCTGTTTTGAGTGGAAGTGATTTTACTCTATTTGGCATTTCAGCTTATGCTTTTTGCCACCACTATTTTGTACATAGAACATCGTTTTAGAGAAGCAGGTATGAAGTGCTTTTGCTTTCAGCTTTTGTACAAATCATTTTATCCACTAGTTAATTACTCTCAAACACCCTCTAATTAAGGAGGTGTGTGCTTTTCATAGGTTCATTAAGCCTCTTTTTTCAAAAAGATCTTTTAATATATTTTATCGTATTATATTAAATGAATATTATTTTTTAGCATTAAAAAATTAATCTGATTATATTTTTTTTTATAAAATGTTAACATTTTCTAAAAATTCTATAAACATATATTTTACCATTGTAAAATATATTCCGTATTTTAAATATGAATATTGATTGTAAGATTTTAAATAAGAGTATGTATAAGACTATTTATTATCAATTTAAATATATTTCACTTTTAGAAAAATGAAAAAAACATTTTAGGTTCAATGTTATTAAATTCCTTTTGGCATTTTTAAATTTTATTTAATACAATATTTTTTATAATAAAATAGTTATAGAATTTTTAGTGCATGTAAATCAATATTTAAAGTTTACCTTTTATTTAAAAAATATATTCCGTATATCTTAGAGTGAAAAAATATTCACTTAAAATAAACAGAATTATATTTATAAAATGTCAAAAGTTTAGAAAGTATATGAGTCCGTACGAAGCATGGGGTTAACACTAGTATATATATATACTCTAACGCCCTACAAACCGGCTTAATAGTTAGCCAATATTTTGAATAAATAAATATTATTTATTTATTGAGACTCATTATTGTAAATAATAAATATTGAGATTTTGATATCTTTAAATGGACTTCCATAGTTAATGTATTTTAATCAAAGAAAGATGTTTTTAATAACGGACCTCTCAACATTAATTGGTTAGATAAATTAACTAATGAATGAGATGGACCCGGTGGTCTGAAAATAAAGTTTGGAGAAAAATATTTTTAAGAGATCATAAATTTAGTTTTCACTATTTATTCCTGGAAACGCGAACGGATCTCAATTCAAACTAGTTAGGGGGGAAAAGCGCGTACCATTCCTGTCAGATTTTATACATCAGAGTAGAATTTAGGGAGATAACTCCCCAAATCTATCCACACACCACTCATCGTTATTCATTCCCCCATTTTTAATTCTCATTTACTGCCCTCATTAGTCCTTCATTTTTCCTCTATTATGTCTCTTTAATATAAACCTTCCTCTTCCCTTCCATTTTCTCCATCATTTGTAACCCCCACACTACCAACACACTCTCTACTCTCCCTCTTCTCTATGTCTTTTGGCCCAGAAACCACACCACGGAGGAAGGCCGGCGGAGGAGAAGAAGAGGAAGAAGAAGGAGGAGGTGCTGATTTTGGAAGCAAAATCCCGCCAATCCATTTTGGATAGTATTTAGACAAACTTAAACTTACTGTTTAGTTGTGGTTTCTTGACGAAAGTTGTAGCTCTGCGAGTTGGTGAACCACAACTGCAAACGGTTTGTCAATCAGACAAGTAACGAAGGCAATACGGCCCTTTTACCAAAACTGGTCTAGTGGCGACGGAAAACGCGAGATTTGCAACTTCCGTCCCATTCTCGATCTGTCTCATCCAATACGCTATTCGCTTGGTGCGTGCCAACCCTTCACAATCCCTATAACATATTCGTGAGAAGAAACGGAACTCAAGAAGCCGTTTGGAAGTCAGAAGGTCAATGGTTTGACGACCGTTAGTTGACGCTGTGATTCGTTTGGTCCCTTGTAACGTTGTGTCATATTCGAGGTATGTAAACCCTAGATATAACGGAGGAATCTTTAATATATTTACATGCAAATACGTTTTTTTGTTTATATGGTTATTTGTATGTAGATTCATACCATGTTATATTCTGGATCTAAACGGATGTTCGACTCAATCGTAAACCATAAGGATTTTAGAATAAAAGTGGTAGAATGGTTGGATCATGAAGAATATGGTTAGGCTTGAGGAAATACCATTGAATATCGTAATAGCATTACTTGATACGTATAGGTGTTTAAATTTGAAATATAAATGAAAACATTGGGAAACACCTAGACTACATTTAGATGATTACATGAACACGTAAATCCATGCCCAACTATATATGTGTTTTACATGTTTGAACAAATGTGTACTTGTTAGTTTATATGCTCAACTACTTGGGATAATTTACGTTGAATCTGTATGATCGTAGTTTTCTCATTATAAACATATATATATATATATATATATATATATATATATATATATATATATATATATATATATATATATATATATATATATATATATATATGGTATAACACTCGTTAAAAGAAATCATCTAGAAATCCGTTGGGATGAAGATGCACTACATATTTAGATATATTTGTAAATTTTACATGTTCGTTACAATTTTTCAAAAGGTTGAACATAATTTGACAGACCAAAGTAGAACCCAAGTACTTTGATAATAGATTGTCAAGTTCTGATAATCTACTATCAGGTGCTGCTGAACTTTGATAATCAATTCTCACCAAGTGACAATTGATTATCAAGGGCTGCTAAACTTTGATAATCGATTATCACAAAGTGACAATCGATTATCAGGGGCTACTGAACTTTTGGAAAGGTCCGAAATTAAAGGGCTTTCAAGGTAAGAATCAATAATTGAAATATGGATTAGAAACCGAGACTTAGCTTTCAAAATAAGTCTTCGGGATCATAACTTTGTTGGAACACGGGTTTACGCCTACGTCGTACTAAACTGTGTTCGTTTTATGACAGGTTTTGATAATGCCAAACCGCCGTGACATAACAAGGCTAAAGTGAGCAAAACCAAGGCGAAGGAACATGGCATGATGATTTGAGAACCAAGAATATAGAACGAAGAACTAGAATTGTATTGAGTCGGTTTTAATGTGATCAAGACTGGCACAAACTTTCAAATCTTGGCTCTCTAGGCTCATTCCATCAAAATACTTTTTGCAAATTCAAAAATATTTTTCATAAGTTTTAAACATGCCTAAAAACACTTGGAGTTCGCCCAAATCAAAAACCAAGCCATCCGGCGTTCAACTTTCAGAAACCAGCGTTCGGCTTTCGGTTTTTGGCGTCCGAACCAACCAAGTGGTTTTCAACTTTTTATGATTTGTTTTTACTTCTGGGCATATTTAAATAGTTCTCCAACAAAAACGCTTCAAAAACCACCGTCCGTTTTTGGTCGTTTGGTGAAAACCATGCGAAACGGCACAAACTTGGTTAGCCGTGGTTTTCAATTAAATGACGTGGTTTTTAAGATGTTTTACTTGATTTCTTAGCAAAATGCAATAAACAAATGTTTTCAATACCTGGTTTTCAATTTTCAAAACGCAAGCCTAGAACAGCGATGTCCAAGCATAGGACAGAGCTGTGAGGGTGAATTTCAGGAGATCCAAATTTAATCAAATCCCACAAATTGTGCCAATCACCGCTTAAATGTTTTGGTTCATTGGAGCCTATTTTTCTACTATAAAATGGGGTGTTTGGGTCGGTTTTACATATCACTTACTTCACAGCTCCTACTCTTTCATTGCAAATCATCCATCCTTTATTCATAGCTTTTTGAGAGCCAGTTTTGTGAAGCTTGTGTTGCGTTTTTGAGCGTTCTTAGTTACTCATTATCCACTCTAAAAGAGAGTATTGGTCTTGAGTGTTTTTAGTGTTCTTAGACACTTGACAAGAGAAAATATTTCTCTTGTTGTTCGAAGGAAGGGTTGTTTCCTTCGAAGGTTCGTTGTGGTTCGTGTGACTCGAACACTCAAGTTGTACAGGTTTGTTAAGCACCGTTAAGCTTAACAAGATAGTAGTGTAGCTCGAGAGAGTCTCTCGGGAGGCTGGATTAGCCACAAGTTGTGGTGAACCAGGGTAAAATTGGTGTGCCTCTTACTTTTCTCTTTACTTCTCGTTTATTCATTTTCATTCCTGCGATTTCTTGATCAAATGCTATTCACCCCCCTCTAGCATTGGTCTATTATTCTAACAATTGGTATCGGAGCCTAACTCGCGTCCAAACTTAACCGTTTGAGAGTAAAGCGATCATGGGCTCTTCTTCTAGAAATCTCTACGCAGGAATTGGAGAAGGTCAATCCACTTCTAGGCCACCACTCTTTGATGGCACCAACTATTCCTATTGGAAGGAACGGATGAGAATCTATATCCGTTCCACCAACTTCCAATTATGGTTGGTCATCAAAACGGAGAGGAAGTCCCAATGAAGAAAGTAGGAGAAACCACGGTTCCAAAAACCGAGAGCGAGTTTGATGCCGAGGACATCAAGATTGAGAATTATGCAAAGGCCATCAATATGCTATATTGTGCGGTCAACCCCGATGACTACCGAAAGATCTCCTATTGCACAACCGCCAAGGAGATGTGGGACAAGCTTGAAGTAACGTACGAAGGTACTGATCAAGTGCGTGAAGCCAAGATCGATTTTCTTGCCCAAGAGTATGAAATGTTTCGAATGAAGGAAGGTGAGAAAATCGATGACATGTTTGATCGTTTCTCAAAAATCATAAACGATCTTCATGCTCTTAAGAAGACGTACACCAACAAGGATCTCGTAAGGAAAATCCTGCGAAGCCTCACCCCCGAATGGAGGTCAAAAGCCGATGCAATCTATGAATCCATTGGAGTCTCCAATGTTGGCCTTGAATGCCGTACCCCGTAACCGTTTTGATGTGCCAAATAAGTTTTCGAAATGTTACTAACATCATTTTCAGGAAGAACACAAACGCCAAACCTCTATTAGCTTGTTTAGCATCACCGAGATATACTCCTACGAGTTTAGAATTCTTGTGTAAAGGTAATGATATATTTTAATGAGTTACTTATGCCCTTTCACTCAAAACTTATTTTTAAAATGACAAATATATTCTTAGTTGGGGTTATTTTGAAAACGGAACACGAAAAATGAGTTTTGGAATTTTTACACAGACCTAACGGTACCTGGCTACCGTATACACGACACCAGGGTACCGCCGACAGCTTAGTGAACGTACCGGGTACGTTTCACTCAGGAGGTACACGGTACCCCCCTACCGTGAGACGGTACCTGGATACCGTACGGTAGGCTGAACCGACTGGGTATCCCGTCCTAACAGGTACCGCCAGTAGCGAACCTAACTTTTGGCTTACACGGTACCCCCAAACGGTAGGCTGTACCATGTGTCACGGTACCTAGGTACCGGACGGTACTGACCCTACCATGAAGGGTACCGGATCCGTTGGCAGCACTGTAGCAAATTGCCAATTTAAATTCAAATCACCCCTAATCACTTCCTAACGGCATGTAACGTTAAAAACTCAAATTTTAACATTCCAAACTCCTATATAAACCCCCTCTAAGTCTCATTTTATGAACAACAACTTCTCAATTAAATCTAAAGCCTCTTTCTCTAATTCTTGAGTGTTCTTAAAGCTCTGTTCTTATTTTTCTTACTCTTTTGAGTAAAAAGCTTTCATCTTTTTATACACTCACACACAAGGGCATTTGTGCTTCATTATTTTATATCTTGCCTATAGGCTTTTGTTGTTGTTGATTTAATCTTTTGTTCTTCTCCTACCCAATTCATATTTGTTATTATTTTGGTAGAGAAGCAACACCAATTTTTTTAATTGATCTGTAAAAGGTGTGGATAGCCTTTAAATCCTCAGTGTAAGGTTGAAGATAGCCTTAAAATCTTCGGTTTTAAATGGTTGAGATAGCCGTAGTAAAATCTCATATGCTTATTGGCAAGGGTTGTTTGCCAAACCTCGTTTGAGTCTTCTTAGTGAAGCCAAACAAGTTAGTGGAGGTTAAATCCTTGAGGAGGAGCCTCGAGGTACTGGAGTAGGGAGTTCCCGAACCAGTATAAAATCGCTTGTGTCGTATTTTTATCTTTTATATCTTTCTTGCTCTCTTTCCGCTACTACTTTGCGCATAAGTTTTTTTTTACGAAAAATTTGCAAACACCCTAATTCACCCCCCTCTTAGGGTGTAAACCGACTTTCATCCAACGTCACCATCGATAGGCTAAGAGGTAATCTTAAAACCTATGAATCTACTATTCTAACCCCGTATTTGGATGAACAAAAGAAAAAGGGGATAGCTCTCAAAGCAACCATGAAACCGGTGGAAGAGGTTTCAAGCGATGATGACAACGAAAATGGACTCGTCATCAAGAAGTTCCACAAGTTCATGAAGAAGGAATTTGAGCGGAAGGGAAGGAAGCACGACGGTCCTCCCAAGTTCTATGGCTGTGGCGAGATTGGCCACATCAAGCCAAGGTGTCCAAAAGCCAAACACGGCAAGGACAAGCCTGGCTTCACGAAGCAAAGGGCTTACATATCTTGGGGTGGCGATTCCGGTGACGAATCAACCGACCAAGAGGAGGAAGAAGCTGCAAATCTTTGCCTCATGGCGCACGAAGATCAAAACGACAATGTCCAAGAGGTATGTACCATTTCTTCCGACTCTTATACTTTTGAAGAAATGCAAGAAGCACTTCATGAACTTTATGAAGAATTTGTTAGCGCTTCTAAAACAAATAAATCTTTGAAGAAACGTCTTTCTACACTTGAAAACGATTTTGAAAAATTGGAAAAAGAAAATGAAATACTTAAACAAGAAAACAAATTTTTTGGAAAAAGAAGCGCTGACAAACCGGAAAGTTCATCAAGTGAATGTGGGTGTTGTAAAGCTTTAAAAGAGCAAGTCGCTAAACTTGAGATCACGGTCAAGAAATTTAATACTCCTCACAAAGACTTAAATTTACTTCTTGACACTATGCACTTTTCTAAGGAAGGAATAGGTTTCCATAAAAATGAAGCTAAAGAAAATGTTGAGCCACCACCTAGACAATCATCTAAGGTTCAACATAAGAAACCTAAAAATCAAGATAATAGAAAACCTAGTCAACCTAAGGACACTAGACAACCTAGACTAAAACCTAGGAATGAAAATGGTCATGGTAGACAACCTAAGAAAAATGATTTTGTGCATAAAAATGAATTTTCTCAAATTAGGAGAAATAATGCTAGAGCACCTAGAAAAGGCCAGTTTCAAAATTTTCAAAAACCATTGTTTTCACAATATAGGAACAAAATTGTTAAACCCTTTAACTATTATGAACCTAGGCACATGTACAACCCCAACGTAGTTTGCCATTATTGTAATAGGATAGGCCATATTGCTCCCGTTTGTTACACTAGGCATAGGCACCTATCACAAAATCAAGCACACTACCATCACACACCTAACACTCGAGGACCCAGCGTAAATTGGATACCTAAAACTCATTGATGTGTTTCTTAGGTGTGCTTGAAGGCATCAAGTGTACTTTGGTACCTTGATAGCGGATGCTCCAAGCACATGACCGGAGATGCATCTAAGTTTCTCCAAATCAAGACCGCCAAAGGAGGAAACGTAATTTTTGGGGACAATAGCAAGGGAAAGATTATCGGCATTGGTTCGGTAGGTAAATCTGAAAACTCCTCTATAGATAATGTCTTGCTTGTTTCTTGCCTTAAGTCAATTAAGAGGGTGTTTATGATGTTTTAACAACACCTCTGTTGATTTACGTTTGTGATTGAAATTTGTGGAATGAGCTGTTATTCATGAGCTGTTTCTTGCCTTCATACTGATTTCTGGGTGAGGCAATGAACTCAGTCATTGCCTGGGTGAGGCCTTGTAGCTATGTTCTTGGAGAAACCAATGTGTTTTGGCCTTGAGAGAGTTGAATTGAAGAATTCTGCACTGTAATTGACTGGTTTGTGCTGGTTTTTGCCTGCTGTGCTGATTTTTTGGCCTGCTGCTGGACAGAAATGATGGTGGTTAGCAGTGGTGGTAATGAATGTTATCCCACTGCACCTGCACATGGGATACCCTGATGTGAACTGCTCATTTTGCTACTTGGTGTTGGGGTTGACCTGGGCTGTGCCTTGATGCTGGAACTGATACCTGGGTATAATGGTCTTCGTGAAAGTCCCACCCCTCCCTCAACCTCCTAAAGACTTAACTCTGTCACACCTTACCTCATTTGCATGAGGTAAGGACTGATTTGAACCCTCGACAGTCGTGGTTTGTCTGGAAGTTGTTGTTGGGGAGGGAGCTAGTAACCTTGTGCCTTGCATATGCCTTCGGTATGACTGCGCCTGCTAGGAGGACTGCCTATTGAGCTTGCTATGGATTCTGCTTCATTTTTGGTGATTTTGGGTGCTGGATGGATAGTGGCTTCCTGCTGCCATTCGCCTGGGCAGTAAGGCAGTAACGAAACTGCATTCCCCTGGATTTTGGATCTGTTTTGCATATGGGCTGAACTGGGTGGATTTGCTGAAGTTGGTTGGTACCATTTGTGATGGAGCTGCTGAATGTGGGTTGTTGATCCCTTAGTCACTTGTGAAAGTTCTAAAGGCAACCTCCGTACTCAGTAGACCCACGGTTATTATAGGAGACTTCAGGACACACACACACGATGCTATAGCACTCTCTCTAACACAAACCAAAGTAAGGTGCAGAATAAAGTAAAGATGCAACATAGAGAAATTGTTTACGCAGTTCGGAAACTTTCCTACTCTGCGGGGCCCACATCCGTGTAACAGCCCTTCCACTAAATCACCGTAATGATTACACCTTCAATAACAAGAGACTCAATCTATTGTATTGACTTAACCAACTTACGGATGACTTTGATAACAAACTCTGTTTGTATCATTCACTTCGGCTGGTTACAACAACTTCAGTTGTTTTTCATTCTGAACCTTGTTGCAAAGAGCTGCAAAAGCATCCAATGCATCGTCTTTGTGCTTTAAGAAGCTGATCCAAGTATATCTGGTGTAGTCATCTACTACTATGAGAACGAATCTCTTTCCTCCTATACTTTCTGTCTGCATAGGCCCAAAAAGATCAATGTGCAGTAGTTCTAGTGGTCGTTTGGTTGTTCTCATTAGCTTCTTTGGGTGACTTTTTCTGATCTGCTTTCCTTTCTGACAAGGTCCACATACTTGATCATCAGCATGTGTGATTTTTGGCAGCCCTCAAACTGCCCCTGAGTTTGATAGCACTTTAAGGTGTTTGTAGTTCATATGCCCCAGTTTGTAGTGCCATAATCTGGCGTCTCTTTCACTTGCAGCATAACATAGGATGTTTGGAATTACTTTATAGCAATTGTCAGCAGTTCTATCTCCCTCTAATACCACCAACTTGTTTCTATCCTTGATGCGACATTTCTGTTGTGTGAATACCACTTCAAGTCCTTGATCACAGATCTGACTAATGCTCAAAAGATTCACTTGCAGTCCCTGAACAAGCCATACATTCTTGATTGGTGGCAGTCCAGATACATGCAGCGTTCCATTCCTGATAATCTGTCCATGAGCTCCACCACCAAATCTTACATTCCCTCCTTCAATTGGTTGTACATTTGTCAGGTTCTGTTTGTCTCCAGTCATATGATGAGAACATCCACTATCCAGGATCCACTGATCAGGTGTGACTTGATAGCACAGATTTGCTCATGAGGCTTGGTGTTTGGGTACCCATTTCATTCTGGTTTTGACATGCCTTGTTGTACCACCTTTCCTTCTCTTCAAGTTTTTTAGTTTGTAACATTGGCGTTTGATGTGCCCCTTTTTTCCTGCAGTAGAAGCAAATATAATTGAAATAAGGATTCAGAGAATAAGTATTCCTTACATGATAGTCTGGACGCTGAAACACTTTCTCTTTGCCCTTGCTCAGGTTGCATTCTGGCAGCTCCTTTGTGTCTGGTTGTTTGGTGATGTCCTTTGTTTCTCTGGTGAACAGATCCAGTGGTGTTTTGCTGCCTTCAGATGATGTGTGCCCAATTCTAGATCTATCCCCATAGAATTTTGACGAGCTCACCATCTTCTCGATCTTTTCAGCCCCTGCACTCTTCATCCACCTTTGATAGCTTTTAAGTTGAGTGAGTTCATATTTTAGATCAGACTTTTCTCCTTCAGTTTGAATCAGCTGCTGGTTGACTTTATCCAGTTTCTTTCGGAGATCTTCTACTTCCACAGCCAGTTGATTCTTTTCTAAGATGTTCTTCCTACGGACAAGAAGAAGTTCTGTCCACTTTTCTTGTAGTACTGTGAGTTGTTCAGCAGCATCCTCAGTGTTTTCTTCTTCGTACTGGGTGACAAAGGCACAATGACTATTCCCCATGACATCTTCTGTTTCTTCCTCATCATCACTTCAAGTTGACATGAAGGCTTGCCTCTTCTTTTTGAGATTGTTAGCACATTCAGATTGAATGTGACCGAACCCACCACATTCAAAGCATTGAGGCCCCTTTTTCTTGAGGTCATCATTTGATGGTCTTACCTCCCTTGGTCGTGTATTTCTGAATTGTATTCCTTTGGATGATTCACCTTGGAAATTGTTCTTCCCTCTCTTCTGTATCCATTGTTTTTTGAACTGTCTAGTGAAGAGTGACAGTTGCTCCTGAAAGTCCTCGTCTTGTGCTATATCATCTTCATTTTCATCCACATCAGCCAGGCTGTGAAAAGCAATCGGCTTCTCATTCTTTTTCCGTTTGAGCTCTTCATTCATCTACAACTCAATAGTCTCTAGATTCCCCATGAGTTGATCCCGAGTCATATTCTTGATGTCATGTGCCTGACGAATTGCTTTGGCATCCATAGCATAGGATTCTCGTAGAGCTCTAAGCACCTTCAAAACTAAACAGTCTTCAGTGAATGGACGCTTCAGATTTTCAGCTTCATTTGCCAGCTCCCTTAATCTTCCATGAAAATCAGCTATCCTTTCCTTATCATCCATGCGCAGGCTTTCATATTTAGTGATAAGAATCTGGATTTTTGCTGTCTTGACTCTCTCGTCCCCTTTATGTGTGGTTTCAAGAATTTCCCAGGCTTTCTTGGCCTCAGTGCAGTTCGAGATGAGCCTATATTGCGAACTATCAATAGCTCCAAATAATGCATTTAGTGCTCTGTCGTTGCATTTAGCAGCTTGGGCTTCTTCCTTTGAGTATATTTCGAAAGTTTTGATCACTTGCACACCTTCTGCATTTGTTTCTGTTGGCTCTGTCCACCCAGTTTCTATGATTCTCCATACTCTGCCACCTTGTGATTTCAAGAACGCTCTCATACGTCCTTTCCAAAAGTTATAGTTTGGTCCTCTCAACAGAGGTGGTCGTTGAACATTTGCTCCTTCCTCCATATCTCCCATGATCATCTTCTTCAGCTAATAACTTAAGCTGACCTTGCTTTGATACCAATTGAAAGTTCTAAAGGCAGCCTCCGTACTCAGTAGACACACGGTTATTATAGGAGACTTCAGGACACACACACGATGCTATAGCACTCTCTCTAACACAAACCAAAGTAAGGTGCAGAATAAAGTAAAGATGCAACACAGAGAAATTGTTTACGCAGTTCGGAAACTTTCCTACTCTGCGGGGCCCACATCCGTGTAACAGCCCTTCCACTAAATCACCGTAATGATTACACCTTCAATAACAAGAGACTCAATCTATTGTATTGACTTAACCAACTTACGGATGACTTTGATAACAAACTCTGTTTGTATCATTCACTTCGGCTGGTTACACCAACTCCATGCATCTGGATGTGTTACGACCCTTTTCCAGCACTTCATAGATCACTTGCTGGACAGCAGATCTTCCTGCTCTCTGAGACGTGTCTTCACCACTTGATCAACACAGATTGTCAAAGATTAACAACGCATGAATCAGACTCTGATCTTGGTAATTCTATGTTGCACAGGATCTTTCTCTCTCTCTCACCGAGGCGCTCCTCATAAGCAGTGCAGTGGTATATGTATATATACGTGGACAGCAACCAGAAACCCTAGTAGAGTCCTTCGCAATAATCTTAGCATGTGAGAGTCCTTTGCAGTAACCATCAGCATGTGAGATGTCTTCTAGCTCGATCTGGACAAGTATGAGCATATCCTTCGTGAATCCTCAACATGGCAGGACGCTACAATCCCAAGCCAACTAGACAACTTATTCCTACTATTTGGATAAGGCCAACTAAAAATAAAAAAATACAAACCCCATGCTACCCAGACTTTTGGTACGGTGTGTACACTATTATAGGAACTAACAACTTGTTCTTGGAGTCTTGGTGGTACCCTTTACCGTGGCTTTCTCTGCTGCTTAGGGGTTTCTTAGGGCAACTTCAGATCCTCGCTTTTGGATCATGCCTTTTCTGATGTCCTTGGCTTTGCTGTTGATGATGGGGTAGTTTTGGTATGCATGATGGAGGATCTCGCTGGTTCTTGTTCTCTTGTTGTTGGACATCCTAGCGATACTCTTACCCGGTCAGTTGGAGGATGAGGGTGAACGACATCGTGAACTCAGAACACAGCCCCTCGTCGTCCCAGTTTCACTAGGACCACAGATAGGGGATGTTGATTCGTAGTGTGGATACAATGGAGCTTGCCCAACCATGGAGCTCTTTGAACTTGGCTTTGGACTCGAATGGACAACCCTCTGGAAATATGTTGTGGATTCAGATGGATTTGTTGTTGAGTTTGTGTTGGCCTGTTCTTGGGGCGGGAACTGCAGGCTTTGGACCATTGCCGTGGAACCAATGCTTGAAGGAAACTGCAGGGGGGCAGGTTCCCAGCTGTTTTCACGTAGGTTTTTGCTGATGGTGCACATGGACTAGGTGACGCTGCTGCTGCCCAGTCCTGTTTTGCTGTTTTTTGATTGTATGTGACTTTGGGTCCATGGAGAGGGAGTGATGTGTTTGGCTTGAGATGCCACCTACATATGCTCCCCCCATGCTCTGGTTTGGTCTACCATACTACTGCCTTGAGATGCGGGGTACTGGAAGCTGGAAGCTGACACTAGAGCAAGGACGTGGATTACCATTTTGTTCTGTTGGCAACTCTGATGCGTCCTTTGATTGTTTATTTGTATGGCCTGCGTGCCAAGTTGTTGTTTTGTTGTATTATTGTTGTATTCATTACATGCACGGAACCATCTTTATGGTTTAGCATTAGATGTTGATGTATCGTTCTGATTAGGGTAATAATAATTTACATGTTACCCGTTGCTTGTTAAAGGTCTTAAACACAATCTCTTGAGCATAAGTCAATTATGTGACAAGGGAAACCGTGTGACCTTCGATTCAAAATCATGCACGGTAGAACGCCTTAGTGACAATAAGGTCATTCTACGTGGTGATAGAATCGATAACATATATATGGTTAACTTAGACAAATCTCCCTCCGGCTTTGCTAAGTGCCTCATGAGTAAAGAGGAAGACACTTGGTTATGGAACCGAAGGGTAGCTCATATGAACATGAACCTTTTGAACAAATTGGTTTCACAAGACTTAGTAATTGGCATTCCAAAACTTAAGTTTGAAAAAGACACCATATGTGATGCGTGTTAAAAGGGGAAACAAAATGGAGTGGTGGAACGTAAAAATAGATGCCTCGAAGAGATGGCCAGGACTATGATCAATGAGGCAAAAATTCCTATGTATTTTTGGGCGGATGCCGTGAGTACCGCGAGCTACGTGTTAAACCGAGCCGTCATTCGACCGATACTCATGAAAACACCCTATGAATTATACAAAGGAAGAAAGCAAAACCTTTCCCATCTTCGAGTGTTTGGTTGCAAATGTTTTATTCATAATAACGGCAAAGATAACTTGGGAAAATTTGATGCCAAGTCGGACGAAGGGATTTTTCTTGGTTATTCTCTACGTAGCAAGGCCTATAGAGTGTTTAATAAACGTACCTTGACTATTGAGGAGTCCTCTCATGTTGTATTTTCCGAAGATAATACTCGCTTGGCGAGAAAGGCTATTTGTGATGATCTTGCAGATTCACTCGAAAGATTACACGCTGAAGACGATGAAGAAGACACGCCATTATACACCAACCCGCAACCACAACCTGAGGAAACACCTCAAGTGATGGTCGAAAATGAGGACCAAGCAGACGAAGAAGAACAAGAGGAAGCCCAGGAACAAGAGGAAACCGAGCTTCCCATCACTTGGAGAACGCACAAGAACCACCCACTTGACCAGGTAATCGGCAGCATCAACCGCGGGGTAAGTACTCGTAACTCTCTTAGGGACACCGTAGGTCAGATGGCTTTTGTTTCTCAAATTGAACCTACAACCATTTCCGAAGCAATGAACGATGAACATTGGACCTTGGCTATGCAAGAGGAGCTAAACTAATTCAAATGAAATGACGTTTGGGAATTGGTGCCAAGGCCCGATGATCGTATGATTATTGGTATGAAATGGGTGTTCCGTAACAAACTCGATGAAAATGGAATAATCACTAGAAACAAAGCTAGGCTCGTAGCTAAAGGCTACAATCAAGAAGAAGGCATTGATTTTGAAGAAACTTATGCACCCGTAGCACGTTTAGAAGCTATTCGCTTACTTCTTGCTTTTGCTTCGTCTATGGATTTTAAACTCTATCAAATGGATGTTAAGAGTGCCTTCCTCAATGGTTCTATTCAAGAGGAAGTGTATGTTGACCAGCCCCCGGGGTTTGAAGACTTTGAGTTTCCCGAACATGTCTTCAAACTCAAGAAAGCACTCTACGGTCTTAAACAAGCACCCTGTGCTTGGTACGAATGTTTGAGTAAATTTCTTTTGGATAGTGGTTTCCAAAGAGGAAAGGTAGACACCACACTTTTTATCAAGAGTAAAAACAATAACATCCTTTTGGTTCAAGTTTATGTAGACGATATTATATTCGGTGCTACTAACGAATCTTTGTGCAATGAATTCTCAACTTTAATGACAAGTGAATTCGAAATATCAATGATAGGCGAGCTCACATTTTTTTGGGGACTCCATGTCAAGCAAATGAAAGATGGCACGTTCATTTTCCAAGCTAAATATTGCAAGGAGCTCCTAAAACGGTTTGAAATGGACAACGCCAAAGCCATGGCGACCCCGATGAGCACGTCTGACCATCTTGACAAAGACGAGAAAGGTAAGGAAGTAGAAGTCAAAAAGTATCGAGGTATGATCGGATCCCTTCTCTATCTTACCGCTAGTATGCCGGATATCATGTTTAGCGTTTGCCTTTGTGCAAGGTATCAATCATGCCCGAAGGAATCGCACTTAACGGCGGTGAAACGGATCATGAAATACCTTGCTGGCACGGTTAACGTTGGACTGTGGTATCCAAAAGGCTCTTCGTGTCATCTCGTTGGTTATTCCGACTCGGACTTTGCCGGTTGCAAATTGGACCGTAAAAGTACGAGTGGGACTTGCCACTTACTTGGTAGCTCTCTAGTTTCATGGTTTAGTAAGAAACAAGTCAGTGTTGCTTTATCCACAACCGAAGCGGAATATGTAGCCGCCGGTAGTTGTTGTGCTCAAATCCTTTAGATGAAGCAACAACTCGTGGACTATGGCCTTAGTATCAATCACGTCCCTCTTCGTTGTGATAATACTAGCGCCATAAGCTTGACGAAGAACCCCGTTCTTCACTCAAGGACGAAACACATTGATATTAGGCATCATTTGATTAGAGATCATGTTCTCAAAGGTGATGTCAAAATTGAGTTTGTTGAAACACATAACCAATTAGCCGACATTTTCACAAAACCTTTAGAGAAAGAGTCGTTCTTCCGCATTCGAAGTGAACTCGGAATCCTTGACTCTGCGATGATCTAAGTTGTGCATCTAAACTTGTTAAACGTTTACTAACTTGAGCGTCGGAGAATTTTTTTTCTTTTTTGCAGGTACCCCGTTCATGAAATCAGGGGGAACCATGCAAACAGCGCTGTCCAGGAGACCCAACAGCGCTATTGAGAGAAACACCGTCAACCAGAAAGTTTGCCAACAACGCTGTACAACAAGCCAACAGCGCTGTTACAGGGAGTCCCTTTTACCTTTGCTTTCCAGAAACTTTTTGAACATCACTGTCCCTTTTCAACATAGCTGTTTTCTTAAACACCTTGTTTTCAAACAAAACCAGAAAGTTTTCCAACAGCGCTGTCCACCATTGCAACAGCACTGTCCATTTTTTTACAAAATTTTTTCTCTATTGTAAAATAGCGATGTTGAGAAACCCAACAGCGCTGTTCAAACCCTTACACAATTCCAGAAACTTATGGAACATCGCTGTAGGGTACCCAACATCGCTGTCCATTTGACTCCTTTTTTTAAAACTTGACGCAGAACAGCGCTGTACAAGGAACAACAGCGCTGTCCCAACAGCGATGTCCCCTGTAGAACATCCCTGTTCTGGTCAATTTTTTCAAAAAAATATCCGTTGCACCAGCATTAATTGCTCCAACAGCCATGTTTTTGAAAATCTGGACGTTGGAGACCTCTTCTCCTATATATTTGGACCCCCTCTTCTCACTTTTACACACACAAACACAATTCTCCTCAATATCTTTGCTTATTTCATCATCTCTACTCTTCTCTTTTGTGTTTTTTCTTCATCATGGGCAAGGACAAGAGCAGGGCCGCCACCTCCGGGAAATCAAAGTCCAAATCCCGGGCGCCTACGACATCCTCCGAGGAGCGCCTCTACTATGGCGACGGATCATACCTCTGGTTTGATTCCGAGGAGGAGCGCACCCGTTTCCTCACTTTCTTCTCTAAACGGGTTGTGGCTCCCCCACGAATCATACCGGAGCGCTACCTGGAGCTGCAGGGCTACGACGACCTTGACGCGCAGCTTCATCAAGCCGGCCTTTGGCCGTTTGTCTCCCGGGCTCGAAAAGAGATCAACCTGGCGCTGATCCAGGCCTTCTACTCCAACCTCTGGCCTGAGAACGACGTGCTCTACTCGCTTTTCAAGAGCACGCCGATTGAGCTCACCGTGGAGCAGCTTGGGCGCATCGCTGGCCTTCCATTCTAAGGCGACGATGTCTCCCACTATGGCGGAGAGGACTGGGTGCTCAACAACGAGGGCCTTATCCTCAACGAGCTTGGCATCACCGAGCTCATCCGCCATGCCTCGGGCCGCCCCACCATCCACTCCGCAAACCCCGAAGGCTGTCTCGTCCTCTACATCGTGTCCCGGATCATCAAACCCCGGAAGCATGGCCACACAATCATGTCCGGTGAGGACCTCAAGCTCATTCATACGATCATGCACTCGGCCCCAATCAATTGGGCGAAGTTTGTCATGATCAACATGACGATAGCCGCGTCCACCGACCACGATCACCTCCTCCCGTACCCGTTCGTGGTGATGGACATCCTTGAACGGTTCAAGGTAACCACCACCGCTGGCCCACTCACGAAGGCCACGAAGCTTTGGACAATCAGCAACCAAACCTTTACCAAGCGGTCGGTCAACGCTGCGACTGCCACTGCCGCGCCACGCCGCACTGCCCCTACTGCTGGCCCAGCCGAACCCCGGGCCCGGGCCAACCTCGCCTCCATTGCCGACTCCCTCAACTGGCTCCACTTCAAAGTTGACGGGATTGTGGGCTACCTTGAACGGCTCGACGTGGCTGTTCAACACCAAGGGTACGCCATGAACGCATACGTCCAAGGCATCAACTACGTCCCTCCACCACTCCACGGCACATTCCTCGGGGAAGTGTACGGTGATGAAGACGAAGAGGATGGCTCCTACTCCCAGTCAAGCTCCCCGGACGAGGATAAGTTCGACGATGCCATTGATGGTGATGAGATGGACGTCGACGACGACGAGGAAGAAACCGAAGACGAAAACTAGGACACCCCTAGAATTTCTATCTCTTCGTTTAATTATTTTTTTAATGCTTCCGTTGTACTCCGCTATTTCCCTTTAATAAATAAAATTATCTTTTATCTTGTTGTTAATGTCAAAAGGGGGAAGAAAAGGGCTATGCATATACTAAGGGGGAACGCCTCTATAAATGAGACGGTTTGATTTTTAATCCGACAATTTTTTAAGCACAAATTAAGGGGGAACTTTTTCACGATTTTTTGAAAATAAAATATCCCTTAGTATGCATATCCCCGTCTTGTTTTCCATTATCAAAAAGGGGGAAATTGTTGGAACATGGGTTTACGCCTACGTCGTACTAAACTGTGTTCGTTTTATGACAGGTTTTGATAATGCCAAACCGCCGTGACATAACAAGGCTAAAGTGAGCAAAACCAAGGCGAAGGAACATGGCATGATGATTTGAGAACCAAGAACCAAGAATCAAGAACGAAGAACTAGAATTGTATTGAGTCGGTCTTAATGTGATCAAGACCAGCACAAACTTTCAAATCTTGGCTCCCTAGGCTCATTCCATCAAAATACTTTTTGCAAATTCAAAAATGTTTTTCATAAGTTTTAAACATGCCTAAAAACACTTGGAGTTCGCCCAAATAAAAAACCAAGCCATCCGGCGTTCGGCTTTCAGAAACCGGCATTCGGCTTTCGGTTTTCGGCGTTGGTTTTTGGCGTCCGAACCTACCAAGTGGTTTTCAACTTTTTATGATTTGTTTTTACTTCTGGGCATATTTAAATAGTTCTCCAACAAAAACGCTTCAAAAACCACCGTCCGTTTTTGGTCGTTTGGTGAAAACCATGCGAAACGGCACAAACTTGGTTAGCCGTGGTTTTCAATTAAATGATGTGGTTTTTAAGATGTTTTACTTGATTTCTTAGCAAAATGCAATAAACAAATGTTTTAAATACTTGGTTTTTATTTTGGAGAACTTAGATTTTTGACATCGGCTAACGGCTGACTAAACCAACCATGGGTCTGGCCAAATCCATTCTAACAGCGATGTTGGTGAAACCAACAGCGCTGTCAGGCTTGGGTAGCTAAAAACATGGTTTGGCGTTAAGTCTTCCAACAGCGATGTTGGTTATTAGACATCGTTGTTGAGCCAAGGTTGGGTTTCCAGAAACATCTAGAACAGCGATGTAGCCTTCCCTACAGCGCTGTCCAACCTAAGCCAAAAATATAGTGCATAGGCAAAAAGTTTTTGGACAGCGATGTTGACCCCGCAACAGCGCTGTCAGGCCAAAACTCCACCTTCAAAGTCAGACCTAAACAGTGATGTTCAAGTATTGAACATCGATGTAGGGACCTGACCGTTGCAAGGAATTTAACTTTTCTTGTTTGGAAGTCAACAGCCAAAACAACGATGTAGGAGTATTGGACATCGCTGTTGGCATGATCGTTGCTTCTCAATTTTCAAAATGCAAGCCTAGAACAGCAATGCCCAAGCCTAGGACAGCGCTGTCGGGGTGAATTTTAGCAGATCCAAATTTAATCAAATCCCACAAATTGTGCCAATCACCCCTTAAAATGTTTTGGTCCGTTGGAGCCTATTTTTCTACTATAAAATGGGGTGTTTGGGTCAGTTTTACATATCACTTACTTCACAACTCCTACTCTTTCATTGCAAATCATCCATCCTTTATTCATAGCTTTTTGAGAGGCATTTTTGTGAAGCTTGTGTTTCTTTTTTGAGCGTTCTTAGTTACTCATTATCCACTCTAAAAGAGAGTATTGGTCTTGAGTGTTTTTAGTGTTCTTAGACACTTGACAAGAGAAAATATTTCTTTTGTTGTTCGAAGGAAGGGTTGTTTCCTTCGAAGGTTCGTTGAGGTTCATGTGACTCGAACTCTCAAGTTGTACGGGTTTGTTAAGCACCGTTAGCTTAACGAGATAGTAGTGTAGCTCGAGAGAGTCTCTCGGGAGGCTGGATTAGCCACAAGCTTTGGTGAACCAGGGTAAAATCGGTGTGCCTCTTACTTTTCTCTTTACTTCTCGTTCATTCATTTTCATTCCTGCGATTTCTTGATCAAACGCTATTCACCCCCTCTAGCGTTGGTCTATTATTCTAACAAACTCAAGCATGCTCACTTAAATCTAAAAGTAGTATACCATTCATAACATCATATCATCATCCTAGACGTATGTCGTAGGATCATGGCATACCATTACATGCCGCGTCAAGAGGTCAGGCCTAATGCGCCTCTTCCGCGGGCCCGTCCAAGAGCCTTCGGGATCCAACAGGTTTCATCAGGAAGGCAGGCTTGTGTACGTACATGGTAACTAGGCTTTCAGTTACCACCCACAATTTCTAGTCTCCTCTAGGAGACGAAGGTTTCCTCGGCTCATCACCGCGTGGGGATGATCATCGAAGGGCAGGGGTCCCTGTGTAGTCTAACTCATACATCATGAATCATTTGGCATTGCATCGTTTGTAAGTAATTATGCAGATCTCTATTGTCAATTTGTATGTGGTATTGCAAAAGATACTGCACTTCATATCCAACATCGTTGACGGCAAGGCCAAGGTATTTATATTTGGATAATATTCCAAATGAATCTCCATGATATGTATTCGTGTACCTTGTATCTTGTGTTATCTACTATACAAGGATGAAAAATATGTGGCGAATTTGATACATGGTATTTAAGTATAAATATGTTATCGATCTCTTGCGTTATCAGTTATCATTCCACTCAGCTTTCTGCTGAGCGTGTAGTCTTTTTGTCTACACGTAGGTTGGAGCACAAATTATGTGAACCACCCAGAGGACGAAGATACGATAGGATGGCAGGTTGACATGCATGATTTTCACAAGTATTGCATTTGAAGTTTTGGGTTTGACCCACATCATTGTATTTGTATTACTTTAAGTCTTCTGCTATCTCTGACATTTTGAAAAAGGACCGATCCAAATTTAGTTTTTTGTATTTGAAGTTTTGTTTTATGAATTTTATTTAATGATTTGGAAAAGTTTTAAAAATATTTCTCCCATTTCACCTTAATTCCTATAATTGCGTGTTATACGAATTGGGGTGTTACATTTTGGTATAAGAGAAAATGGTTTTACATGCAGTCTCCTGATCATTTGAAAACATGCATTTGCATCCTAAAATCGTCTCCCATCTCTAGAAGGTAACTATGTTATGTGCACATTTGGTTAAAAGTTGACTTTACATGCTCGTTAGATGAGTAATATTGATACCAAAAGCGTGTCAAGCGTTGACTCCAACAAGACTTTCGTGCTTGGTAAGAGATAAAAGAAGAGGAAGATATACGACTCCAAGGAGTGCTACCAGCGTGCACATCGTAAAGAACGATAATAAAACTAAAGATCTGGAAATGCCGGAAAGCGGCGTGGGAAAGAGATGACCCTGAGGAAACATTCAGCGTGGACTCTGCTAGTAGTATCTGTGGTGGAGGTGTGGATATTCCTCCAGTGGACTTAGCCCGACTAGACTAGTGGGTTACTTGCTAACTTATGGCATAGTCGAGTTTCTAATTGATGCAACATTTAGTCCCACTTGTCTCAACCAAATAAGTTCCTTGAATAAAATCCATAAATTGCTTTTTAATCTATTATGCCCTAGTATGCTCCATAAAACAAAATTCTGGGTAACACACTATTTCCCTTAACACGTGAGGTGTGACTTGAGGAAAACTTCAGGGACGAAATTCCTTTAAGGGGGTGATAATTGTAACGCCCTACAAACCGGCCTAATAGTTAGCCAATATTTTAAACAAATAAATATTCCCTCCGTCCCTAAAAACCTTTCTCCTTTCTTTTTTCATCCGTCCCAAAAAACACTTCTCATTCCTATTAAAAAGTCACTTTTACCCCTTACTTTTGCATACCCTACCTATCACATCATACGTTTTTACTAATAATTTATCCATCAAATCATACTTTAACCCATCACATCAAAGGACATTTTTGGAAATTCAATACCAAAATACACTCCCCTTAAATCCATCTTCAAAATCAAAACTCCCATGTTTTCCGGGACGGAGGGAGTATTGTTTATTTATTGAGACTCATTATTTTAAATAATAAATATTGAGATTTTGAACTCTTTAAATGGACTTCCAAAGTTAATGTATTTTAGTTAAAGAAAGATGTTTTTAAAAGCGGGCCTCTCAACATTAATTGGTTAGATAAATTAATTAATGAATGAGATGGACCCAATGGTCTGTAAATAATGTTTGGAAAATATATTTTTAAGACATCATAAATTTAGTTTTCACTGTTTATTTCTGGAAATGCAAACAGATCTCGATTTGGACCAGTTCGGGGGGAAAAGCGTGTAGCGTTCAGGTCAGATTTTATACATCAATGTGGAATTTAGAGAGATAACTCCCCAAATCAATCCACACGCCACTCATCCTTATTCATTCCCTCATTTTTAATTCTCATTTACTTCCCTTATTAGTCCTTCATTACTCCTCTATTATGTCTCTTTAATATAAACCTTCCTCTTCCCTTCCATTTTCTCCAACATTTGTAAACCCCACACCACCAACACACTCTCAACCCCTTCCTCTTCTCTTCGTATTTCAGCCCAGAAACCACACCACGGAGGAAGGCCGGTGGAGGAGAAGAAGAGGAAGAAGAAGGAGGAGGTGTTTTGGAAGAAAAATCCCGTCAGTCCACTTTGGGCAGTATTTCGATAAACATAAACTTACTGTTTGGTCGTGGTTTATTGGTGAAAGTTGTAGCTCTTCGAGTCGGTGAACCACATCGCAAACGGTTTGTCAGTAAGACGGGTAACGAAGGCGATACGGCTGTTTTACAAAAACTGGTCTAGTGGCGATGAAAAACGCAACATTTGCAACTTCCGTCCCATTCTCGTTCTGTATCATCCAATCCGCTATTTGTTTGGTGCATGCCGACTCTTGACAACGCCTATAACATATTTGTGAGAAGAAATGGAACTCAAGAAGCCATTTGGAAGTCGGAAGGTCAACGATTTGAGGACCGTTCGTTGACGCCGTTGTGTCATATTCGAGGTATGTACACCCTAGATATAAAGGAGGAATCTTTATACCGAACAAGTCGTCAGTTCATAGTAAAGGGTAGCGATTCTTGATCGTCAGTTTGTTCAAGTTTTTTAACAGAGATTTGGTTGTATCATGACTGTAAGTCAATCTTAGAGAACACAATGGATCCTCTTAGCTGATCAAGTAAGTCATCGATACGAGGTAAAGGATAACGAACTATTCAATTGATAGTAGTTCATACATAGTCTCATCGATCCATCTTTATTCACGTATGAACGGAGCAGATACTCATGGAGAAAACATGTGGTCAATTGATTCCTTGTCAAGCAAACTTTAGAGTTGAGTTTTCAGCCTCAACAGAAAATGCATTCATTAGTGAGATACGAATATTGGTCTTTTCTAGGGTTAATATTGATAGCGAATTGAATCTCTCGGAACGATGGATTATTAGGAAGTTCATATCAGAGAAGTTACGTACTCTCGAGACGTCTTTCAGTTCAGAGGTTTCTTTTTGCATATCACACGAATAGACTTCACACTTTCTTATAGACAAAATGATTTTGTGTTTGTATTCAAGATAAACTTGGTTGGTATAGAAAATAGCTTTGCTTTCCCCTTTATGAGGTTAACATCATTGGTCTTCAGTTGAGGAATTCTTCATCACAAGTTGTCAACAGCAACGACGTCAGTCAGTCAATTCATACTAAGGATAAAGTCAATTTCCTTGTATGGTATTTCAACGAGGTTTTGCTAGGAGTTATTGCTTAACAAATGATTTCGATTCATATGACATAATCGCATATTGTGTAGTATTGAGTTAGACATCAGAATGAGATACTTTAGATAACAGAGTTTATTGATTCCAAACGTTCGTGTTTGAATCAGCGATGAGATCATCTTGAGTCCACATGAGGATCCTTGATATCGACTTTACAGATGTTATTCAACATTAATCGTTTCTTCATAATCGGCTCACTTTTGTACAACTATGCGATGCAGATCAGTTTCGTCACTCGTGATGCGATGCGCATGTTGATAACGTATCAGAGGGTCATATATTTTTCGTTTATTCTTTCGTCTCTTCACCGAGTACGAAAGTTCAACTTAAGTCTATGTTCGATATAATTTCATTACCAATAATTGTTATCTAATGAGTATTTAACACAGTCGTTATTTACCAAGTAAATCCTCATACCTTTCCTAGAGCAGAAGGATGCGAGGATCATGGATGTGATTGACATTTTTTTTAAATATCAAATTTTGATCCGAAGATCAGTTTTAAAACGATTTGCTTCGATGCCAAATTGTAACACCCTACTCCGTACAGGTCTACAGCCCCTATCGGACTAAAGTATTAACTTGGTAATCGGAAACCTTTCAAACATTTTTATTCATCACAATAATATTTTTCATGACATAAACAATACGGAGTATTCAATATCGCGGAAGCTTAACGAATAATAATCACAAAAAATAATTTATTAATGTATTTCAATTCAAAACCATCACATCCATTTTGATAATCTCGCCTCCATCTACCTCCAGGATCACATCACATCATTCTTTTTATTAACCTACGTGTAGCAAATAAAACATACTACACGCTTAGCGTTGAAGCTAAGTAAGCATATCTAATGCGTCGAACATCCATATAAATTGAATCTCAATTCATAATTAAATCATTTGATATCATGCACATAGTGTTCATGATGCCTATAAACCACCGAGAATAAAGAGTAATATAAGTTTTAGAGAGAGAGAATGCAAAGTAGGAGTTTATTTGTTCTAAACTTCGATCCATTACAATGAGGGGTCTCGCCCCTTTTATAGGGGATACAATACGCATAGTCAAAGTTCTCTGATCGAGGTTCGTCGCCTAGCGGACGTCATCTCTGTCATGAGTTGTCCTTTTCATCCCGTCGCTATCGCGCAGTCAACGTGGCCGGTCGCTATCCGCCGGTCGCTATCACGCCCCCCCAGCCGAGCTCACAGGCCGGGCCGAGCTCATGAGCCGAGCAGGAAACCCTTCCATGTGGCTGATGGGGTCCGGCTGACGTGTCTTTTGGAGTTATCCTCCATCACAAGCCCCCCACTCTCCGGGTTTCGTTGCAGTCGGCGATGGAACACGAGAGAGTATGGGTACTGTAGGGAAACGACGCGCGGGCCCACGTGGAGTAGTTGGCAGGCCATTAGTGCCGTTTGGGCTTCGCCATCATGAAGGGGTGCGCCGTTTCGCCTCCCTAGGCCAAGTGGCGGCCCATCATTGCACCCATTCATCCCTTCCTCTATAAATATCAACCCTACCCTCTTCATTCTCCACCTTTTAGAGAGAGAAAGTAGGAGATTTCTTCGCCATCGCTAGCCTTCCCGCCGTCGTTCTCGTCCATTTTCCGGCACCGTACTAGGTTATTCTTCCTCGTTCTTGTTCTTCCATGTCTTCCCAATCCTCGGTCTTTCGTCAGTCCGAGTCCGAGCGTGATGCCGAGGGCTCTGTCACCGGATCCGCGCAGGAGAGCGACTCCCGCTCGCCCTCCGTCGAGGAGATAGTCGAGGCGGTCAAGATCCCTCTTTAGTCCGAGACTCGCAATCAGAGGCACACTACCCTGGAGGACTCACTAATCCGAGCACGGAAGTGCACCCTCTCGGTGGAGGAGTTCCGCAAGGTGAAGTGCCTTGCCTCGGTGCGGGGCGTGACCGTACGCCGTCCCACCCCCAAGGAATCTGTCTTTGATGCTCCTCCGGGTTTCTTCGCCATCCACCTCAAGTCCCCGAGTATGGGTTCCGTTTCCCCCTCCATCAGTTAGTCAAAGATTTCTTCCTCCATTTTGATTTTCTCCCTTGCCAAGTTGTGCCCAAATCCCATCGTTACTTGGCGGGGTTCCTCATTCAATGCTAAAGGACTAGGGTTCGCCTCGATCTAGCCCGCTTCCTGTTGCTCTTCCGTCTGGCGAAGTCATCCGGCCGCGCAAACTCCGACTCGGGCTCGTATGCATCCATCTTCCAAAGACAAGAGAAGCTCTTCAAGACGCGGAAGGACTCCGCCAAGACCTGGAAAGGGAAATTCGTCTTCGTCTCTATCTCCTCAGGCTCCCCCTTTTGTAAAGAGCCCCTCGGTTCCTTCCGTTGTCGTTCTGCGTGCGTCACCTCGGACAAAATGCTTGAGGATGTGGAGACGCTCTGCCGAGGAGGGCCCTTCGATGTCGGCTCGCTAGTGACGAACGAGGCATTGGCGGCACTCGGCTTCGTCTTCCTGTCCCCGGAAGACACTCAGCGGAGCATCGAAGAAGGCCCCTCAGGTCAGTGCGATCTCATACGCTCGTCCGTCCGTGGGTCGCGACTGCTTTGGATTTCCCCTCTTCTCTTCGCCGCAACTTCTCGCCTCACCACTTGTCTTCTTTGGTTTTGTGCAGGTGAAATCATGCTCTCCAGCGCCGAGCGGATGAAGCTCATGTTCCCGGGCGCTCCGAGCAGCAACTCTCAGGCTCCTACTTCGGGCGGCCGTCCCCCGAATCCACCCATGAAGCCGACCCCCGAGACGGCACAGAAGAAAAAGAGGAAGGAAATGGCCTCGGCCGCCGACGCTCCACAGGGGTCCGAGTCCCCCATGATGAAGGACATCGGCCATCCTAAATACGTCAAGGCAGCCTTCCCCGCTCGGGTCTCCATTCTAGATTGGGACTACGACCCGGAGACCTTCCTACGCAGCTTCACTCCCCCCACCGATCGCGCAAAGATAAAAGATATCGACCAGGAGACCCTGGCCTCGGCTACTTTCCACGAGCTGGGCTCGGTAAGCTTCCCTTGTCATGCCTTATGAATGTAATTCATTTGTGGTGCTCACCCCTTAATTATTTGCAGGCGATGATGCACATGGTCGACATGAGTCAGCGGCTGCGCGCCAGTGTGGATGACCGGAGCAGGGCTTATGTTGAGATAGCCGACCTCAATGAGGCGCTGAAGGCGGCCAAGGAGCAAGCTCGCCAGGCTGAGGAGCGGGCTCAGCACCTCGTAGAGGAGGCTGCTCGCAAGGCGCGCCAGGAGGCTCGCGATCAGGCCGTGGCCGAGTTCATATCCTCGGGGGCGTTCCAGGATGAGGCCTTCGCCTGTATGAATGATCAAGGTTACATGTAAATTATTATTACCCGTAATCAAATGAATACAAGAATGTCAAATGCTTAACCACAAGATGGTTACTTGCATTAGTGCATAAAAATACAACCTAAACACCTATACAAAACAGAAAATTACAATTCAAAATGCCTCTACACAAACAAAAGTAGTAGGCCATACACATAGCAAATTGAACCACTAAGATCCAAAAAGATAATCCAATACCAACACAACAAAGAAGATTACAAACAGAACGAAACAAGCTTCAAATCCATATTGCAAAGAAGATCGATGTTCCACATTCGCCCGTATGAATGATCTACTCAAGGCATGGGGGCAGACTCCCGAGGGGAAGGCCTTCGCTCGCTCCGAAGGGACGTCGTGGTACAACCTTGGTCTGTTCCGAGCGCAGCAGGTCCTCTCGGATATGTTCCTCGTCGGGCTGGACCTTCCCGAACCGTGCGACAACCCTGATGAGTTCGACACTTCCATCTACTACTCGAATGGCGGGGACACGGCCGGCGAGCAGCCGAATGCCGAGTGATATGACTTTAAACCTTGTTGTATTTGATGTAATGCTGCTCAGAACTTATTGTTTTTGAATTCGGGTTTTGCTTTGTATGGATATGTTATGCTTTCCCTCTTGCCTTTAATTTTACCGTCTTCGTCGTTCCCATCCCCCGCCCGACCTGAGCTCGGCCACGTCGAGGAGAAGGTCATCCCGGGACTTGATCCCTTTTCTGTCTCTTCGTTAACTGAGACAACCTTGGGACTTGGGACCTTTTGACCTGCCGACAGTTCGACCGTCCCCGTGCTGTCACGTGTACCTTCCCCCTTGGCAAGATGCCTATATAAGGGGGGGGGGTCCTTACAATTTCTTTACACTCATCTTTGAATTTCTTCAAATCTTGCCATGTCGCGCTCGGCTCCCACTCCCCCCGATTCCAGCGAGATGCGAGGAGAGACGTTCTCCTTCGGTAGCTACTCCCTCGGGGGCTCTTCTGCCATCCTGACCAAGTCGGGGCCGAGCTCGACCCTGCCTTCTTCACCGCGGGACTCTTGGGACTCGAACTCTAAGTCCGAGTCGGTGCACCCCGATCCTTCTGCCAAGATCCCGGGGTTCATCTACTATTCGTCGAAGGAGGATGAGAAGACCAAATCTCCACAAGCTCCGCGTGCCCCGCCGGCCCGTCGTGAGGTCGTCGCTCCCTTGGTTCCTGCCAGCCGCGGGGGCCGAGGTCACTGTCCTCCAGCTCCTCCCACAGCGGTTCCGAGCGAGAGCTCCGTGGCATCCCACCATCCGAGCCGGTGCTCCCTTGAAGACCCAGGCTCGCCTAGCTATGACGAGTCTACCGGGCACTCCGTCGTCAGTAGGGCTCCTTCACCTTCCTACCCCCCACCTTGCTCGTGCGAGCGGGGGTGGAACTGTGGCATGCATTGAAGTCCACTCGTACTTTAGTTTTTGTAAGGTGTTTAATTATTGTAAGGCGTTTGGGCCATGTACTTGCCCATTATCCGGGATGAATAAAATTTGGTTTTGATTAAGTCTTGTTTTCGCTTTTCGCCATAATCCTAAAGGGTCCGCGCTCGGCTCTTCCCCTGAGGAGGACTGCCGAGAACGAAGGTTAGATCTTTATCCGGGCTGAGCATCCGGACATGGTCTGCGCTCGGCTCTTCCCCTGAGGGGAAGTGCCGAGCACAAATGTTCGACCTCCATCCAGGAAAGAACGTCCGGGTATGGTCTGTGCTTGGCTCTTCCCCTGAGGAGGAGTGCCGAGCACGAAGGTTAGACCTTTATCCGGGAAGAACATCCGGACATGGTCTATACTCGGCTCTTCCCCTGAGGGGAAGTGCCGAGCACAAATGTTCGACCTCCATCCAGGAAAGAACGTCCGGGTATGGTCTGCGCTCGGCTCTTCCCCTGAGGGGAAGTGCCGAGCACGAAGGTTGGACCTTTATCCAGGAAGAACATCCGGACGTGGTCCGCGCTCGGATCTTCCCCTAAGGGGAAGCGCCGAGCAGGCTGTTGGACCTTGTTTGCAAAAAATTCATTTCATTCAATTCAATCACGAAGTGTTGCGGGTTCCCTTTCTGGGACCCGTGTACATCGGTAATCTACTGATAAAATTTGACTAAGTTCTCGGCATTCCAAGTCCTATGCACATCCCCTTCGCTCGGCGTCTGCAGGCGGAACGTCGAGGGGCCTACCACCTCTTTGATGATCTAAGGACCTTCGTAATTCTTTGCAAATTTTCCACCTAGGGGGCGGCTTATGGTCCTTTTGCGCAGCACCCAGTCTCCTTCGGTGAACCCTCATGCGTGTGCACGCGCCCATCATGGTAGCTTTTCACTTTCCTTCGGTAATTCTCTGCCCGTATGAAGGCCGCTTCACGCCTCTCGTGCACGAGGTGGAGTTCAGCTGCCAGGGCTTCTTCGTTACGCTCGGGGTCGAAGATCTCCTCCCGGTGAGTTGCGATGGAGATCTCTGCAAGATCCCTTACCTCGAATTCGTAGCACAAGGCGAAGGGGGTTTCCCCGGTTTCCCTCCTAGGCATGGTCCGGTAGGTCCATAGGATGTAAGGCAACTCCTCTGCCCACTCCCCTCCGCAGGCTTCCAACTTCCGCTTCAGACCATCAATTATCGTTCGGTTGGCGTTCTCGACCTGACCATTCGTTTGGGGGTACCCAATTGATGCATAGCTGTGCTTGATCCCCCAACTTTCGAGGAAGGCATTGAAGGGCTTCGACTCGAACTATGTTCCATTATCCGTGATTATGTGCTCGGGAACGCCGAAGCGGTAGATGACTTGCTTTGCGAGAAACTTTTGCCATTGAGCTTCGGTGATGCTTGCCAATGGGGCTGCTTCCACCCACTTAGTGAAATAGTCGATGGCTACGATGACGTACCTCATGTTCCCGGTGCCCCTAGGGAGTGCGCCCACGAGGTATACTCCCCACCGTGCGAACGAAATAGCCATGCTGATGGGGGTGTAGTTTGTTGAAGGCCTCCCTGGTACCTTCTGGAACTCTTGGCACACTTTGCATTTCTTTACGAAATCCGTGCAATCCTTAGCAATTGTTGGCCAAAAATATCCTTAGAGGGTTATCTTCCTCGACACCGCGTAAGCCCCCTGGTGGGCGGAGCAGATTCCGGCGTGCACCTCCTCCATAACTTGTTTTGCTTCAGTTGGTCTAAAACACCTGAGTAGCGTCCCGTTGTACGCTCGCTTGTATAGCTTCTCGCCTTCCAATGTATACCCCGGTGCCCTTGTCCGGACCAACATAGCCTTCATTGCATCGTCCGGGAGCGCGCCATCCTTCAGGAAGGCAATTATGTCGTCCGTCCAATCTTTGGACCGAGCACAGATCATTGCCACGGGGAAGGCATGGATGCTCGGCTCGGACAGTTTTTCGACGTTCGCCATCCGCCTAATGTGCTCGGGCGTGTCCGAGCTCAGCTTCGACAAGATATTCACCTCGGCGTTCTCCGCTCGGGGGATCTGCTCGACACTATACGCGGTGAAGCTTTTAAGTAGTTCTAGAGCCGTGTCTCTGTATTTCTTCATTCTTTCGTCCTTCGCCTTGAACTCTCCCGAGACATGGCCAACCACCAACTTCGAATCACACTTTATCCTTAGCTTTGTCGCAATCATCCCGGCTGCTAGACGTAGCCCGCACAAGAGCGCTTCATATTCCGCCTCATTATTTGATGCCTTGAAGCCGAATCAGACTGAGTAATATGCTCTGAAGCCTTCGAGAGCGATGACTACCACTCCACCCCCCGAGTTTTTGGCGGCGGAGGAGCCATCGGTGAAAATTGTCCACCAATCGTCGGTTTCAAGTTCCAGGCTCGGCTCTTCTCAAGTGTTGCATTCTACCACGAAGTCGGCCAGCACTTGGCCTTTGATCGCTGGCCTTGGCTTGAACTCGATCTGGAAGGCTCCGAGGAACACCGCCCACTTGGACATGCGAGAGGGCGCGTTGGGAGAGTACTTGAACCGGGTGAGCTTGTAAGTAGGGCGTCAACCGCTGCACGGTTGCAACCACGGCCAGGACCGTCTTTTCGGCCACCGAGTACCTGAGCTCGGGACCCCTTAGCGTCTTCGCCGTGTAGTATACTGGGTGCTGAGCTCCGCCTTCTTCTCGGACTACGACCGAGCTTAGTGCCTTGGGCGACACTCCCAAATAAAGATACAAGGTCTCTCCGGGCTCAGGCTTAGCGAGGACCGGCGGAGAGAGGAGATAAGATTTCAGAGATTCAAAGGATTGCTGGCAGTCTTCCGTCCATACAAATCCCCGGGACTTCTTCACGGCTTGGAAGAAGGGAGTGGCTCGGTCCGCCACTTTGGAGAGGAAGCGGCTGAGAGCCACCCAGTCAGGCGCTGCACCTCCTTGACATTTCTCGATACCGCGCCTGCTCACCATGTGTCCCAAAAACTTACCGCCTTGGACTCCGAACGTGCACTTCTTCGGGTTCAGCCGAAGGTTGTACTTCTCCATAATCTTAAACACCCCTTCTAAGTCTTCCGCATGGGTGGTCGCCTGCTTGCTCTTCACAATCATGTCGTTGACGTACGCTTCCATGCTCTTCCCGAGGTCGTATACGAAGAGCTTGCTCACCATCCTAGCGTAGGTTGCCCCGGCGTTCTTGAATCCAAAAGGCATCACCTTGTAACAATAAACTCCGCCGGGGGTGGTAAAAGACGTCTTCTCTTCGTCTTTAGGGTGCATTCGGATTTGGTGGTACCCACTGAAGGCGTCCATGAAACTCATGAGCTCGCAACCCGCCGTCTCATCCACCAGCTGGTCGATGTTCGGGAGTGGGAATGGATCCATGGGGCATCCCTTATTTAAGTCGGTGTAGTCCATGCACATCCTCCAAGTGTTTCCCTTCGGCGCCAGCACCACGTTGGCCATCCACTCCGGGTACTTAACCTCTCTGATATGCCGAATGTTCTGGAGGGTGGCCACTTCCTTGGAGACAAACTCCCTCCGCTCGGACGAGAGTTACCGCTTCTTCTGCTTGACCGGCCTAGCCTCCGGATTGACTGCCAGGCGATGACATATGATCTTGGGTTCCACACCCGGCATATCCCTGGGTCCCGACGCGAAGATCGTGCCGTAGGCGGCGAGCACGTCCATCAAGCGTTTCCGCTGGCTCCCTGTTAGGCTCGCCCTAACCTTAACCTTCCGCTCGGGTGTCCACGGGTCGAGCAGCACTTCCTCGACTTCCTTGGCGGGCTCGGCCTTCGGTCATGCTTCCAACTTGTGCATTTCCTCCTGCACGTGCACGACCAGCGTCTCATCCCTAGGAAACTTCTTCGTGATTTGGACGTAGCACGACCAAGCTAACTTCTGGTCTCCCCTCGCCACCCCGATCCCGGACGAAGTGGGGAACTTCATGCACAAGTAGTACGGGGAGATCACACATTCCAAGTCCTCAAGGCCGGGCCGTCCCAGGATCATGTTGTGCACGCAGTTGATGCTCACAACCATGAACTCCATCTTCAGCTTGGCCTTGTGTACAACATCCCCTACTATCACGGGCACGACGATGACTCCCTCGGCCTCGATGGAGTCCCCCGTGAATCCGGAGAGAGGAGTGCGCACAGGCCTTAAGTCCTTGCGGTTCAAGCTGAGGTCTTGGAATGTTTTCTCATACATTATGTTGACTGAGCTTCCCGTGTCCACCAAGGTGCGATGCATTATGGCGTCGTTGATCTCAATCTGCACGACTAAGGCATCCTGGTGGGGGCTCGGCGTGTTCGGAAGATCCTTCTCCGTGAATTGGATTTGCTCTCGTCTTCCGAGCTTGGGCGCCAGTGCCTGATGGACCTTAGCGACGAAGGCCATATGCTTCCACCTCTTCCTTTGAGCGACGGAGTCCCCGCCAATGTTTCCCCCATGGATAAATCCCACCGGATATCCTTGGGCTTCGTCTTCGTCTAGATCGTCGCACTCCCGCGCGATGTGCCTCTACTCGGGGTTCCTAGCCTGCGTCGCCACTGCGACCGGCTCAGTAGGCTTCCTCCCAGTTCTTCCTTCTGGCAGCCCCTGGGAGAAGGTAGCCCCATCGTCTCGTGGAGGCGGCCCTCGAGCGATGAGTCGCTGCATCTCCTTCTAAAGAGTGAAGCAATCCTTAGTGTTATGAGTGTTGTTGTGATGGTACTCGCAATACTTGGCTCCGCTGGACACCGCGTAGGCCTCTACGTGGGGGAGCGGGGAGAGGGCAAGCTCTCGACCCGTCCCCACGGGGGCGCCCACGGTGTATACTCCGGCCGAGGGCATCCTCGGGCCCGCAGTGTAGTCCTTCTTCTTCTTCCTCTTCTTCGCGGTCTCTCCCGAATCTGCTGGAGCTCGCTTGGCCGGCGCGACCTCGAAATCTGGGGCGTCGTCGAACTCCTCCGAGGCTAAGAACTTTGCGCGCGCCAAGGTCTCGGTACGTGGGGGGAGGATTCTTGCGGAGCTCGTTCCTTACCTCTCCGCGGGGAAGGGCCACTTGGAACATGGCCACGAGAGCTTGGTCATCCGCCCCGTGCACTTCCCTAGCCTCCTTCTCCAACCGGACTATGAACTCGCGGACCTTCTCTCCTTTGCGGATGCATATGTTGAGCAGGTGGGAGTAGGGCAGCCTTTGCCTTCTGTTGGCCGCAAAGTGTGTTAGGAACTTCTCCGCCAGTGTATCCCAGTCGTCAATGGTTCCCTTCGGGAGCCGATTGAACCAATCACACGCGGAGCCTTCCAGCGTCGCGAGAAAACACCGGCACTTAACCTTGTCCGGGGCAGCCGCCGCTTCCATGGAAGCGTAGAACTTAGACAGATGATCTTGGGGGTCCGTCGTTCCGTTGTAGGCCTTGATCTGCCATGGCCGAAAGTTTGCTGGCAGCGGAATCGACATAACCCTCGGAGTGAACGGGGTTACCGTCCGCAAGATGGGCTTGCTGTAGGGAGCCCTGGTCTCTACTCGGCGCTTGAGCTCGGCGATTTAACGAGCGAGCTGAGAGACCCCTTAGTCAGAGACCTTTGTCTTCTCAGTTCTCGTCGGACTGTGGCGACGCTGGGTGCGCTCGTCCCGCCTATCTCCGCTCCACTCGGGCCTCGCCGAGCGAGCATCCAATGTTGCGGACTCCTCAGCATGCCTCCACCTACCTTCGGTTATTTGTCGGCATAGGTCGCCCAGGCGACCTTCCGGTCCGCGGTCAAGCCTGTCGAAGGCCGGCACCCAGGTCTCTTCGCCTCCCAAATGTCTGAAGGCTGACACTCAGCCTTCGCTGGACTCATCCTCTTCCCCTTCCGAGACGTCCTCCACAATCACCTCCTCGATCGCCGGGGCCTTGCAGGGCCTCCTTCTACTCCTCCGGGTCTTCTTCCCTTTGTGCTGGGAAGTGGCAGCGTGTTCGGCGTGGGGACCGGGCAGAGCTTTTCCAGCTCCGGCACCGGGCACGTTTCCACCCATGGCAGAAAGTGCCGCAACTACCGCCTGAAGCTGCTCCGTGGTCACCACCAAGCCGAACAGTGCCTGGACCGCGTCCGGAGTCGAACCGATGCCTCCCGTGCTGTTGGGGTCCGGCTGACGTGTCTTTTGGAGTTATCCTCCATCAGTTCAGTTCAGATATTCAATAATCAATATTCAATTTTAATCGCTCATTATTCAACTTTAATATTCATATTCAACATTCATCATATATATTCATCATTCATATATAACATTCCTCAATCATTCATAATATTCACAATATTTAATTCAAGTCATTTATCATTCATGATATTCACAATATTCATCATTTGTCATTCAACAATGTCCTTAAACTATTCTTAGTCTAAGGCCAATCTCTTTAATGTTTATCAACCCTTAAACGAATTCTACTTTAAGATATTTTTAACCAATTCTTACACTATATTCTAGTCTAAGGTAGTTTTATCCAATCCTCAAGCTAGGCCTAGTTTAAGATAAAACTTACCTTCGTTTAAGGTCAACCAGAAATCAAACAGTGGAATGCTCACTGTCGGGTTGGGTGGTATCCACAAACGAGTGATTATCAAGTTTGATTTGTAGATCTCGTACGTACGTTTTAACCCAGGCCACCGAATATTCATAATTATACCCGCAAGGCCTATTTCTAAGCGATTTTAGAGGTCTTCTAGATAGTCTTAAAAACCAACATCAATATGGATATATCTTAGTGTTCTTCTAGATATCTTTAATAGTTCATCAGTAATTTCCAATCGGGTATATCCTAGAGTTCTTCTAGATATCCTTAACAACACAATTTATTTCGTAATCATCAGTGTATTTATTTTAATCATGGTTCAATCGTTAATAATCATTTTAATCAGTAGGTTCATCATTCATAATCAACCATAATAATCATTCATCATATATAGTCATTGATTAACATAACATCCAATAGCAAGTAGCGGCCTAGTTTCGAGTGTTAATACTCTAACTTACCATCATGCATTACTTAACATTTTATTTGTTAAAAACATCATTTTCATGGTGGAAAATCATCTTTATATTGTTCAGAATTAATTGGTATCAAAAATTTGATTTTAGAGCTTAAAAATAGCATTTTCGGACAAATTTTTAGATCAGAATTTTGGAGGATGGATCCAGCACTCTGGATCGATACGTGTGTAGAGGAAACATTCCTAGAGGATCGATCCAGGCCCTTGGATCGATCTAGACAGTATGTATTTTGGTCACTATTCATCTTCTTCTTTGTTCGGGTCCAATTTCGAAAAATACCATTTTTAGTTACCAAACTTCAAGTAAATTATATAGAAATGTTCTCCAAGGTTCATGTACGTAGTGGAGGTTTCGAAGATTTTCCGGCGAAACTTCCAGTGACGATAGTTTTAAACTCCAGTGACCTCACCAATATGACACCACCATTGCGTTCTCCTCAGTCCCAGCAACATAATTGATATAAGGATTGTGAGAAATGGTGGAGAATTGAAGGGATGAAGACGGTATTTATATAGGGGAGGAATGGAGGAAGAAACTAAGGCTTCTAATGGATTAATCTCCTGTTCCAGCGGCTGAGTGGAGAAGGGGATTGATTTCTGCGGGTTTTAAACGCAAACCCCTCATTGGGACTAATTTGGTCCAAGTTAGGGTATACTTTTTGGTCCAACTTTCTCCAAATTTAAATCTGTTTGCACCGTTGTGATTAGACAGTCAAACTCTATTCAACGATATAATTTTTATATTTATTTGGAATACTTTTTAAGACACCATATTTATGGATGTTTAACTTTGATAGAGTCAAAATTGGTTTTATTGACCTTTACTTCAAAAAGGTTCTTTCATTTAATTCATATTCCTTATTCTCATGATTTATTTTTAATTTGGGCCTGTACTCAGGTTCCCAATCACGGTATCACAATAGTCAATATATGGGATTTATCTCTATGAGATTTATCCAGATTATGATATTGGAAATCAGAACATATTTTATTTCGGCTAAAAGCCTAACAACAATTTATTTTAATCGAACAATTTGTTTATTTGAATAATAACTCAATAAAACTTTTTAGGAAATATTTTGGTGCGTTACATTTAGGGTGGTAGAACGTCATGAGGCAACCATTCTTAGTTTCTTTACAATCCCTGATATTGTTTCGCTAAAAGGTTTATGTTCCCCCATATCAAGTAGTTTCAAATGAGAAGCTGAGATGCAAGCAGAAACGAAACCATGAACGGATATTGCTAGCCACTCATAACCCTTGAAGTCAAGCCAAATGGAAAACCTTTGACTGTACGTGATAATGAAATGCACGAATTCTTGTTGAAAGTTAATTGAAGCAATAAGGATTTTTATTTTTATTCGGAAATTCATGCAATTGTTCTTAGGAAATACCTGAGGTGGTTTGCTCGTGTAGTGAGTATCTGAGTCATGAAAGATCTGAATAGTGAAAGTGATCTTGTTCACGGTGCAGCAATACCAGATTGCGTCACAGACGAGAGAAGCGAGCACTCCTGTGATATCCGGGAACAATATAGGCATAGGAAAATGGAGCTGATTTGTGGAAGACGGGAACAGAGGATTCCCCAATCTCAATAACCCTAGATGAAAACATTTTTTGTATACTCCGTAAATCCATCCGTATAATATATTGGAGACATAAAGTTTCTTTAATACTCCGTAACTTGTAATGACACATTTAAAGATGTGTGTCCTATATTGGTGTCATCTTATCCATCTTTTCTTGTAGTGGAAAGACTTGGGTTAGTTTTTGGGGCCACTCCACAATCTTATAAGCAAACAATTTCGGCTAGGGTGCGGGTTGCAATGTTACAAAGAAGACCACAAAAAGAAGACCGCGCCAGAGGCCAAGGTCGGCCATAAAGCAAAATTGGCTGTGCGGGCACAACGGCTGAGCGCCAATTGTATATGCTTGTTCGTATATTATGGATCAGTGATCGACCCAATTTTTTGGGTCGGCTAGAATAACAACAAATATCTATCAAAGTTAGTTATAAGCCCACGTGGCTTGTGCGCCAAAAATAGCAAGACTTGGGGAACAAGCTCTTATGTCTATAAATGCTACCCCTTTAGCATTACGGAGGGGGGGTGGAAAAATGATTAATTAATATGAATACAACATTTACACAATTAGTCTCAAAATTCACTCTCTCTAGACTTCCTACAAGTAAGTCAGCAGTGATCTGTTGTAACGCCCAAAAATATACCCTCAAATTTATTGAATTAAATATTCAATTAAACAAAATTTCTTTTGATTAAAATAAATTGTTGTTCGGATTTGGGCTTGAATAAAATATATATTGATCTCCAATAAACATAATTGGGATAAATCTTATAGAGATAAATCCAACATGTTGATTTATTGTGTGATCTTGATTGGGAACCTGAGTACAGACCCAAATTAAGAATAAATGAAGGAATTGTTTATAATGTGAACTTTGAAATGATTTATTGAAATAAATCATGGGAATAAATGATATGAATTAAATGTGAGAACCTTTTTGAATAAAGGCCAATTTTGACTCTGTCAAAGTCAACCACCCAAAAATATGATGTCGGAAAAAGTATAACGAATAAATATAAAAATTATATCGTTGGATAGAGTTTAATTGCACGATCGCAACGGTGCAAACGGATTTCAATTCGGAGAAAGTTGTACCAAAAAGTGTACCCGAATGGAACCAAAATTAGTCCCAATCAGGGACGGCGCCTCCTACTCCACTCAGCCGATCGAGGATGCATTCCTACGCAAATCCTACGCAGCAAATGTTGTCACCTTCCCCATTCTCTTCCTATATAAGGCCACCATCAACCCTCTCATTCCTCACCAAAAACTAATGAGTTTAGTACCAAAGTGTTCTTGAGAGTGTGGAGAACATGCTGCAGTAGTTGGTGGCCACCGAAGTCGCCGGAGTTGGGAGTTATCATCGCCGGAAGTTTCGCTAGAAAATTCTCAAAACCTTCGATAAGCTTCGAGGTAAGCCCGTAGATATATCTAAAGATTAGAATGTTCATATAGGTTGTTTTTACGTTCATAAACGGTCATTTGGTTGAGTTTTGTGTTTGACATGTTTGAAGAACCAAGAATCACAAGCCTTGAATTTGATGTTAAAAATATGTTTTAATGATTCTAAAATGATCTATGAACCTTGGAGAACATTTCTATATAGTTTACTTGAAGTTTGGTAACTAAAATTGATATGTCCAAAAATGGACCGAAGGTAGAAGACGATGAACAGTGGCCGAAAATCGATTATTTACTTACTAAAAATCGATTAGAATTTTATTCAGATCAGTGGTTCGAAGTCAGTACCATTTAATCGATTATTTATATTGTAAAAATCGATTATTATGAATTAATTGATTATTTATATTGTAAAAATCGATTATTATGAATTAATTGATTATTTAAATTGTAAAAATCGATTATTATGAATTAATGGATTATTTAAATTGTAAAAATCGATTATTGTGAATTAATGGATTATTTAAATTGTAAAAATCGATTTTTTATTAATTAATCGATTATTTATAGTGGAAAAATCGATTATAATGAATTTATTGATTATTTAAATTGTAAAAATCAATTATTATGAATTAATGGATTATATAAAATTATATAAATCAATTTTTATAAATTAATTGATTATTTTAAATTATTTTCCTCAATTCGAGATGAAAATGTTCCTGAAAATATACTCTAAAATCCTATTTTTGATACCAATTAATTATGCACAATATAAATATGATTTTGTACAATAAAAATGATGTTTGTGACATATAAACATTATGTGATGCATGACGGTAAGTTCGGGTGTTAACACTCGAGACTAGGCCGCTATTTGTTATATGCATTATGACGATTGTTTGATTATTGATTATAATGAATTAATAATGATGAACGTTTTGAATGATGATCATGAATTGTTAAAGTGAAAATAATGAATTAATGAATCGTATTATTAAGGATATCTAAAACAACTCTAAGATATACCCACTTGTATATTGATGATGATTATTAAGGATATCTAGAAGAACTCTACGATATACCTACTTGACCAATTCATATTTTGGGTTAAACGTACGTACGGGATCCAGACCGGATATCACCCACCCGACAAATCATTGTTCGGTTGGTACGTAATCCACATGACTCATAGGGTGGATTATCGATTCTTGTGTTCTGCATTAAACTATTTATAGTTTAAGGGCCTGGTTAGAATTACTGCCTTAGACTAGAAATAGCTAAGAGCTGAATATAAAATGATGTGGCCTTAGATTAAGAATAATTTAAGAGCATTATTGATATATATTGAATATCAAATGACTTGGAATAAAATATTGAAAATATTTTGAATGTTTGAACCATATATTGTGTGCATGATATCAAATGGTTGATTATGAATTGAGATTCAATTTATGTGGATGTTCGACGTTTTAGATATGCTTACTCAGCTTCACCGCTGAGCGTGTAGTATGTTTTATTTGCTACACGCAGGTAAACAGAAAGATTAATGTGATCCTGGCGGCAGATGGGGCGAGATTGTCGGGATGGATGTGACAAGTTTTGAAATGATTTATGATATGTCAATATTAAATTCGCTTCCGCAATCTTGTTAAATACTCCGTACTGTATATGTTATGAAAAATATTATTGAGATTAATAAAGTGTGTTTGAAAAGTTTTAAATTTTACGATTACCAAGTTAAATACTTTAGTCCGAATGGGGCTGCAGACCTGGACGGATTAGGGTGTTACAATTTGGTATTGGAGCAAATGGTTTTAAACACGATCTTCGGATCAATGTTTGATTTAAAAAAAAAGAAATTATATATTTTGGGAAAAAAAATATTGTCAATCACATCCACGACTCTCGCATCCCTCTGCTCTAGAAAAGGTATGAGAATTTACCTAGTAAATATTGACTTGTTAAAATTCTTATTTGATAATAATTGTTAGTACTGAAATTATATCGAGCATAGACTCAAGTCGAATTTTCGTATTCGGTAAAGAAACAAAGGAATAAAAAAATGTATAAACCTCTGATACGTTATCAACGTACGCATCGCATCGTGAATGACGAAGTTGATCTGTACCAGAAAAGTCGCACGGAAGTGAGATGAACCTGAAGAACGATTCGTGTTGATATATGTTGAGAAACATCTGTGAAGCTGATGTCAAAGATCCTCATGTGGACTCAAGACGATCTAATCGCTGATTCAAACACGAACGTTTAGAATCAATAAACTCTATTATCTAAAGTATCTGATACTATTGTTTGACTCATTAGGACGCATTATGCGATTACTTAATGTGAATTGAAATCGTTCGTTAAGCGACAATTCTTTGTAAAACATCGTTAAAGTAGCATACAAGGAAAATCGACATTATCCTTAGTATGCATTAACTGACTGAACGTCGTTGCTGTTGTCAACTTGTGATGAAGAATTCCTCAACTGAAGACCAATGATGGTAACCTTATAGAGGTAAAAGCAAAGCTGATTTCTAAACCGACCAAGTTCATCTCGAATATATATACAAAAACATCTCAAGTGTAAATTCTATTCGTGCGATACCCAAAAAAAAAACATCTAAGCTGAAGGAACGTACCGAAAGTATGTCACCCCTCTGATATGAACTTCCTTATATTTCACCGTTCCAAGAAATTGAAAACTCTGTCAATCTTGATCCTCGAGAGGACCAATATTCGTAACTTTGTATTGAATATGTTTCCGTTGAAAAAAAAACTCAACTATGAAGATTGCCTAAGAAGGAATCATCTGACAAAGTGTTTCCTTTATCGGAGAGTATCTGTTCTGTTCAAACGTGAATAAGGAAGAATCAATGAGACTCTATATCAACTACTGTCAGTTGAACAATTCGTTATCCTTTACTTCGTGTCATGACTTATTTGATCAGCTTAGAGGATCCATTGTATTCTCTAAGATTGACTTACGGTCAAGATACTATCACATCCCTGTTAAGAATGATGGACAAACTGACGATCAAGAATCTCTACTCTTTACTACGTATAGACGATTTGTTCGAAGAACCTGTTTGTTACAAGCTATAGACATCTCGAACATGTTGAATGAACTGATGCCTTGCTATGAAGCGACTAATGATTTAGTTGTTTATCGTCAAAAATGTCGAGGTAGTCTGAATTGACTAAGTGAAACATAGGGATGCTGACTAGACAAATCGATTGACTCGTTTGACGTGAATAAATGACGCCAATAGTGAAAGACTGAAGAATGAAGCAAATGTAGCTCGCATATGACTAACCATTGATGTTTATGGATAATATTATTTAAACACAAATACAACTTGGATTACGTGTAGAAAGTTATAAATGCAATTCCATGTTTAGTCTTCCGGGATTCACGAACTAATCGTAACTAACCCCAGGTTCCGGGAACGCTTTAGCAAACTCTAGTTTGTCTAAAAGCTCATCAACAAAGAATGAAGAAATAAAAAGTTTCCTTTGATTCAAAGCCATGAAGTTCTGCCTCACCGCATCATCTAGAAATTTGAGTAGGTTATTAAAATAACCGTCAATGTTCAAGAGACCAATGGGTCTATTGTGTAACCCTTCAGAAGCCCACGAGATCAAGGTGAACAAACCTTCCATAGTGTCAACTCCTCCAGGAAGAATGATGAAAGCTTCCACGGCATGATTCATCTCAAAATATTTGTAGTAATTGCTGGAAACTGTGTGCTCTACGCCGTATGTAGGTCCGTAGACCCGTCGTGTTGCTATGTACCCAGGAATGAAACCTCTAACGAGACCTCCATTGGTAAAGACTGTTGAAGCAACAGCTCCTTGTAGGCCAAC
>OOIL02001925.1:28990-51807 GCA_900332095.2 Cuscuta campestris | reverse complement strand
CCCCCCCCCCCCGTATACGTTCCTACCTTGCATTATTAACACTCTAATTCCTTGTAGGTTAAGCCATCATGCCCATACGAGTTTGAAATTGTTGACCAGTGGACCCGAAGTTATGTGGTTAACCTCAGAGACAAGTCGTGCACATGTGGGGAATTTCAATTGGACCATTTTGTATGTGTCCATGTTGTGGCAGCAATAGGAACTCATCCAGGACTATCATGTTATAATTTCATCTCACCTTACTACAAACGTGAAGCATTGGTAGCCACCTACAGCGGCATTGTGCACCCATTAGGAGACAAGTCTTCGTGGGACATCCCGACTAATGTCAAATCACTCCTTTGCAAGCCCCCATCATGCACTAAGCGCCCCCCTGGAAGGCCAAAGAAGAGGAGGCTACCGTCTGTGGGTGAATTTCACTCCGGGAAAGGTTGGAAAAAACAAAAGTGCACCCGTTGTTTGAAGGTCGGACACAATATGAAAACATGCAAAAACCCAATCCCAACATGACACTGATTGTTTCTTTATTATATGTGTGCGTTGCTATAGCCAATTTCCTTCCACATGTAATAAAAAACGCATTCTTTTAGACATCACTGTCTACTTACAAACTTCTTGAAAGGTTGCATTTGTTTTAATCCTTTTTTAAATCATATGGTATACAATTTCATTAGCCACCCACTGACATAAAATGTTACAATGCACACATTAAAAAAAACAATAAAAAAACATACACACCAAAAAAACGTGTAGGAATCTACACTGCCATCAATATATTACCCCTGTAACAATTCCAAAAATAGAAATGGTATAAACCCCTCTCCACATATCCACGCCTAACACCCCTGAATTCACTCACATATCACAATGCAGCAGTGGGACACTACTAAAGAACACAAATTAACAGTTCGCAAATTTATAGTCTGGAAACCACCCCAACCTCCGAAATAAAACGTAGTGTAAAGCCAAGCACCACCCTCAGTTTCTACATTTGTGCACAATCAAACCCTACATGCAAAACGTTACACAGAATGGACACACCCACAACTAAAGCTTGTCACACCATTACCAACATCTATTACGGGGGGATGGATACACTGCTATCTTACCCCACACGTACAGCGCGGCCTTGTGAAAAAAAGGAATACCAAACTAACTATGCCTATAACGAAATGTAATGCCATAACTATACCCCAATACTATCACAGACACACTGCAAGCCCACCCAACCTACCCACCAAACCAAATGAAGTGTGTCACTTCATTGAGAAATCAATGCACACTGCCCGCAGCACATTTTCATACTCCCACACCCAAATCCACCCCACATTTAGCACAAGAATACTAGCGGTGTATATCCATTTCAATAGCAAAATTGTGCCCCCCCGGCAGTGTACAATGTGACAGATGCACACGGTCATCATATAAAAACAAGCATTTAGGAAACCCCTATTATAACACACACTGCAAAACACCAAATACCAAAACAAATGAAACAAACATTCCTCCACTGCAAAATATAACTGCCATCACAACAAAACTGCACACCTGCATGTCCACACACAGATTCCGCAGTGATTTCTTTTCTTTGAAAATCTATGTCATTGATTACATAGCAAACTTCCGCAGTGTGCACACACTTCCATGCCCCAAGATGATTGGTAACTAAACAAACGATATTTAACTAAAGTTACTTCAAATGAAACAAACATTGCACCACTGCAAAATAACACTACCATAAAGACACAAATAAACTATAACGGACACATCCATTCCAAAAAACACAACATCCAAAAACAACACCTCCAAAATCTGTTGAACCAGAACATGGATCAACACAGAACAATGTGTCTGACGGAAAAAAATCAAAATACAAAAACCAACTAGAATCCATGCAAATACCATACTACCAAACACCCAAACAACAATGCATACTTAAAAACCATGTCCAATGCTAACTACACGCCAACAAATAAAATCATGTGATGACTACGTGTCTTTCGCTTGCTCTTTTTGCTCATTACTGTACACAATGAGCTCCGTAGTCATCTTCACACGGTACGCCTCCATATCGCGGGAGTGCATACTTCCAAAATCCAATAAAAAACCTAGAATTACATACATGCACTGTAAAATACCTGAACCATCTCCGTTCGCCTCATAAGCGGAATATCATCTAGTTCATCCTCCGCTGACAATGCATCTCCAGCACTTTTCACAGCTTCCTCTTTCGCCATTGCAATTCTCGCACTGCATCTTCTCACTGGATGAGACCTGTGACAGTTCGCAATGTCTGGACTCTTCATGTTTTAGATTTTAATTTTGGAAGTGCGAAAAATCCGGCTGATTCTTCGACCTCAAATATCAGAATGCATCCAACAAACAGTGAAAGCGAACCAGGTGCCGGAATAGCCGTCCTCAATAATCGGGAAATATTCACTGCCAGGTTCAAATCAATTTCCCGCATCGTTAATATCACAGGGACAAAACCGGAACTAAACATGTGTAAACAGTAGCTGTGCTAAATACGTATTAATTCTTATACAGTAGTGCTATTTCAGTGCTTAACCCATTAATCTTGTATCATTACACAATTCAAATAACATAATCAATACCCTTTTTTCAAAACTATTTTTTTGGTTTGGGATCCTGTTATGGATTACATAGTAGGATGTTAGATTATATATTTATGATTATTATTATTATTATTATTATTATTATTATTATTTTAATGTAGATTTTATTAGGTGAGCGAAATTATAAGCTCCTTCGAGGTTTCTTTACGGTTCTTTCCCTCGTCGCTTTTATTGAACCGTCAAGTTAGCGTTAGGATTTCCTTCTTCCCGGAGATGTAACCCCCTTTAGAGTAAATCAACCAATAAAAAAATCAAAACCCTAATTCCTTCTCCCCTCTCGGTTCGCCGATTCTCTCCTTCGCCTCAATTCTTCTTCTTCTTCCTTGTCCCATATTCTCAAGAGCTCGAAGACGCTCTGAGTCTTCCCTATCCGATACGAGTTCGTATCTAAATATTTGATTTCATTCAAAAATTCAAATGTTATCTTATCATTCTCAACACCTACATTGGCATCTGCTTGTCATTAAGAGTCATAACTCAAGTACTCCTTTTTCATCATCGAGAATGAGGAATAGGACAAACTCATTTACCAATTTAAAAACTTCGAGAGTGGGTGCTAATGGTGCCCTATCTTAAAGAAGAATATTTTCCATATTCTCCAATAAGTTCAGATAAGTGAATTCCAATACTATACTCTTGAGAGGATAACTTATGTCAAGAATCACGAATCCGGGTGGAATTTCAACATTAGCAATTCTATCAATCACCTGACCAAGCTTTTCATCTCCACTTTTGATTATCCAATCAGAAAGAACTTGTGTATCATTATGTGCGTAAGAGGACATAGATGAATGCAATATCATATTCTTGGTCAACGTAAAAACTTTACAATACTCCCACAATTTTGAGGAATTTATGATACCACCTACAATTTCCTCTCTCGAAGCTTTGGTAAAATTGAAAGGATCTAGCGGAAATCACTTCCGAGTACTAATATTCCCCCTGAATGATTCATTTTTAGAGTTATTATTATAGAACCTCATTATATCTTTCATTGTATGATCTAATGCCTCAAAAGCAAATCTATTCATCACACATGTTTCATCTCATATGATTCCACTTGCTTGTTAGATTAATTTTGCTTTTGGACCCTCTTGTTTGATAGCACAGGTTGAGCACTCAGTTAAAGCCAAAGGGATTGAGAATCTCGAGTGTGTTGTCCTTCCACCAGGCAAAAGCAATGTTGCAATGTCACTGGATGCAACATTCAAAACAACCTTACATACCATTCGATCTTGAGAAGTAGACATTGGTTTCTATATAAAAAAAAATCCAAGTCTCCCGTAACCATATTAAAATAGAAACCTCCACTTTCAGATATCAGAATTCCATTATCGCATCACATATCTTTCTTTGATCTTCATTCACTGTAGATAAATATTCCCTAAAATCTGATGACAATTTTTCTTTGTCATTGTTCAAGTTCTCAATCAAGCAATTATTTTGAAATCTATTAAGTAGACTATCATCTGAAAATTACATACCACTGAACTCCTTTAAAAATGTACTACGTATAATTTTGATATTATTTTCTAACTTTTCCTCTACTTTTTAATAAGGTAAGGTATGATGTGTAGGATATATGATTTTAGGATACGGTGCACCTGTTTTTTTAATTTGAAAAGTTTTATGGGACACCTTTTTTTGTATTAGAAAAATTTTATGGGACATATGTAGTATACTTTTCTTCAAATAATTAAGGTTATTTATTTATATTAGGTTTCCCAAAAAAACAATTTACTTAAGTAGTCAACATTGGTATGCATTATTTTCAAAAATATCTTCAATAATTCTAAAATTAATCCCTTTTACATTTTTTGACGATATAATTATATGAATTATATTTTCGTTGGTTTAACTAATTTCCAACTAATTGAAAGTCGTATTTCAATCTATGAATTTCGTTTTAAACATATGAATAATTCTCAACAAACTGTATGGTGGATTTAAGGTCTATCATGGACCTACATATGAGCAAAATAAGTATTTCTTTATTACTTAAATAAACATTTGTTTTTATAAATAAAAAAAATTAAAAAAAATATTTTTTTATGTGAGAAGGTCCACAAAAATGATATGCACTTAAGGTGCACCAAAGAAATACACATAATTCTCTCTCTATTAAAAATTATGATTAAGTGTCCATTTTGGATATTGTAATTTTCTCAATTAAAAAATGCATAGAATTAAAATTTTAATTATTTTTAAAATTATCAAATGTTAGGCGTTAGAATACACAATAAAAAAAGATGAAAGTAAACTCAAATGACAGTAATAGTTAAGAGGGAGAAGTATGAGGTAGAAGTCAAAATAAGTAATATGATATATACTTTTTATATTTTACTTCTATAATAGTCTTTCTCTTTTTTTAACATTTTCAATTTGTTCTAACTTAAACCTATTATTATCATTATTCATTGGAATTATTAATTTATATAAAAGAATAAATTAAAAATATATTATCAATAGAAATAACTATGGTGTTTTTTACATTATACTCATTATAATTAATAAAAATACATTAGAAAAAAATTTAAAAATTACTCATAATTATCTTCTTATTTTTATACTTCATAATTATATTCTAGTCGTCGTATGAGGTATATACTAAACATATTAATTAGAATTGGATATTTCTATATTTTAATATAAAAGTGTCAAGTCATTAAAGTAATCAAAGGTGGCAGATGACTCATAAAAAATATGCCAAGTAGACCCACCACATGTCGACATTCTGTGAGCTTGAGTCTCAAATATAATAATAAAGGATATCTAATCAAAGACTTTATTTTCTTAATCAAATTTCTTATGCTCAAAATTCCCCCCATTCCTTTTCACTTTCTCTGCTAAATCTTATTAATTTTCTTATGCCACAATTCAACTCATTTCTCAATTTCCATTCACCTTCAACTCTTAGACCTAATTTTTTTTCAATTGATACTCCACCTTGTTTTTCAAATATTTTATTCCCTTTAATTTTGTTAATAATAAAATAGTTGGCTCACTTTATTCATCTAAAATTTTACATGTATAACTTATCTTCAATTTCTAAATATAATAAATTTAAGGCATGATATTTTGTAATTTTTTCAAGATGATAATCCATTTTATGAGGGAATCGGCAAGTAATGTAATTAGTTCAAATTTTAAAATAAAAGTAAATATTTAAAAATATAATATGCTTATGGAAAGGCAAACACAGTTCCGAATCTATCGGTTTTAGTCTAATCGGGTTTCGGGTATTATCGGTTTCAGATCTAATCGGTTTCGGGTTTAATCTATTCGGATATTATCGGTTTTGGATCTAATCAATTTTGGATTTAAATCGAATATAAATTATTTTGTTTGGTTTCGGTTTGATTCAGATCATTTTGGATTTTCGGTTATATATCGGATCTTCATTTTAAGTTTCGGTTTTGAATAATTCGATTTGGGTAATGAGTTCAGTTTCTATTTTTGCTGAATCTATTTGTGTGCCTCTATGAGAAAGTGGTGTAAATAGAGGAATGCTAGGGGTACACCTTTTTAAAGATGTACTCCATTTGTCCACCACCCCTTCTCCACCACACATTTTCATTTGATTTTTAATCATTTATTTATTTTTAAATCTTTTACTCATTTATATGGTGGAGGGGGATGAGGGACAAATGGGGTACACTTTTAAAAGTGTACCCCTAGCATTTTCGTGTAAATATGGTGCTCACCACCTTGAGTACTTTAGATTTTTCCTAGGATAAAGCTACTTATACCCCAACATTTTGTACCCCACTTTGTGCCCCGCAGATTTGTACCAACATTTTGTGTTGGTGTAAAACTAATTTTTGTTAACGCACCAACATTTGTGTTAGTGTAAACCATCAAAATGTTTGTGTATAACTACGGTGTATAAATGGGGTACAATTTTTGGTGTAAATATAGCATGTTCCTTTTTCCTAACTTCTTACTGCCTCTTGTACGTGTTGTTCACCCCGTAACATCCCTGGACACGGAAAATTATATTGTACATCCAGTTGTACCTTTCTTTAGGTACATCCTGGTATTTTTGTAAATTTTGCAAATTTTTTATCCAATGCTCAGAACATATATGAGAACTATTATATATGACAATGAGTACCAGCAGATTTGAGAATGAGTACTAGCACTTATGAGAATTATCATTTTTTTATTCAATACAAACATGAATAAACCTGGGTTTTAAATTCTCCATGCTCAGAGAGTATAAATGAGTAGGAACGAATCGAATAGAGGAAGAAGTTGATGATGGTACTGCACTTTTTAATTGTGAAAAAATTGAACAATGCTTTACTTCAGAATGAACATTTCCTTATTTGAGAATGAGTATTATGTTTTTAAGAATGAACACTACGCTATTTATTACTCCGTATAAATATATTAGACAAATGTGTAAAAATGAGTACTTCTTTATTTTAAAATGAGTACTACCTTGCCAGAATGAGTAGTACGTATTTCGAAATGAATGTTTATATTTATACGAGAATGAGTATTACTTTATTTAAAAATGAGTACTACCAGGATGTATCTATTTCTAAGTACATCCGGATGTACCATATACCAACTTCCCAGACACATGGCCATGGTTTGATTTGCTTCACTTTCACCCTGGGGTCAATTTTTTCTTTCAGAAATTTGGGGTTCCGATTGTGGAACACGCTCTTCCTTGTTTATTTGTTTCTATACCAACCGCGAGTCCGCGAGACTCTCGCCGAAAGCTAAGTGAGGTCCCTTCAACCTTCCCCCCCTCCCTCATCTGGCCATCTCCTCTCTCTCTCTCTCTCTTTCTCACAGTATATGCATACGCCTGATTTCTTTGCCTTCTGTACAAGCCCTTAGGTAACTCAGCTACGCTCCGATTTCTCGCTCGCTAATAGATCTATCGATTGTTAGTTGGAGGCGGAAACGAAGAAATGGGGATGTTCAAAGTTAGCAACGTTGAGACCACGCCATTCGAAGGCCAGAAGCCTGGAACTTCAGGCCTTAGGAAGAAGGTTTGCGCGCTCGATCACTGATTTATTATTTTTAATTGTCTTTAGTTATTAATTATTACTTGTATTATCATTAGGAATCGGTTAAAACCTGATCTGATCCAATCGTATCCCTTAAGTCTGCTTGAAATCACCTCCTCTTTTGGTGGTTTTCTATTTTTTCTACTTCAGTGGCTTCATTTTGTGATAAGTCGTGATCTGTTACTAGAATGCGTTTTGACGGGAATGTGGATTTAGTTTTGGTGATTATTCATTATCTTATGAATCTATGATCATTGGTAGTAGATCTAGTGTTAAGAACTTCATCTTGTATTGTAATCTTGCTTAGAGCACAAGGCAAACAAGAGTCTACTTGCTATCATTTATTTTGCATTAAACATCATGCCAAGTGAAATGAAAAAAAAAAGATTTGGCCAAGTTCTCTCCAGACAAACACACTAGAATGTCTATTAAGAATCAAATCAAACAGCACTTGAGGGGGAGCCATGTTCCAGAGTGCGTGTGGACACTTAAACTAATGAGTTTGAATCCTCCCAAGAAAATTCCGGATTGGCCATTTTGGTCAAGCCACATAGAGGTAGTGGATGTGGGCTTCCTGAGCCCCAGTTATAGTTATAAGTACAAAAGTATAACTGGATTGAGTCAATTTACTATCTAAAAGGAAACAGCTATATAGATAGTTTGGTGATTTTATTGTTATAACTTTTATTCCTCAAGGCTCTAGTGAAGGAGTTTTGCTTCCATCATCCTAAGGTCCACATGTGAAATGTGGAGCATCTCACACTTTTCATTGGCCGACATGCGGATTTTTTTCTTTTCAAAGAGCCCAATTCATTCATAATATTTATATACTAAGCTCCATAAAAAGATTGTGAACCTTAGGACCAGATCAGACCAGATCAGATTAGATCTTCAAAAAATCAGGCAAACAGAACGCAACGTAAATCATATACTTGTTTCTTGTTGAGGTTATAAGATTGAACAGTAGCACACCTGATGGGTATGAGAGCTTCTAAAACAATCATATGCTTGTTTTTTATTGAAAGAGATGCTTACGTCTTTTGTTTGTCTTCTACTCTACATGGATTTAATATAACATTATGGGGACTGTTTCAGGTGAAGGTATTCAAGCAACCTAAGTATTTGCAAAATTTCGTTCAGTCAACATTCAATGCTCTTGGGGTTGATAAAGTTCATGGTAAATATACTTGTGATGCCTTTTTTAATCACTTATGTAAAAGTGCTAGTGTTTCCAAAAAGGTTTGGAACTATGAAACATGGATAGTTTTAATTGAATATGTGGGTTAAATGAATCTAAGTCATTCACAGTTATTATCATTTCTACAATTACTCTGGTTTCTTCAGAAATTTTGATTTTTTATGCAGGGAGAATTTATTCATACCCAAAATGCTGTTTTAGTTTTTTAATGCACCTTTTAGTTCTTAAAACGGTGTTCCTGCATATTTTGCACATAAGTCTTTCACCTCTTATTTCTCAAAAATGTGTGCCTGCATATTTTGCTAATAAGTCTTTGGGTGAAACACTGAAACTAGAAGTAATGCAGGTTGAAAGTTTTATTCCCTTATTCTGAACATTCCGTACATGTTTAATCGATTTGAGGTTGCCTTTTCCTTCACGTTGTCATTTGTCCATGTTTCATGATCAAAAACAGTCTATGCACAGTCCACTCGGTAATCTGAGGTGGAAGATAATGGTAAAATTGTGTAACCTTTGATTTGATTTACTTCCAGTCCTCCATATAGCTTTCTCGTGCATTTGTACCATGATGATGAATCAGGATTTGCTTGTTAAAGTCCCACATCAGAATAAGAAATAATGATGAGTTGATAAGATATTGGGCTTCACTACTTGATGGATTGAATTTATTTTTTTTAGTGTGATTTGACTCGAGTGTCGTTTGACTTCCTAAACTGTATCACTTCCCGTTGTTTTCTACTTTTTTTGTTATTTTAATTGGTGTAAGATTCTTAACATGAATTCTTAGATCTATGCTTAAGGCATGATTATACATCTTAAAGTTCTTAGTGATTTTGATCACATTGATATTTGGTTTCATCATTATGCAAATAGTGTTTACTGATGGGAATTGGAAGATGTTTGGAGTTCTTATTTCGATGAGCTGGGGTTTTTTTTATGAGCTATAATGTTTAGTTTGGCATTTTATGAAATTACTAACATGCATCCCTTACTTTTCTTCAATGACTAAAATCTTCATCTCTTTAAGTGTAGCAGGATGTTATACATTCTATCATCTATTGTATCAATGTGCATTCTCGTGATTGCATTTTCTCCTGTGCAGGCGCTACACTTGTGGTCTCTGGCGATGGCCGGTACTATTCTAAGGATGCAATCCAGGTGCAATTTCATAAGATTTGCCGTCACTTTTAGGTTGTCTTAACTAGAAATTAGCATGTGACTATGGGAGTTATTATGTCACCCTAAAACAGAGATCAGAAGGGCTGTCACGTTGTGATGCGGGGATTCTTTTTTTTTGGGGGGGGGGGGGTCTGGGATATGCTAATTTGTGTGAGTTTGGTGATGTAAACATGTAGTCCTTGAAGTGGACCTAGTGTTCACTTCTTGGTAGCACGCTTTATGTTTGGTATTTAAGTTATTGAAAATGTATCTGCATGGGGCATACCAAATGAAATAGTGACATTGTAGCACAAACTTCCAGTTGTGAAGTCTATGTTCTTTTGAAAGAGCCAAAACACTTTGAAATGTCATGGATTTAGGTAATTAAGATTCAATATTTCTTTCCTTCCGTAGTCATTAAGAGGAACTTTATAAAACTGGACTTATCTAGTTTCAAAACCAGTAGAAGCAATTGGACATTTTAACTTAGTTATAGTGGTATTGCTAATTTGCTGGCTTAAATGTCTAAACTAGTATAAGATTAATGCAAAAGTGTTGAGTTAATAATCATTTACATATAGTCATTTGAAGAGCCCATAGCTTTTGAGTTATTTGAGTTAAAAGCCCATAACTTTTTTGAAGAGCTAAAATTTAGGGGGAAAGGACTAATAAAAAGTTCATGATTGAGATTCAATTTTGCTTTTCCTTTCATAGGCATTTAGAGGAACGCAATACATATGACATCTAAATTCTCAATAGCCAATATGATCCTAAATTCATGCAGGATGTCTAAGTGTCTTATTATATTAAATTAAATTGCACAAATGCTACATCGCCATATCATCATGAAGGGCATATGACATTTCAAGTTATTGAAAATGTATCTGCACGGGGCATACCAAATGAAATAGTGACAATGTAGCACAAACTTCCCGTTGTGAAGTCTATATTCTTTTGGAAGAGCCAAAACACTTAAAAATGTCATGGATTTAGGTAATTAAGATTCAATATTTTTTTCCATCCGTAGTCATTAAGAGGAACTTTATAAAACTGGACTTATCTAGTTTTAAAATCAGTAGAAGCAAAATTGCATTTCAACTTAGTTATTGAAATTGTTTCTGCATGGGTTATACTCTGGGAAGCTGGCTTCGGAACAGGAAGTGTGCGCTATAATCTCACTATTTTATTAGGTGTGGCCTTCTAGAAGCCAATTACTTTTTGTAAGAGCCAAAAGATTTCAAAATTTTTACAGGTCTAAGAAAACAACAATAAAATAGCTGATGTTTTAGATTCAGTATTTGATTACAAGTCCAAATTCATTTTACTTCTTTAAAGTCCAAACATTGCTTTTCACTATCTAGCAGGTGGTGACTTGTTTCGTTAGACTTGTATCTCCAACATTCAACAACTTTTAGGCAACCTATGGTGCTTCATATAGATTGGTAGAATAGTATATTAAACTTTATTCTTTTTTTTTCTTACTACAGATTATTATTAAAATGTCTGCTGCAAATGGAGTTAGACGTGTTTGGGTTGGTCTAAATGGATTAATGTCTACTCCTGCTGTATCTGCTGTTATCCGTGAAAGAGTTTCGGCTGATGTAAGTTCTTTCCCATAGAAATATATGTTTTTTAACTTTTGTTTCACATTTGCTCATTTATGTTCGAGTCTGCTTTCCTCTCTTGTTATGTAAAAGTTTGGTTACCATGCCCCTAACTATTTTAATATTTGTTTCTCTACTCGTTGATACAGGGATCAAAGGCAAATGGGGCATTTATATTGACAGCTAGCCACAACCCTGGTGGTCCCAATGAGGTTGGTTCCTGCAATGTGTATTCTGCTATCCACTCTTTATTTTGTGTAGGCTATCTAAAAGTGATTAAAATACCCGAGCATGTGCTGATTGGTCCTATCATAATATCATATGCTTCCAACTACAATGTTTTACTTTTTATTTCATGTGGCTGGTGGATATCTTATAGGATTTTGGAATTAAATACAACATGGAAAATGGTGGTCCTGCACCAGAAGGTATCACTAACAAGATCTATGAGAACACCACAACAATAAAGGAATACTTGATTGCAGAGGACTTGCCTGATGTATGACCTGTTACTTATGCAATGCTTTGTATATATTTTTAATTATCGTTCAGAATGTAGAAGTGTTTGTGAGTTCTCATTGTCAAATTACATTAAAGGTGGACATCTCTTCAGTAGGTGTGAAAAGCTTCAGTGGACCAGAAGGACAATTTGATGTCGATGTCTTTGATTCTACTACTGACTATGTAAAATTGATGAAGTATGCCATGTTTGTCCTTTAGTTTGAATTTGTTGCTGCTCTTTGATAACAATATATTTTGATAAGTGGCAGTGCCCTCTGATATCTATAAATATGGTAATGCTGCACGAGTTATTATAAAGGAAAAATGTATGTTGTTTTATCAATTATCAAGTACGCTGTAGTATTTTGTCGTCATTGTTGATTGATCCTATTTGTGTAGTTTGTTGTGTTTTTCTGTTACATTTGTTGTCTAAATCTGTTGACCATAGTTTATATTTTCCCCAATTTTTAGTGTTTATATGGTCATAATTATTTTTGTTTGTTTCAGGTCTATATTTGATTTCCAGTGTATCCAGATATTGCTTTCTTCTCCAAATTTTACATTTTGGTAAGTGTTTTTTTACATGATTAGATCTGATGCTTTTATTTTTTCAGGAGAGTTCATATTTTCAGTTTAAGATTGTTTATTGGATGCTATTCCATGTATTATGACTTAGCTATGATGCACTTCATGGTGTTGCTGGAGTTTATGCTAAACGTATATTTGTGGATGAGCTTGGTGCTGAAGAAGGGTCACTAATAAACTGTGTACCAAAGGTCATATGAGCATCTGCCTTTATTAGGAACGAATTTATACATTAAGGATTTCTTACCTGATAGGTTACTGTTCTGTTTTCTACATTATTTGATGTGAGCAGGAGGACTTCGGTGGAGGTCATCCTGATCCCAATCTGACATATGCAAAAGAGTTGGTTGCGCGTATGGGACTGTCTAAGACTCACACCGAATCAAACCCACCGGAATTTGGAGCTGCTGCTGATGGAGATGCGGACCGCAATATGATTCTTGGGAAAAGGTGATGTTTTACTAAATTACTTCATTACGGTTGGCTATTTTCTTATTCATCCTTAATTATGTATAGAATTATTTAACTATCATATGTTGCAGGTTCTTCGTGACACCCTCTGATTCTGTTGCTATAATAGCTGCTAATGCTGTTCAAGCAATCCCTTACTTTTCTGGAGGCCTAAAAGGAGTTGCCAGGTCTGCAGTTAATAATCTGAAATCCAGTGAAACTTGAACAAGGTTTATGTTTACAAAATTATTCCATGCATATTTTCTTTCACGTTACTATGCTACCACTTTTTTGCAGGAGCATGCCCACATCAGCTGCTCTAGATGTGGTGGCTAAACACCTCAATTTAAAATTTTTTGAGGTACAAATTATTTGTCTTTACCTTTTCTTTTAGTTTTACTGTATTGTGCATGTTTTGTGTGAACATGCAGAGGAAGTGTTTGGAAACCTGGGGATATGTTAGGGTGTAATGGGGTTTGAACTTAAGACTTTTTAACTCAGTAGGACACCAAAGGTCTGGGTTAAGCCTACATATTGATTACAGTTGTTTTCTCTTTTCAGGTGCCCACCGGTTGGAAGTTTTTTGGTAACTTAATGGATGCTGGACTATGCTCAGTTTGTGGTGAAGAAAGCTTTGGGACAGGTAGGAATCCTTTAGCATTTACATGATCAATGAATAACCCAACGCTATTAATGCAGGCATTGTGTTTTACTTTTGTCCTTATTTATTTATCAACAGGATCAGATCACATTCGTGAAAAGGATGGAATTTGGGCTGTTTTAGCCTGGCTGAATATTTTGGCGCATAGAAATAAGGAAAACCTAAGCGGCAAACTTGTAACAATAGAAGACATTGTTCGTCAACATTGGGCCACCTATTGACGCCACTATTATACCAGATATGACTATGAGGTAACTACCACTCCCTCTGTCCCAAAATGTTGTGCCTCTTCGAAAAGCCGTGCTCAACTTTAACTGTTATTTTCTTTTAAAATAATGCTGGCAAAATCATAAAATTTACAAATTTTGAAACTACATTTCACAATAAAAATATAACAATATAATTTTTTTACTTAATTGTTGAAGTTTGGCACAAACTCCCAAAATTACCTTCATTTTGGGACTTGAGGAGTATCCCTTATGATATGTCATATATAACTACTGATTTTTTGTTTTGCAAGAATGTTGATGCATCTGGTGCAAAGGAACTGATGGCTCATTTGGTTAACCTGCAATCCTCCCTTGATGAAGTTAACAAGTACCATTTTTTATTTTCTGAGCACTTTCTTTCTGGGAATATTTAGTGTGTAGCTATTATATGGTTCACTTTTCAGTTTCTGTTTCTAACTCCATTATATTTAGAAAATTGATTGCTAAAGAATATAGGCTCTTTGCAAATTTTTGGCAATCAGCCAATCACTTTCCTTGAATAGAGATTGCGTTGAACCATGAGGATGCATTCAATAATAAAGGGACAGTCCTGTGCACAAAGAGGGTTGGGGGAAAGGCCCCACCAACCAAAAAAAACTGTAGTACAAAAATATAGTTAGTTAATGACATCAGATTTGGCCCTGTGGCCACATCTAATAGGGACTCAATGTTCAAAACCCCTGTTGGACTTCATCCGGGAAGCAGATATAATTAAAATTCCCAAACTACCACTTTTAACATTGGCTTCTCTAGTCATCACTCATCTGCTATTAAGAAGCAATATACCCTTTCTCTATAATTCTTTTTTAATGATTTTCAACTCATTTGCTTATAAGTCTTTGAATTGACATTATTGTTTTCCCTTGATATCTTAGGATTATAGCAGGAATTCGGTAAGATGTTTCGAAGGTTGTCCACGCTGATGAATTTGAGTACAAGGATCCTGTTGATGGCTCCATCTCAAGTCATCAGGGTGTCCGATATCTCTTTGAAGATGGGTCGCGATTGGTAAGGGGTCCTGGTCTCAAGCATTGCCCATGGGTCATCATGTCATATTCAGTAACTGGCATTCCTACTAGAATATACTAGCAGTTGCCTACAATCAATTGTTTTTCAAGTGTTCTGTTCAGGGAACATTTAGAATGTCTCAAACAGAACTGTGTTTTTCTATGATTCGGGGATGTCTTAGTAGTATTAATTTGGTACCACACGAAACCAGGTTTTCCGTCTCTCTGGAACTGGATCTGAGGGTGCGACCATCCGTCTCTACATTGAGCAATATGAGATTGGTTCATCCAAGACCGGAAGAGAATCCCACGACGCACTTTCCCCTCTGGTTAGCTGCGATCTTTTCTACATGCCCCCATCACATCCCATCCCTCTGGTAATAATTTTTCAACTTTTGTTCTTAATTCCCTCTTTCATCTTGGCATAGGTGGATGTTGCTCTCAAGCTGTCTAAGATGGAGGAATTCACTGGCCGATCAGCTCCAACTGTTATAACATAAGATCTTATCAGCTCTTAAGTGCGAGTGTGTTTTTTTGTATATCCTAAACAAATACTCCATATAATAACGCGACCACCGTTCCTTTTGTCTAATAATACAGCATGTATAAACTACACATGCAGATTTGAGGTTGTGATTCTGTCATGTTGTATGATTTGTTTGCGTATTACGATTTGAGAATCAATAAGCATTTGTCAGTTCTGTTGGTCCATGCTGTAGCTGGCTAATATAAATGGATTACACTACGGTTATTGGGATTCTTCACTATGGCCGGTTTCTCGGTTTTAGAGTACTGCAGTGAGATTGTCTAGGTGGAACTAGGAATTTTTTGTTGTATGTCTATCAAATACGGATATGGGTAGAATCTCACTCATTAATTTCTTTTAGAATATTTTAAGCAAACTCATGTATCAACGTATTAATAATTCTAGAGGTGTTTGCACGTGATAATTATTTTAGAGTTATATGCATAAATACTCTTGTGTTCTTCTATATGTGGGTAATTAGTCTTTGAATTTTCAAAAGTTGTGAACTAGTTCTTGTGGTAAAAGAACTGTTGCATGATAAGCCATTTCTTTAAGAAAAAACGTGAAGCACGCAGAATCCGTTCGTTTTATGCAAAGGTATTAAGCATGCAACAACAAAAAATTGTTTTGGAGTTATAATTATACGGTAATATCTAAGCTTCATCTGCAAAACAATATCTTCTATTTTTGGTTCAACTATCATAACAAATTTTTTTTGAACTGGAGTACAACGTTCTAAGTGAGTTTGTTGTTACTAGATTCTAACCCGTGGGATGCACGGCGAAAAATTTATTTTGTAAAGAAACTATATGACACAGAAAAACAATGCATAACTACAAATACGTCAATTAATTAACTTTCCAATGTATACTAAAATTTGTTGTAATGTACAGCATATGTACCAATGAGGGTTAATGACAGCCTAGGGATTACAACTTCATGACCGTCATTTTTTTCCGTCATCAATTTCCCTTCGATCAAGTGATTTCTCAATCTTGTCACAATTAGTCTAGTTCCATTGCACAAACCCATGGATTGGTAGATATTTCTGAGCAGCATTATTGGTGTACCAACCTTCAAAGTAAGCTCGTGATTTGTAACTCCAGAAGCTCGAATATTATTCAAAAACTCGGATGAATGCATATCTGCCAGTAAATCCACATTTTGGAGTCTGACTTGCAAATTCTATCAGAACTTAGGTAAGTTCTAGACTCCTCACTAACATTCATAGTTTTTTTTATTTATTTTATATCTAAATGATATACTATATATATGCTATTTAATTATAGAACAAAAAATTGAAAACAATTGAATGAAAAAAGTTAAAAGTGAACAAATACTAAAACACAAATGTAGTATTAATTTCTACCCATCTTGAAGTAATATTCATTTCTCTGTCATATTTTTAGTTACATATAAATATTTACAAAACCAAATTTTAATATATTTATTTACTAATTTTGATTTTTTTACAACTCTTATTTTTTTAATCTAATAAAAATTAAATAAATTTAAAATTTAATATTTATTTTATCCACTTCAAAAATAAAATACGGAGTATAAAAAAACCAACGGGCCCACAAAATCAGCCCCTCCCCCCTCTTTCTCAGCCCGGCCCAAAGATTCAGCCCACCTCCTATATGCATCCCTAATCCCTTCTTGCCTTCTCATTTCCACCGTTCTCTCTCACTCTCTATCTCTCGCCCCTCCCTCTCTCTCTCTCTATTCTAACAAAATTTTAACTAATAATTGTGTTTTGTTTTTTTCCATTACAATGGCATTCAGCTCCTTTGATTTTCATTTTTCCTATAATTATTTTTTGAAATGAACTTTTTGATTGTTTTTTGGATTTTTCTATGTTAATATCTTCTCGGCGTAGACAGATTCTCTCAGAAAATATACTATCAAATCTGGAGATCGAGAATTGTTTATTCATAATTGAGTTCGTTGTCGTGTATATAATTTCATTTGCAGTACTTTCCAATATTTTTTCCCAGTATATGTATTATTTTTACATTTTTTTATTTGTCGGTGGATAGATCTTCATTTTATCTATCAGATTTAAGAACACCGATTACATATGAATTTATTTTCAGTACATATTGTTTATTCACTTTTCTTGAATTTCTCTATGTTAATATATTCTCGGCGTAGACAGATTCTCTCAGAAAATGATGTTTACTATCCAATCTGGAGATCGAGAATTGTTTATTCATGATTATTTTCATTTTCATGTATATATTTATATGTTTTAATATTTTTTTCAAGGGTTTGAATTATCTTTACAGTTTTTTTTGTGCGTCGGTGGATAGATCTTCATTTTATAGTCTAGTTCTGTATTGTTCAATTTTGCATGCATTCGTGTGCCCTGTTGAAAAGAAATATGTTATACTCCGTATGTAAAACCACTGCATGAATTCATATTAGACCCTGAACAATTGAATAAATGCATCTTACAAATCTGTCGTGAAAAACAATATCCATGGTCCTCTCTCGGGAAAGAATGTGATAGACACGGACAGCTGGGACCCTAATTGCCCAGTCAGACTTGCTATCATTTATCCCTTCAAGTCTCTCCACATACCCTCTCGTTCTTTGTTTCTGGAATTACTCATTCTCTCAACGCTGGTTCTCTCAACAATAAGAAGGATGAATAGAAAAGTGGTCTGGATTTGGATGTTGTGGTCTATTTATAACCTTGAAATGAGTGGGAAGTTATTAAGTGGAGAGTGGGCTGTTGTGGAAAATTGTTATTCACAGGTGGGAAGTTGCTGCACTGGAATATGGGTTACTGCACGGAAATTCTGCTTTTGGAGGAACGTGGGAAGTTGCCAGATATAAAAATAATAGTAATAATATTATATTATTTTTATATTATTATAATATAATTATAATCTTTATCGATGTAATTGGCTGTGGAGTTCTAATAATATATCAATCTCAGAGCATTTATTTATTATTTGTATTCTTTTTATTAATTTAATAATACCAGAAATGTAAAATTTAAAATTTTTTTTCAATTTATTTTGTTTTGCCAATTTGTGTGATAAATTAAATAAAAACTTAATAAATTTGTTTTCAAGTGGAATTGTTAAAAAATATAATTATGAAATTAATTAATTTAAAAAATTGTGTTTTCGTATAGAAGTAGTATTGGAAAATTAATTTTTTTTTATAATAAAAGTTGGCCCATTTCCGTGAATTGAATTTTTCTTTGATTATTTCTGGCCCATACCCGTAAATAGGCCCATAAACATAGGCGGGAAAAAAATCATGCTGCCTTTGTATAGAGATAGATTGTGTTCATCAAATAGCTTTAGTCTAGGATAAGGGTGTGTGATATAAGAGGTGCAAAATGACATATCTCTTCTTTTACACTATGTTTGGTTCAAGGAATTTGAAAGGGAAAAGAAAAGAAAATGTAGTGGAAAATAGTTTTTCATGTTTGGTTATAGGGAAAAAAAAGGAAAAGTGGAAGGAAAAGAAAATGAGAAGGCAAAATTTACCAAGTGGAAGGAAAATCAAATTCCTCCCATTTTAGTGAAGAAAATGAGAGAAAATCATTTTCTTTTCTTTTTTCCTTTCAAATTCCTTTAACCAAACATAGTGTTAACAATGAAGACGAGAGCAATTCTGTCTAGTTTCTTTATTTTTTTCATACTTTACATTTTTGCGTTGTATGCGTGTGTTCTGCGTTAGACCTGGACCTGAGTTTGGTGCCGAACTGCTATCGGTGGGTTTGTTACCTGGACCGGTGCCGGCGGCACGGTGGGAGGTGACAACTCGTACCCAAACCGGCAAACACGGTATCGATTCTGGGGAGAAGAGGGGTGTTACCGGAACCGAGTCCAGTTTCTAACCGTTAGTTTTTTTTTTTGTTTTTTTGGTTTTTGAATTAAAAAGAAAGCAAGTGGGACGGGGATGTCAAGTTGGTCAGCAAAGGAGCCTCCCCAAATAGCTCTCATAAGTGTTGGGGAGTGGCTGGGAAGTTGGGGGCGGGTTATAAAAATCCTATATAAATTCCTTTTTTAAAAAAAAATTACACCTGGTAAACGCACCTACGTATCTGGAACATGTCAACGCCTGGTAAACGCACCGCCCGAACAGCCCATTTGCACCGAGGGAAGTCCACACACACAACATGGAGCTCTGATTTTTTTGACGTCCTGGTACGGTACTGGAAACAGTTGGAAATTGCTAGCATCTTCAAATGAAAGTCGAGATCCATTTTGCTAGCATATATGGCATCAACGGCTATCCTGGTTGGATCAAACCGAGAAGTAACACGCATCTCCTTCAGAGAGTCAATTTCTTGCTGGGACATAACAAAACCAGAGCGGTCGGATCCAGGAGAGTTGCAGCAAACCAAATCCCCATTTTGGTCATTACGGACTGGGGACTCAACACCATGATATGTGTCAAATAAAGACTCCATAGACAAGGCATAATGAGATGATATATTGTCTTCAGAAACAGTTCGCATGGTTTCATGTTGTAGAGCATGATGAACCGATGCGTCCGATTCAGTTTCTTCCTGGGCATCTGAGTTTAGGTCGGAATGATAGCCAAAAAATCTGTGGAACTCCTCCAGGAACTAACCCTCCATTTGAAACACTCCTTTCTGCAAAATCACATAATTCAACGCACAAAGGGAAGTCATGCAACGACGGATAGGTGCTCTTCAAACGAAGGTAGGCATGAAGGCTCGCATCATCATTAATGGCTACATGACTTGCGCATGAATTAGACATGTACGAAATTATAAAAACAGAATTTCCATAAGAAGACGGGACCGTATTGCGAATCATCTCCAGCAAGGCTTGGTATGGAGCGTGAATAGGAATGTCAATCTCATATGCATGTGTGTAAGAGAAAACACCATTAGCATCCCATTCGCCATCAAATTGCAAGAGACAGTGGATGCTCGCAGGTGTGCCAGTTGCAAAATTGGATACATAAAGAAATAATGAAGAAAACATATTGAATTGTGAGGGGGATTGGGGGAGATCAGAGAGAGTTAGAGATGGCTGGGAGAGGGGAGATGCGGCAGAGAGTATGGCTAAAGGAGAGGGAAGAGCCGTAGAACTGGAAGTAATGGTTTGCTAAAAAAAGGGTAACGGTTAACTAAAATAATGGGGAGTTAATTCTTAATCATTATCACTTAAAAATGAGAAAAAAACGGGTGCCGTGGGTGGAGGGGTATTTTTGGGTGGCCAGTGCATTTTAACTCCTAAACAAGGGAAAAAAACATACCACTCCTATCTAGGAGAAAACACATATGTTTTGGTCCTAGATGGAACAAATTTTACTAGATTTTATTAATTTATAATTTGTATTTTTATTGAAGCAATAAGTCACGACACAACCTTTTTTGTTCTTACTATAACAAAAACATGAGAATTATTTTGTGTGAAATACAAGAAATGTGTAACATCGGAAAAACATTTAATACACAATAAAAATGGAGTAAATGAACATAAACAAAATGAGAAAATTGAAAAGACTCAAGATGAACACCACAAACTGAAAAAAGTCACAGTAGGTAAATAAACCAAAAAGTTTGTAGCACATACAAATCAAACAACAAGGCAGTATTTCGAAGTGTTATATTTGTTCTTGTCCTGATTGATCAGCCGAGTCCTAGCTCTGTAATCTGTCTTTCCCTCTGCACAAAACACAGAAACATGAGAGATCTAACAGAAAGAAACCCGTTGACGAAGCTAAATCCGATTTCAAAGGTCTATTCAAAGTTCAAACCTCTTCTTCTCTTGAAATTGACCTGAAAGCGCTAGAAGTAAGCCGTTGATCAACAATGACTGTCACAAATTTGAACTGTTCACGGCCAACACTGGGTCACCACAGTCGCAGATATGGCCGGAGTCGCTGCCCAGACGCCGTCACTGGTCTGCCGTCTAGACGCCGCCGCCGCTATTCTCGCCGGAGCAGAGGCTCGCCACCAGATTCCTCGCCGGATTTCGCTGGCTCAATTCTCGCCGCTGGTTCAGTCGCCAGAGCAGAGGTGAACCGCAGGATGTCTGGGCTGGTTCGCCGGAATAGATGGTAGTGGCTGACTGGACGTCGCCGGAGGGAAGTCGCCGAATGCCGCTGCGCTTCGCCGGAGTTCTCTCACCGTCGCCAGAGCACCGCCTCCTCAGGCGGTTGATGTTGAATCGACGAAGGAACTCGCCGACCGTCTCCATGAATTGAGTCACTGCGCCTTCGTAGTCTGTCGCCTGTCGCCGGCGTTGCAGAATCGGACATTGAGAGGAGGGTTGGCGGCGGACTCTGATGATCGAAGAAGAAGAGGGTTTTGTGGCGGCGTTCAATAGAAGAAGAACAAGAACGGGTTCTGATAATTTGCGTAAGAGGAGTACTTATCTACTTACAAGTTACAGCTAGCGATTATACGAAGAGCCGGCGTTGCTGCAGGCCTGCATGCAGCCTTCGATGTTGCTTCCAAAAGTCTCGCACCCACGTCACCCTCAACCTGGCTCCAGGATTCATGACCATATCTTTGATAGCAGGAGACAGAGATCCCTAGCCTAGTAGGGTTAGAAAATCCGTTCCAGGTCCGAAGGCTAGGGATAGCCAAAAATTACCAATTAAATACGTAGGGTATTTATTAAGTCAATGATCAATTAATTAGATAAATGATAACTCAGGCCACATAATAAAATCGTGTCCAACATTCTCCCACTTGGCCGAGTAATCATTTATGATGAGTATTAGATAAGTCTGATCAGATTTTAATACTCATTTTAGTTCTAAACCGAAACTGTAGCAAAGAAATACAGTCATTGAATCGAAACTCAATTCAAGACCCCCATTAATCATGCTACAATACCAAATTTAAAACTTAAATAAGCTAAGGATCAAATTGACAATTAAGCCCATAAGATTATTTTGTACATAAATGTTGTCTATATGTCTTTAGACATGCGTAGACACATTCAGAGACAAACAAACAAAACAATGAGGAAATTTTATTATTAAATGTAAGCAAGTACAATATGCAACTAAATAAGGTCTTTAGATAACCCCATCTTCGAAACATGTTCTTCGAAAATCTTAGGAGGGAGACCTTTAGTCATCGGATCCGCAAGCATATTCTTAGTACTTATATGCTCAATACAAAGTTTATTTTCCTCAACTCGCTCACGTACGAACAAGTACTTTGTATCAAGATATAAAGCAGCGC
>OOIL02001925.1:2387-15701 GCA_900332095.2 Cuscuta campestris | reverse complement strand
ACTCCTCCGCTTGGCCCAGCTGAGGACTGAGGAGTTGGGGGGCTTATGATGGGCCGATATTCAGAGGACGGCCCAAATGAACCATTTAAACAGCTTCGGGTCAAGCACCTGTGAAATACTCAAGCTGGGCCGGCCCAAGGAGCTGGGCCTAGTTAACCTCAGGCCAAGCGCAGCTGGCAGAGTCAGTCCGGAGAAGGAGACGGAGCTGATTGGCCGTTACGGAGCCGGGAAAAGGGGATCGCGCCCTTGGCGGGCTAGACTCCATCGGTTATGCTTCACCTTAATTGTTTAGAGCTCATGTATAAATAGAGGGGACCCGAAAGGGAAGAACTCAAGCTAAATCAAGCTAGTAATACACATCCAATTCTCGAATTCTTGTTCTTAATTTTGTTCTTACGATCCGCTCTGTAAACTGGATCATTTGGTGAGTTTATTGTCCATCAGCAACCAAGAAGGATCATATCATTTAATTTTTGAGAGTGGGTATTCATTATTTGGGGGATGTTTTAAAAAACAGTGAAGTGTTAATTGCCTTTCATGCAATTCGAGATGGCTTCTATGTTATGTGACAACATTTTCATAGTGAGATATATAGTGGATAGTATTTTTGAGACAAGAGATTATACCATGTTAAGAATTGACCTTTTTTTTCAAGTTGTGACATGGTTTTTGAAATTTTTACGCTCTATTTGATTAGTGGCCAAGAAGGATGATCATCATCTCATGCTTTTGCTTTTCAAAATTAATTTTTTTTAGTTGGTTAAAGTAAAAAAATGTATGGGTAAGATAAAAATTGAAATAAAAAAAACAATTGTTCAAGGGAATAAGCAAAAAAAAGTAAGGTTTTTATTCCAAATCCCTACCTGCAGAAAAAAATCAAATTTGGATTTTTTTTTCTTCTTCCTCTTCTTCTTTGGTCATTATGTAATCATAAAAAAGATTTCAAGATCTTGGATTTTTCAATTGTGTGCAGCTTTATATATGCAGAAGATAAAATGTGAACCAACTCTGGAGATGTTGGTGCAAATGTGACCGTTGTGTAGTTGCATGATACTAGTTGCATACTTTATGGAGTATGGAAAATGTACCGCCACTGCCGCATATTCCCTAGGCAAAAACTCAAATTGTCTCTTCACTTTTCCTAATTAGTGGATGGCTTCCCAATTGTGACGGTTGTGCAGGAGTCTCTCTATTTTAAAACTATCTTTTAGTTTCTGTTTATAAAGTTTGACTAATTTTATTTTTAATTTAATTTATTTAATTGTAGGTGTAAAATTAAAATATAAAATTTATATATTTAAAAACTACATCAAAATAAATTTATTATTATTATTATTATTATTATTATTATTATTATTATTATTATTACTATTATTATTATTATTATTATTATTCTTAAAAATGAAAAAGAATAAACTTTAAAAATAGGTTAAATAGAAAACTGAGAAAGTAATCCTTAATTATTAGACGTCGGAAAAATTAGTTTTAAAATACATTGACAATGTCAATCTAATTCTACTTTTAAAATATATTTTTATCGCTACTTGTAATTTGAGTTTCTAAAGTTTTGATCTTTTATAAGGATGAGATATTTTAATAAAAATACTATCTCTTCTATATATTGATTATCAAAATTTAATTACTTTTTAATGTATATCTAAATTAAATATTTATTCTAATGTATATATGAAGTAATTAATAAAATATTAAATTAATATTCTAATTTCACAAAAAAATAATCATAAAATAAAAAATATTATTACATTATAATATGAATGATTATTCTAATATATGAATTAACTATTTTTATTTTATTAAAAAATAATCATTAAATAAAAAATATTGATTATATTATAATATGAATTATTATTACAATTTTCAGACGTTATTATAAAGTCAAATCAAATTATTGATTTGAAATTTTAAATTAAATCATAATTAATCAGATCAGATCAGATCAGATCCAATCAGATCAGATCAGATTCGATCAGATCCAATCAGATCAGATCAGATTCGATCAGATCCAATCAGATCAGATCAGATCAGTTATTATTAAAATTAGATCAGATCAGAAAAAATAAGTTGAACGGAACGGAACCTTAGTCAAGAGCGTGCTGAAGCTCGCTACATTGTAACTACAACACTACCATTGTCACATTACTACACATCGCCACCGGCCACTTGAATGTGGTCATCAATCGCCGGCAATTGACAGATCACACTATCAATATACTCTTATTCTAGTCTTAACAGACTTAAGACTATCATTATCACATTTCTACTTATTTTTTCCGATCTGATTTGATTTTTTGTAGTTCTGATCTGATTGAATCTGATCTTATCCGATTGGATCTGATCCAATTGGTCCTTTATAACAGGGGGTTTCCATATTTAGTCCTCTATTATCAAATATTACCCCTGTAGTCCTTTTTTTAAGTGCGCCTTTCCATAAATGGTCCTTTTTTGATCTTTTGCCATGTTAGTTTTAATTTAAAGGCTAAAAGTAGAATTTGACATCTACATTATATCTAATCACGTGTTCTGATATTGGTTAAGCGGATAACACAAAAATAATGACTATAATTGTGGTTAGAATTCCGACAAAAGATCACATTTTTAGACTATAGTTGTAGTAGAAAGCGACTGTAATTCACAAACGATGCAAATGGAACAACCTTTGGAATTGTATATCACAAAAAAGATATATTATTATTGTGAAATTACACTTTTAGCTCTCAAATTAACACCAACATGATTGAAGATAAAAAAGGACTATTTGTGGAAAGATACCCATAAAAGAAGGACAACTGGGGTAATATTTGGTAATAGAGAACTAAATAGGGAAACCCACATGTAATAAAGGACCAATTATGAAATTTACTCAATTATTTTTTTTCATCTCACTATTTTTATGATTCACACTCATAATTTTTTGTATATTAATATAATGATAAAACAGGACAACATCAAGAATTTTTTGTATATTTATCGTTAACTTTAAGATCGATGTTTTGTTTTATTTAATTTTAAAAAATAAATTTCAAGAAAGAAAACTTAGAAGTTGAATTGATATATTCATCCGGTAGAAATTATTTTCTCCGTTCTCCTCTATTTGTCATTATTGCAAATACAAATTCTCGATAACTATTACGGAGTACAATAGTTTTGAAAATAATTTAATAAATTTTTCTCTAAAATAGAACTTTTTTTTATTATAATACACAACATTTTTGTTGTATTGCAAGTTTTTTCATGGGTACTCGATTTTTTTTGATAATCTTATTCTTTTTTCTAAAATGGAACTACCCAATTTGTAATTTTTTTTGAAAATTGTACGATATTTTTTTCTACAAAACGACACAAAACTGTCATAAATTCTTTAATACCGAGTCATTTGAATATTAACGATATGGCACAAGTTCTTTAAAAATACCAAACAGTCACGAAAGAGGCACCCCTAATTTCATGTATGAAATACAACATTATTATAGGAGGGAGATTAATTTTTCGTTTGATTTTTTTAAAATTTCAAATTTGGATATTCCATATATTCCAAGGTAGGTACTTGAATGAATTTGGTTTTTAGATACTCCATTCAATATTCCAACGTAGGTACTCCTTGAAAAGAATTACGGAGTACTCCCCAATTCATTATGGGAATTTGAAAAGAATCAATCCCCAAGTCATTATTACTCCGTATATTGGTGTACTTGACTGTTTTCTATCCCTTTCATTATTACTCTCTCCGTCCTAAAATTAACTTCTCATTTGACTTTTTACGGTCTCTAATGCTTGGCTTTGACCATCAATATCTCAATTTTTATATAAAAAATATTTTATAAAAATTATATATTTCAAAATTATGCTTCAAAATGAATCTATTGCTAATAAATTTATATGAAAATTCAATGTATTTTTTCCGTAATATACGGTCAAAATTTAAAAAGTTTGACTACAAAAGTCAAACTGAGAAGTTTATTTTAGGACGGAGGAAGTACTATGTTATCTTTAAAAATTAAAGATACTTTTAATTAAAAAATAAAATTTAAAAATTCTACCAAATAAATAATGTTATCAAAAAAATGAATAAAATTAGATCATGTGGGTAATAAATATTCCGTAAATAGTTTAAATTGATATTAAGATAGTACATTCTATGATCAATATAGTTGCACCTTCTAAACCTTGTACTCTCTCCGTCCCAAAATATATGCAACACTACGCTAAATGAAGTAATATTTTGAATTTTTTCAATCCATTTTATTTAAAGAATGGTCTACAAATAAAAAATAAAACTTAAATATTTAAAAACTACGTTAAAAGTTCTACAAAATAAGTGGTGACAAGAATATTTTATTCTATCAAATAATCAATGAAAATATAAGAATAAATAAAAGTTTTTGTGATTTTTAAATAGTGGAGTGTTGCTTATATTTTGGGACGGAGGGAGTATTAGACTAAAATCAAACCAAAATAGCAAATTAAAAAGTTAAACCTTATAATATTTCAAGTCTCAAAGTAACCACAAATATAAAAAAAGGTAACAAAAATCCATACATTCATCCATACATAAATCACAGACAACATCAATAACATTAAATAAAAACAAGGGTAATACTCTGGTACTTGCCAGTAACCCTTCTTAGTTCTTAGTGACAGGAACATAAGTGTGTTCCCCCTTAAATTGTTTAGGATCAACACCACAAAAAGCAAGTTCTCCTCCATCCTGTGCATTTGTATCAAGGTTAAGCCAGAAAGAGAACACTGGCTCATTTACAAGACCTTGGTCCACCATGTTGTACCTGCACGTACAATAAATTGAGGTTCATATACGGCCTCATATTCTGCCCCATATTCTGCAGCTTATACGTGAGATTCTAGTCGTGGATGAAGAATCAAAATTCAACGGAAACCAAAAGAATAGTACTTCGTAATTAATTTCAATGAACAATTATTCCCTTTAGCCGAAAGAGATGGGATCAAACACTAAGTATTTATAATGAAACTAAAAGTGAAACTAAAAATGAGACAAAATGCAAGCCTATTCACAAAGATAGTGTTATATAGAAGGTGTATATATAAAGATGAAATTTAAAAGTGTTATCACCATATTTTTTTACTTTGTGTTATAGTGTTATCACCATATTTTTTTACTTTGTGTTATAGTGTTATCACCATATTTTTTTAGAAGGTGTATATATAAAGATGAAATTTAAAAGTTGTTGGCATAATAGATTTTAGCATTTGTAGTGAACATGAGTCTGTAATGTTTTAACATAGATACTATAGTCAATTGCAAACTAATAATGACAAATATGATTTCTAACAAAATATTTACTTAATTCTGTGTGTTTAATTCATGGAGAAGACATTTTTTAGGATCTTGGTAGGTCGAATATTTGTAATATCAGTATTGAAGTTGCAGTGTATTTCTTACATCTCAAATCAGTTGTGCTGCCCTACAAACAACAATTAGCCTATTCTATTATCCATAGCTATCTTTTATATAGATTTTTTCCAACTTAAATTGACCTTTCCTAACCTAAAATATCAAAAGAGCTTATAAAAATGTGAGTCCAAACAAAGTAAAAACTTAAATATCACAAAGTAAAATATTAAAAATTACAATCGATAAAAAAATCAATTTTAAACATACCACTGGTAAAAAATGGGATGATGATGTTTCAATTTGCGATGAATACACAATTTGCAGTGAACCACTGGAAATCCATTTTTTTTTACAATAAACTGGAAACATACAATCATGCACCTCCTCAAAAAAATTCCATTTGCAATGAAGTTTTAAAATACTATCCTAATAGCTTCAAATTCCACCTCAAAAAAATTTTCCATAGCATCAAATTCCACATCCCATCATCATAATATATAGTAGATATATCAAAAAAGAAAAAAAATTTGATGAGTATTAAGAGAGTGAGTTTGAGCAAAAGAAGGGTACCAGAAAAGAAAAAAACAAGCCACAAAAATAATAAAAACAAGAACAAGAAGAGGAGAAGCTTAAATAACAATTAAATACTGAAAATTTTAGAAAAGATATATAGTGAGAACCTTAGAAGATGAAACCCAATCTTGTTCCAATTCTGATTGGAACAATTGTTAACATAGGCAATCGGACACAGACAAAGCCACAGCCATAGAAATAGGTACAAAATCCTTACATGAAGATCGCCCAGAAAACACCCCTCAGGCAATCTTGTAGAAGAAAAGATGCTTTGAGAACCGACCGGAGATGAAGAAATAGCAATTAAATATTGAAAATTTTAGAAAAAAAATAGATTGAGAACCTTAGAAGATGAAGTCCAATCTTGAAGAAGCTTTGAGAACCCAAGCCTTGAGAATCGAAGAAAAGGAAGATCGAAGAGAAGCTTTGAGGGCCGAAGCCTTGAAAATTCCGCCAGAGCCTGCGATTGAGAGAGAGAGAGAGATAGAGAGAGAGAGTTGATCGAAGATTGGGAAAGAAAATTGACGGAGAGGAGGAGATTGAAGGAAGAATTGGGAATAAACTTTAAAATTGCAAAGAAGTCCTTAGGACTAAATAGCAAAATCAGACCAATTTTGACTTCATTTAAATGAGATGGCAAAAAAGCCACATGTCCAATTCTGATTGGAACAAGTGTGGAGTGTTTCAAAACACACTCTCCACTAGGTGCACCGAAGGAAACACCTTTTTTGGGCGTTTCCTTCGGTGCACCTAGTGGAGAGAGTGTTTTTCTATTTGATGAAATAGAAAAACAAGAGCTGCAATGAAGGTAACAAGAATCTCGATTTCATTTACAGGGACTCTCTCCTTGGAAGGGGACAACCGTTTATTCTCCCTATCTCACCCGCGACTCACCTTTTTTTATGATCTTCTCTTTTGTAGTCAAAGACAGACCCATATAGATAAAAACACTCTACAATAACAGTGTACAACCAATAAATGAAATTCAATTTCAGAGATGTGGAAGATCAGGGAAAATAAGTGAGACCCAGATCAGAAAGAAATAGCAATTATATATTGAAAATTTTAGAAAAAAAATAGATTGAGAACCTTAGAAGATGAAGTCCAATCTTGAAGAAGCTTTGAGAACCGAAGCCTTGAGAATCGAAGAAAAGGAAGATCGAAGAGAAGCTTTGAGGGCCGAAGCCTTGAAAATTCCGCCAGAGCCTGCGATTGAGAGAGAGAGATAGAGAGAGAGAGAGTTGATCGAAGATTGGGAAAGAAAATTGACGGAGAGGAGGAGATTGACGGAAGAATTGGGAATAAACTTTAAATTGCAAAGAAGTCCCGGACTAAATAGCAAAATCACACCAATTTTGACTTCATTTAAATGAGATGGCAAAAAAGCCACATGTCCAATTCTGATTGGAACAAGTGTGGAGTGTTTCAAAACACACTCTCCACTAGGTGCACCGAAGGAAACGCCTTTTTGGGCGTTTCCTTCGGTGCACCTAGTGGAGAGAGTGTTTTTCTATTTGATGAAATAGAAAAACAAGAGCTGCAATGAAGGTAACAAGAATCTCGCTTTCATTTACAGGGACTCTCTCCTTGGAAGGGGACAACCGTTTATTCTCCCTATCTCACCCGCGACTCACCTTTTTTTATGATCTTCTCTTTTGTAGTCAAAGACAGACCCATATAGATTAAAACACTCTACAATAACAGTGTACAACTAATAAATGAAATTCAATTTCATAGATGTGGAAGATCAGGGAAAATAAGTGAGACCCAGATCAGAAAGAATTAGCAATTAAATATTGAAAATTTTAGAAAAAAAAAATAGATTGAGAACCTTAGAAGATGAAGTCCAATCTTGAAGAGGCTTTGAGAACCGAAGCCTTGAGAATCGAAGAAAAGGAAGATCGAAGAGAAGCTTTGAGGGCCGAAGCCTTGAAAATTCCGCCAGAGCCTGCGATTGAGAGAGAGAGAGAGATAGAGAGAGAGAGAGTTGATCGAAGATTGGGAAAGAAAATTGACGCAGAGGAGGAGATTGACGGAAGAATTGGGAATAAACTTTAAAATTGCAAAGAAGTCCCTAGGACTAAATAGCAAAATCAGACTGATGGACAATAAACCCACCAAATGATCCGGTTTACAAAGCGGATCGTAAGAACAAAATTAAGAACAAGAATTCGAGAATTGGATGTGTATTACTAGCTTGATTTAGCTTGAGTTCTCCCCTTTCGAGTCCCCTCTATTTATACATGAGCTCTAAACAATTAAGGTGAAGCATAACCGATGGAGTCTAGCCTGCCAAGGGCGCAATCCCCTTTTCCCGGCTCCGTAACGGTCAATCAGCTCCGTCTCCTTCTCCGGACTGACTCTGCCAGCTGCGCTTGGCCTGAGGTTAACTAGGCCGAGCTCCTTGGGCCGGCCCAGCTTGAGTATTTCACAGGTGCTTGACCCGAAGTTGTTTAAATGGTTCATTTGGGCCGTCCTCTGAATATCGGCCCATCACAAGCCCCCCAACTCCTCAGTCCTCAGCTGGGCCAAGCGGAGGAGTGGGGAGTTTGCAAAGTCCACGTGGACGCTCCAGCGGGGATCCGGGCCGTTCCTTGGGTTCCGCACGACACTTGGGCACGATCTCCACAAATACGTAATCATGGCCTGTCGATTCGCCTTCCTGTTGTCAGTTAAAAACCGCCGCTGGACGCCATCTCTTCCTTTCGCTTTCTTCACCACCGTTCGTCTACAACTCCGCTGCTCACCCGACTCATTCTTCTTCCTGTCCAGGTCAGTTCCTTCTCTCGCCGCCATGATTGTCTCAGATTCCGATTCGGCTACCCCATCGTCCAATTCTCGCCAAGCCGGTCAATCGGCCTCTGACCGTAACCCCGGCCACACTCCATCACCCCGGCCGTTGCCGTCGGCCGTGCCTGGCCACAAACGGCATCGATTAAGGAAGCAATACCCTTCCTCAACTCCGGTAGATGAGGGCTCAAGGGTTAAATTGGACAAAAACATCATGGCGTTGTGCATTGTCAAATTACTGACCGGGGGTTCGCCGATGCCACTGACATGGTTGGACCCTCCATCGAGGTCATGAGACCTACCCGTACTCAAACTGCTCTAGACGCACCGTCGGGGTTCTTCACGGTCCATCTGGCGTCTTTGATGAAGGGGCTGCGCTTCCCACTCCACCCGTTGTTGATCGAATTCCTCAACGTGGTGGACCTTCTCTCGTGCCAACTGGTCCCCAACTCTCACCGGTACATCGCCGGTTACCTGGTCCGGTGCAAAGATGTAGGGGTGAAGCCGACCTTGGACCATTTCATATTCACCTTCAAACTGACCAAGGGCCATAAAGATTGGGCGTCCTATGCCAGTCTTTCCCAGAGGTCCAGCAAACTCTTTGCTAGTGATAAGAAGGGGTCAACCAAAGACTGGAAGCCTTTCTTTGTCTTCGTTTCGACGGGGCCCGAATCTCCTTTCACGGGTTCAGGGCGCCCTTCCTTCCGTCGCATCCCACGCCCCCCACCTGATGCCACCCTTTTGTCTATCACTCGCCAATTCTGCAATAATGGAGTTATGAACATCAAAGAGGTGGTGACAGAGGAAACCCTTGCCGGGTTGGGGTTTGAGTTTGTCCAGGATGAGCTTCGCCACCAACCCGACCTACTGAGGGACATCCCCGGGGGGCATCAGCCTGACCAGCTGAAGGACATTCCTGAGGAAGGTCTTGACTGTGGTCCTTTCGGTAGGTGACCTTTTCTTTTGCCCAGATGTTTAGTTTATATTTTCCCAAGGCTGACCATTTCCTTTGTTTCCAGTGAAATTACAAGATTCAGGAGAGGAGATGGACAGCGATCTCCTGCTCAGTCGCTTCACTGCAGGGAGGAAAAAGAAGAGAGAGACGAAGGGCCATGGCAAACGTTCTTCATCCCACCACGAGGAGGGTCCTTCTCGAGCGCCGGCCGTAATTGTGGTGGAGGACCAAGAAGATGCTACCCAGGAACCGGGTACCATGGCTGGCCAATCCCCTCCACACCCCGTGATGCAGGGTGGCGAACTCGCTGGGTCGTCTCAGGGCATTGCCTTGGAGCGACCTCCATCACCACCCGCAGTGACCTACGAGGTGGCGACCGGGGGTCGCTCGACGAGGCTTTGCATCCCTCCCTTGCCCCAAAGCCTAGGGGACGTACAGCTGGAGACTCTTATCACTCTGCCTGCAGAAGACCAGGCTCGTATCTCGGCAGGCTCCGAGGACGACCTTGACAACATGGTCCTTTTGAGGCTCAGTCAGGTACTGGTCTTGATCTCCTATGCATCACTCCTTTTCTTTAGGCCCCTAACCCTCACCCCTTTGCGCAGGCTACGCTGGGCATGATTGAGGTGGTCGGCCGGAAACGGGGTCGCCAGGCCGCCGCGGACGAGGCCATGAAAGCAGCCGAGGCCAAGCAGAAGGAGCTGCAGGAGGAGGTCGCTCAACTCACCAAGGAGTTGGAGGAGAAAGAAAATCGCTGCGCGGCGCTTGCTGCGGAGAAAGCTTCCCAGGAGAACCGCTGCGTCGCCCTTGAGGCAGACAAGGCCTCCTTGTCCTTGGAGGTAGAATCTGTTTCTGCTCGAGTGGTCGAGCTGGAAGGGGAGAAACATGACCTGATCCAGCAGTTGGAGGTGGAGAGGAGCGATCGGGTCCGCCATGCAGAGGGAGCGGTAGAATCCTTCAAGTCCTCTCCTGACTTCACGGTAGTCGCGATGGAGCGGATGGAAGAGCTAACGGCCGCTTGGCTCAAAACTGAACCTGGGGCTCAATGGATGGTCAAGGAGGGAACCAAGTCCTTCAATTGCGGACTCTTCCATGCCCAACAGGTCTTCCACGACAGGCTGGCCCAGCTCCCTAAAGGATTCTCTCTCCCCGACCTTGGCTTCCCTCCTCCCTGCCGCTCCTTGGCCGAGTTCAACCCCAGTCCCTATCTGGATGGGGGGAGCTCGAGCGCGTCGGAAGAAGAGGAAGAAGAAGAAGTGGAAGGTGGTCAGAGCGACCAGAATCCAGGAGCCAGCTTCGCCACATCCAAAGCGGGTGGACCTTCCGGCTCGGCCGTCTAAATCCCCCATTGTTCCCCCATAGCTTTACCAACACTTGCCTCTCTCTTTTCCTTCGGAATGATTTGTCGTTTTGATACAATGCTCCTATGTTGTTTGATTTTCTAGATTCACCATGTGCTTTCTCTCTTTTGCGCTTTACTTCAGCACTCTCTTTTTTTGATTTAGCTGGTTAACATGTATGTTTTAGTTTGGGCCCAACTCCTAGTCCCGGCCCGTTTACCTGTCCGAGCTTAATCTCTGGATTGGCCATCGTGCCGCCCAATTGATCCAATGCCCTTCATCGTTTCTGATTGGACCTTTGCGCGGCTCAAAGCTGCTTTATTGGTTCGGCTGCCTCGAGACTTGACCGCCTCTTCGGTTTCTTTGCCCTGGCTTATTTATAAGTCCCCCTGGCCTCTACTCTGCTCCATCACCAAATACCCTCCTTTTCTCCATTCTTGCCATTTTGAAGGAATTCCTGTTTCTCTAGATCTTTCCGACGGGCCGGCTCCTTCTTCGCCGGAGCCTGCCTCCTCCCCCAAGTCAGTCAATTCCAACGACTGGGGGGGGGCTTGACCCTTACGAATTCTGTCGCCGGTTGCCTCGCCGGCAGTGGCCGTCGGTGAGACCGCCGCCACCACCTCCAAACCCTTATAAAGACTTCAGTGAGGCGTACGAGGCCCTCTCCGCCAACCACCTGCCTGACGGGCGGATTGACTGGGATGCTCCATGCCCCCTCCATTCCCTGCAATGTATGGCCTGGGAGAGCTTTCAAGATGAGCACTTACCCCTCCTGGAGCATGAGTGCGCATACTACGCAAGTCTTGAGCGATGGACTAGCGAGAGTCGCACCAGTTTGCCGGTGAGGCCTACGGAGGAGGTTGCGTTAGGGGAAGAACTGGGTTCTCCCCTACCTCGCCCCGCTTGCCATTCACTTCCCCAGAAGACCCCTAGGCGACCTGAAGTAGCTCGGGCGGCTCCAAGATCTCCGTCCTCACCTAGGTGATGCTGGTTGGGGTTCACAGAGAAGTGAGCCGTCCCCCGTCCTTCCTTGGCAGGAGAAGGGCGGTGGGTTTTTGCCGAGGCTGGGGGCGACCACTCCCGTTCCATGTTAGGGAAGAAAGGTGGTCGTCGTGGACGGCCGGTGATCGGAGTTTTGCCTGCCCATACAGCCGCAGAACTACCTTTCACACCTGCCTGTCCCCCCTAGACCTTCGCTCGCAAAATCTTAGATTGTTGTTTTTCATTGTAGGAGGTGTATGGGGAAGTATCCTTTCTTACGTAGAGATTTTTCTCAACTGTACTGTAGTAGATGCAAGAGATTATCCTTGAAATGTAACGAACATTTCTGTGAATGTATTTTGATGTTACCTGTTTACTTACAAGTTTCACCTTCTTCTCTTTCGCATCCTACTTTTAACGTTCAGGTTTCCTCGGACTTGAATCAGAGAATACCTCGCCTCTTTTGACTTAGCCACTTTCGGGTTACTTTGACCCTTGTGGCGTCGCCATACCCCCAAGATCCCCTGGTCGCTCATGCGATCAACAGATCTTGTGTTCCAGACTTAGCCGTTCTCTCAGACTTTCTTGCCACGGCGTCGTCTTCAACCTTGGTCGCTTGACCGGGTTCGACGCTTCACCCATTACTGGGTGTCTTAGCACGAATCACCGTGCAATTTTAGCGATCTCTTGTGGTCGCTCCTTTTTTTTTGAGAATTGGAGACAAGATGTGCCAGAGAGCTGGATTTATTAAATCTCAAGAAAAGACATGGATGGAATACAATCTATTGATAAAATTTAATAAGGTTGGCGGCATTCCATACTCGCGGAACGTCGCCACCAGTTGGAGTCTGCAATCTAAATGTCCCATCAGCCAACACCTTCTTTATGATATATGGCCCCTCGAAGCTTTTAGCAAACTTTCCTCCATCGGTCGGCCGGCTGACCTCCCTCTTCCGAAGGACCCAGTCGCCCATCTTGAACTGCCTTGGTCGCACCTGCTGGTCGTGATATGACTTGACCTGCCGGCGGTAGTTTTCTGCCCGCATATATGCCCTTTCCCTTCGCTCATCAATGAGGTGCAGCTCCGCCCTCAGGTTCTCCTCATTTCCTTGAGCATCAAAGGTCTCTACTCTATAACTTAACAATGAGGTCTCCGCTGGAGCCCTTGCTTCAAATCCATATGTGAGCGAGAAAGGAGTTTCACTTGTTGCCTTCCTTGGGGTAGTTCTGTAGGTCCACAAAATATAGGGCACTTCTTCCACCCAGGCACTTTTGCATTCCATTAT
>OOIL02001913.1:372049-449712 GCA_900332095.2 Cuscuta campestris | reverse complement strand
CGTTGCCGCTGCCCGGCGCGTTCTCCTCGCCAACGACGTGGCTGGTGGTGGGGACGTTGCTCCTTGTTTGCACCATTCTCGCGTTCGGGAGTTAACCTACGAGTATGTTCCTCTCCTCTCAACGAGAGCACCAACTTGATGGCTATAAACCACCGAGAGTATGAAATAATATAAAGTTTTAGAGAGAGAGAGATTGTGCGCAAAGTGGGAGTATATTGAATTCAAAATTCGGTCCCATTACAAGGAGGGGTGCCACCCCTTTTATAGGGGGTACAAAATACTAAGTCAAAGCCCTCTGATCGAGGCCCGTCGTTTAGCGGACGTCACCTGTCCTTAGGTCTTGTCCCTTTCAGCCTATCGCTTTCACCAAGTCTCCGTTGAACGTCGTTTTCCGCACGTCTTGTCCCTTTCATCCTATCGCTTTCCTCAAGTCTCCGTTGAACGTCGCTTTCCGCATGTCATTGTCGTGGGGCTCGGGCTCGGCTTGGTCGGCCGAGCAGGAAGGACGAGTGGAGCGCAGAGCCGGGCAGGAAGGACGAGCGGAGCTTTGGGCCGGGCAGGAACGTCCAAACCCGAAACTTAGCAAATTTATGCTGATGTCAGCCCCAGTGCTGGCGTGGGGTTATTCTCCATCAATTGACATCAAACCATGGAGTGAAATATCACAACTTTATTGGAAATCTCAAGAACTCGGTTTTAACAATATTTCTAAAAAGAGAAATTACAATGAATATTGGGGTGACCTAAAGTCCCTATTACAATCTAAATACATCATCATCAAAATCTATAATATTTTTCCCAACACCCGTGCTTCTGGGGCTTGATGATCCGGGACACAATGTAGAAGAGGAGCCGGCTGTCGGGGTTCGTGGAGTGGATGGTGGGGCGGCCCGAGGCATGACGTATGAGCTCGGTGATGCCAAGCTCGTTGAGGATAAGGCCCTCGTTGTTGAGAACCCAGCCCTCTCCGCCATAGTGGGAGACGTCGTCGCCTGGGTAGGGGAGGCCGGCGATCCGCCCAAGCTGCTCAACGGTGAGCTCAATCGGCGTGCTCTTGACAAGAGAGTAGAGCACGTCGTTCTCACGCTGGAGGTTGGAGTAGAAGTCCCGAGTCCTTGCCGGGTTGACCTCCTTCCGAGCCCGGGAGACGAATGACCATATGCCGGTTTGATGAAGCTACGCGTCAAGGTCGTCATAGCCTTGCAGCTCCGGTAGGTGCTCCAGTACAATCCGCGGGGGAGCCACAACCCGCTTGGAGAAGAAAAAGTGAGAAAGCGGGTGCGCTCCTCCTCGGAATCGAACCAGAGGTATGACCCCTCGCCATAGTAGAGGCGTTCCTCGGAGGATGTCACTGGAGCCCGGGATTTGGCCTTAGATTTCCCGGAGGTAGCAGCCTTGCTCTTGTCTTTCCCCATGATGATGAAAATTTCTCAAAGAAAATTGTAGAGAGGATGAAATATGCAAGGAGATTGATTAAGATTGTGTTTAGATGTGTAAAAGTGAAGAGAGGAGTCCAAAATATATAGGGAGATGGGTTCCCAACGTTTAAAAATTTTTAAAAAAAGGCTGTTGGATCATTTAATGCAGTACCCAATGGGTATTTTTTTGAAAAAATTAACGAGAACAGCAATGTTCTAAAGACGACATCGCTGTTGGGACAGCGCTGTTGTACCCTTGTACAGCGCTGTTATGCGTTAAGTTTTAAAATCGGGTGTCAAATGGACAGCAATGTTGGGTATCCTACAGCGATGTTCCAAAAGTTTCAGGAAATGTATAAGGGCTTGAACCCATTAGAACAGCGTTGTTGGGTTTCCCTGCATCGCTGTTTTACGATAGAAAAAAAAATTTGTAAAAATGGACAACGATGTTGCTCCAGTGTACATCATTGTTGAAGAACTTTCTGGTTATGCTTGAAAACATGGTGTTTAGAAAGACAGTGATGTTAAAAAAATGTACAGCACTGTTGGAAAAGATTCTAGAAAGCAAAGGTAAGGGGACTCCCTATGACAGCGCTATTAGAGTGTTGTACAGTGCTGTTGGCTCAAGCTGGTTGACGGTGTTTCCTTCAACAGCGTTGTTTGTCTTCTGGACATCGTTGTTTGCATGGTTCCCCCTGATTTTATGAACGGGGTACCTGCAAAAAAAGAAAATGTTCTCCGAAACTCAAGTTAGTAAACGTTTAACAAGTTAAAATGCACAACTTAGATCATCGTGGAGTCAAGGATTCCGAGTTCACTTCGAATGCGGAAGAACGACTCTTTCTCTAAAGGTTTTGTGAAAATGTCAGCTAATTGGTTGTGTGTTTCAACGAACTCAATTTCGACATCACCTTTGAGAACATGATCTCTAATGAAATGATGCCTAATGTCAATGTATTTCGTCCTTGAATGAAGAACGGGGTTCTTCGTCAAGCTTATGGCGCTAGTATTATCACAACGAAGAGGAATGTGATTGATATTAAAGCCATAGTCCACGAGTTGTTGCTTCATCCAAAGGATTTGAGCACAACAACTACCGGCGGCTACATATTCCGCTTCGGTTGTGGATAACGCAACACTGACTTGTTTCTTGCTAAACCATGAGACTAGAGAGCTACCAAGTAAGTGGCAAGTCCCACTCGTGCTTTTACGGTCTAATTTGCAACCAGCAAAGTCCGAGTCAGAATAACCAACAAGATGACACGAAGAGCCTTTTGGATACCACAGTCCAACGTTAACCGTGCTGACAAGGTATTTCATGATCCGTTTCACCGCCGTTAAGTGCGATTCCTTCGGACACGATTGATACCTTGCGCAAAGGCATACGCTAAACATGATATCCGGCCTACTAGCGGTAAGATAGAGAAGGGATCCGATCATACCTCGATACCTTTTCACTTCTACTTCCTTACCTTTCTCGTCTTTGTCAAGATGGTCAGACGTGATCATCGGTGTCGCCATGGCTTTGGCGTTGTCCATTTCGAACCTTTTTAGGAGCTCCTTGCAATATTTAGCTTGGAAAATGAACGTGCCATCTTTCATTTGCTTGACTTGGAGTCCCAAAAAGAACGTGAGCTCGCCCATCATTGACATTTCGAACTCGCTTGTCATTAATTTTGAGAATTCCTTGCACAAAGACTCGTTAGTAGCACCGAATATAATATCGTCTACATAAACTTGAAACTTGATAAAAAGTGTAGTGTCAACCTTTCCCCTTTGGAAACCACTATCCAAAAGAAATTTACTCAAACGTTCGTACCAAGCATGAGGTGCTTGTTTAAGACCGTAGAGTGCTTTCTCGAGTTTGAAGACGTGGTCGGGATACTCAAAGTCTTCAAACCCCGGGGGCTGTTCAACGTACACTTCCTCTTGAATAAAACCATTGAGGAAGGCACTCTTAACATCCATTTGATAAAGTTTAAAATCCATAGACGAAGCAAAAGCAAGAAGTAAACGAATAGCTTTTAAACGTGCTACGGGTGCATAGGTTTCTTCAAAATCAATGTCTTCTTCTTGATTGTAGCCTTTAGCTACGAGCCTAGCTTTGTTTCTAGTGATTATTCCATTTTTATCAAGTTTATTACGGAACACTCATTTCGTACCAATAATCATACGATCATCGAGCCTTGGCACCAATTCCCAAACGTCATTCAATTTGAATTGGTTTAGCTCATCTTGCATAGCCAAGGTCCAATGTTCGTCGTTTATTGCTTCGGAAATGGTTGTAGGTTCAATTTTAGAAACAAAAGCTATGTGTTCTACGGTGTCCCTAAGTGAGTTACGAGTACTTACCCCGCGGTTGATGCTGCCGATTACCTGGTCAAGTGGAAGGTTCTTGTTCGTTCTCCAAGCGACGGGAAGCTCGGTTTCCTATTGTTCCTGGGCTTCCTCATGTTCTTCTTCGTCCGCTTGATCCTCATTTTCGACCATCACTTGAGGTGTTTCCTAAGGTTGCGGTAGCGGGTTGGTGTATAATGGCGTGTCTTCTTCATCGTCTTCAACGTGTATTCTTTCGAGTGAATCTACAAGATCATCACAAATAGCCTTTCTCGCCAAGCGAGTATTATCTTCGGAAAACACAACATGAGGGGACTCCTCAATAGTCAAAGTACGTTTATTAAACACTCTATAGGCCTTGCTACGTAAAGAATAACCAAGAAAAATTCCTTCATCCGACTTGGCATCAAATTTTCCCAAGTTATCTTTGCCGTAATTATGAACAAAACATTTGCAACTAAAGACTCGAAGATGGGAAAGGTTTGGCTTTCTCCCTTTGTATAATTCATACGGCGTTTTCATGACTATCGGTCGAATGACGGTTCAGTTTAACACGTAGCTCGCGGTACTCATAGCATCCGCCCAAAAATACTTAGGGATTTTTGCCTCATTGATCATAGTTCTAGCCATCTCTTCGAGACATCTTTTTTTACGTTCCACCACTCCATTTTGTTGTGGTGTACGTGGGGCTGAGAAGTTATGATCAATGCCAAGTTCGTCACACAAATCTGAAAACAGATTTCATTCGAACTCTCCCCCATGATCGCTTCTTATGGCTAATATGGTTGTGTCTTTTTCATTTTGAACTTTCTTTAGAAAATTTTTGAGAACATGAAATGCCTCACTTTTGTGAGTAAGAAACAAGGTCCATGTAAACCTAGAGTAGTCATCGACAATCACAAACGCAAAGTAATTACCACCAAAACTTTTCGTTCTATAAGGACCAAAGAGATCCATGTGCAAAAGTTGAAGCGGTCTAGATGTTGAAACAACGTTCTTAGACTTAAAAGAAGCCCGAACTTGCTTCCCCTTTTGACATGCATCACAAATGGTGTCTTTTTCAAATTTAAGTTTTGGAATCCCAATTACTAAGTTTTGTGAAACCAATTTGTTCAAAAGGTTCATGTTCATATGAGCTACCCTCCGATGCCATAACCAAGTGTCTTCCTCTTTACTCATGAGGCACTTAGCAAAGCTGGAAGGTGATTTGTCTAAGTTAACCATGTAAATGTTATCGATTCTATCACCACGTATAATAACCTCATTGTCACTAAGGCGTTCTACCGTGCATGGTTTTGAATTGAAGGTCACACGATTTCCCTTGTCACATAATTGACTTATGCTCAAGAGATTGTGTTTAAGACCTTTCACTAGCAAGACATTATCTATAGAGGAGTTTTCCAATTTACCTACCGAACCAATGCCGATAATTTTTCCCTTGCTATTGTAACGCCCTACAAACCGGCTTAGTTTTTAAAAAATAAATATTATTTATTTATTGAGACTCATTGTTTTAAATACTAAGTATTGAGATTTTGATCTCATTAAATGGACTTCAAAAGTTAATGTTGTTTTTAATATAAAAACATGTGTTTTAATTAATAACGGACCTATCAACATTAATTACTCAAATAAATTAATTAATGATTGGGATGGATCCGGAAGTTTGGAAATAAAGTTTTTAGAAAAATTATTTGAACATGTCATTAAATTCGTTTTGACTGTCTGATTCCAAAAACGCAAACGGATCTCAATTCGAACCCGTTTGGGGGAAACTGCGTACCGTTCAGGTCAGATTTCTACATAATGGAGTAGAACTTATGGGAAGTAACTCCCATGCAAACCACACGCCACACCCACACCCTTCATTTTCCCCACTTTAATACTCCATCACTTCTCATTCATTTTCCATTAAAACCCCCATTCATGTCCTCAATTTAAACCCTCTCTCTCTTCACTTTCCCTCACCAATTCTGTAACTCCCACAAACTCACACATCCAACTCTCCCTCATCTCCTTTGTGTGTTCGGCCAAGGAGCCAGGCAAGGAGTGGTTCCGGTGAGTAGACGAGGAGGAAGTAGAGAAGGAGGTGACCACGAGAAATCATTCATCGTCCAACGTTGTCAACCATTCGTTCATCTCGTTCCATTATTCCGTCAACCCCTTCGTTTAGAGGTGAGTATTTGTCCCTCTAATTCTAGAACATTTAGTTATAATCTATGTCGTTATATTCATAAGAATATCGTACGCAACCTACGTAGAATCTATGCATGTTCGTAGGTTAACCATCCAACATACGTGTGTCCATGTTATCAAGTTGTGTACTCGTTAATATAAATGTTTTGAAACCTTGCAAGTTCATCGGTTAATTAGCATGGAAATATAAACATTCGTTTCTAATACTTCCAACGTTTTTATCACAAACAAACAGATAAAATGGAAGTCAGCAAGCCTTGATAATCGAGTTACATGATAGTACAATTGACTATCAGGCCACGCTGGACTCCTCAGTTGATTCAGCACAGCGTGATAATCGATTATCACACATGTGATAATCGACTATCAGGCCCTGCGGATTCTTGGGTCTGAGTTGGCTTCACTGATAATCGATTATCACATAGACAAATAATCGATTATCAGGGCTCTCTGAATCCCGAACAAACCAACTTGACAATCGATTGTCACAGGGTGACAATCGACTATCACAGTCTGTAGGACTTTGGGGACAGAATCTGCACAGCATGCATGATAATCGATTACCAGCGGTAGACAATCGATTATCAGCCAGTTCTGAACCCAAGACCATCATGTTGAACAAATCGTAATCAATGCATTCATTTCATCATGTTCATCCTAGACGCATGTCCTAGGTTCATCATCATGTGCATACCGCTGTAGGGAGGTCAGGCTTTCGTGCGCCTACTACAGTGGGCCCGTCCAGGAACCTTCGGGGACCAATGGGTTTTCATCATGTTGGGCTTGTGTACGTACATAGTAGTCAGGCTACGGCTACTACCCGGTCTTTGCTAGTCCACTTGCGACATTTCCGTCAAGCCCGGCTCATTACCGGAGTGCAGGGGTGATCCTGTCAAGTGAGACTAAGTCAGGGGTGTCCCTAATAGTTTAAGTCATGCATCAAGTCATATCGTCATCATGTATGTTCCATGTCACGTCAACATTCAATGTGGTTGTCATCATCATGTATGTTCCCCATCATATCCATACTCAATGTGGTTGTTAATCATTTTGTTATGTGGAATAATATCCCATCAAGTGGAAATTAATAAGTTAGTAAACATGTGGTATTTCGTACGTTAAGTACAGGTATTAATATGTGTATAGCCATATGGGTTATCATTAAATGTTCTTTTGTTAGATTCACTCCTCAGCTTATGCTGAGCGTGTAGTTGTTTTTGCTACACGCAGGTAGACATGACGGTGCAGCTGCTAACCCTAGAGGACAGTGATGGTGGGAAGATGGGTGGCGCATGGACAAGTTCAATATTTAATACATTAAATTAATTAATCATTTGGGCATGAACCCACCATTTGTCGTTTTACTCATTTATTTACTTCCGCTTTTACTCTGCATTTATATCAGTCACGTTTCTGGGAATAACTCCTAACATTTATTTCACCAAGTAAAACAAACGTTTTCATAATAAATAGTCATTAATATCCCATCAATCAAACGTAACCGTTTTCTTAATAAATAATCATTAATGTTTTTGTAACGGACGGTTCTCGGACCGCCCATGTAACCCTACTGGTCCATTGGGTCGCGGGTGAACTGGGTCCACGGAGGGCGGGTGTTACAGCTTTTGTCTCCAAAAATTACGTTTCCTCCTTTAGAGGGTTTAATTTGGAGAAACTTGGATGCATCCCCGGTCATGTGCTTGGAGCATCCGCTATCAAGGTACCAAAGTACACTTGATGCCTTCAAGCACACCTATGAAACACATCAATGAGTTTTAGGTACCCAATTTACGTTGGGTCCTCGTGTGTTAGGTGTGTGATGGTAGTGTGCTTGATTTTATGATAGGTGCCTATGCCTAGTGTAACAAACGGGAGCAAAATGGCATATCCTATTACAATAATGGCAAACTACGTTGGTGTTGTACATGTGCCTAGGTTCATAATAGTTATAGGGTTTAACCCTTTTATTCCTATTTTGTGAAAAAGATGGTTTTTGAAAGTTTTGAAATTGACCTTTTCTAGCTGCTCTAACATTATGTCTTCTATTTTGAGAAAAATCGGTTTTATGCACAAAATCATTTTTCTTAGGTTGTCTACCATGAACATTTTCATTCCTAGGTTTTAGTCTAGGTTGTCTAGTGTCCTTATGTTGACTAGGTTTTCTATTATCCTGATTTTTAGGTTTCATACGTTGAGCCTTAGATGGTTGTCTAGGTGGTGGCTCAACGTTTTCTTTAACCTTAGCTTCATTTTTATTAAAACCTATTCCTTCCTTAGAAAAATGCATAGTGTCAAGGAGCAAATTTAAATCTTTGTGCGGAGTATTAAATTTCTTGACCGTGGTCTCAAGTTTAGTGACTTATTCTTTTAAAGCCTTACAAGATTCACATTCACTTGAGGAACTTTCCGGTTTGTTAGCGCTTCTTTTTCCAAAAAATTTGTTTTCTTGTTTTAATTTTTCATTGTCTTTTTCCAATTTTTCAAAATCGTTTTCAAGTGTAGAAAGACGTTTCTTTAAGGATTTATTCATTTTGGAAGCGCTAACAAATTCTTCATAAAGTTCATGAAGTGCTTCTTGCATTTCTTCAAAAGTATAAGAGTCGGAAGAAATGGTACATACCTCTTGGACGTCGTCGTTTTGATCTTCGTGCGCCATGAGGCAAACATTTGCAGCTTCGTCCTCCTCTTGGTCGGTTGATTCGTTGCCAGAATCGCCACCCCAAGAGATGTAAGCCCTTTACTTCTTGAAGCCGAGCTTGTCCTTTCCGTGCTTGGCTTTTGGACACCTCGGCTTGATGTGGCCAATCTCACCACAGCCGTAGCACTCAAGAGGACCGTCGTGCTTCCTTTCCTTCCGCTCAAATTCCTTCTTCATGAACTTGTGGAACTTCTTGATGACAAGTCCAAACTCGTTGTTGTCATTGCTTAAAACCTCTTCCACCGGTTCCTTGCACTACTACAAAAACAACCCTTCCTTCGAACAACAAGAGAAATATTTTTTTTTTCAGTCAAGTGTCTAAAAACACTAAATCACTCAAGAACAAAACTCTCTTTTAGAGTGGATAATGTGTAACTAAGAACGCTCAAGAACACAACACAACCTTCACAAAAATGGCTCTCGAAAAGCTATGAATAATATATGAATTGTATGCAATGAAAGAATAATAGTTGTGAAGTAATGTGATATGTAAAACAGACCCAAACGCCCCATTTTATAGTGCCAAAATAGGCTCCAATGGATCAAAACATTTAATGGGTGATTGGCACAATTTATGGGATTTGATTATAAATGGATCTGCTGAAAATCCTCTAGACAGCGCTGTCCATGGCTTGGACATCGTTGTTCTAGGCTTGGTTTTTGAAAAATGGGAAGCAACGGTCATCCCAACAGCGATGTTCAAAACCCCTACATCGCTGTTTTGGCTGTTGACTTCCAAATAAGGAAAGTTTTAGCCATAAATTCCTTCCAACGGTCAGGTGCCTACATCGATGTTCATGACTGGAACATCACTGTTCAGGCCTGACTTTGAAGGTTGAGGAAACTGGCCTGACATCGCTGTTGCTGGGTCAACAGCGCTGTCCAAAAACTTTATGCCAATGTATTTATTTTTGGCTTGGGTTGGACAGCGATGTAGGTTACTCCAAAACCCATGCCAGACAGCGCTGTTGGGCTGGTTTAGCCAGACCCATGGTTGGTTTAGTCATGCCGTTCGCCGATGTCAAAAATGTAAGTTCTCCAAAAATAAAAACGAAGTATTGAAAATGTTTGTTTAATGCATTTTGCTAAGAATTTAAGTAGAACATCTTAAAAACCACGTCATTTAGATAAAAACCACGGCTAGCCAAGTTAACGCTGTTTTGCATGGTTTCACTAAACGACCAAAAACGAAAGGTGGTTTTTGAAGCGTTTTTGTTGAAGAACTATTAAAATATGCCCAGAAGTAAAAACCAATCATAAAATGTTGAAAACCACTTGGTTGGTTTGGACGCCAAAACCCAATGCCGATAACTGAAAGCCAAACGCCGGTTTCTGAAATTTTTGGTTTGGGCAAACTCCAAGTGTTTTTAGGCATGTTTAAAACTTATGAAAAACATTTTTGAATATGCAAAAAGTATTTTAGTGAAGCGAGCCTAGAGATCCAAGTTTTGAAGTTTGTGCCGGTCTTGATCACATTAAGACCAACTCAATAAATTCTAAGTCTTCGTTCTTGGTTCTTGGTTCTCGATTCTCAATTCATCATGCCATGTTCCTTCGCCTTGGTTTTGCTCAGTTTAACCTTGTTATTGTCACGACGGTTTGGCATTTTCAAAACCTATCATAAAACGAACACGGTTTAGTACGACATAGGCGTAAACCCGTATTCCAACAATTGCTACATTGTTATATTGCATTTTAGGCACTTGGAGTAAAGTTCAACTTATTTACAACAATGCCACCGTGTTTTTTTAGATTTTTCCAGCTTTTGAATTTTTTAAGCCTTAAGATCTTACATCTAATGCACGAGATGCATTCTTATTTCTTTCACCATATTTCTTTCTCACTTGATCCAAATATATACTAGTCAGAAGATAGATCTCCAGTACCCCTGCATACGATGGAAATCAGAATCACCTTGAGCATGGGTTTGTGGAGTCATATGGTCTTGGATCTAAGATTTTTTTATTTTTTATTTTTTGAGTATTAAGAGATTATAAGTTTTTTTTCTCTTTTTTCATTTTATGTCTAAATCTGAAAAAACACTATTTGATTCATATTTTATAACAAGTACAAGTGAAAGATTTGAAATTGTTTAAAAACAAAGAAATTTTTTGCAGCATTAAAAAGATTTCCGGAGTACGTATAAATACAAGGACATATTGGCGTTGTTAACCTTAGTATGTTTAATATCATATTTTGATGTTAACAAATAACTTAATTGAGCTAACATTTGTTCAATTGTGTAGGAGCGCCAAAATGCACTAAAACGCGTTGATTGCGTCAGTATGTCTGCTCACATAGGATTATCGTATAATAGCTTAGAGCCATCTATTGTTAAGGATTTTTAAATGATATTTCTCTAAGCTCAAGCTCAATTATGCACACACACACACAAAAAAAATTATTTAGGTATTTATTTCTATAAAATAAATTTGGTAAATATTTTCAAAAACTATATTTTCATAATTTAGGAATAATAATAAACAAAAGTTATAGCTCTTCTCAATACAAGATCGCCGGTTTTATAATTACTCAAATCTGATAGGTATAAACAAGTTATGAGTATTTTACCAAATTAAAATTTGTTCCATGCGCTGGGTATACGACAATCCAAAGGTTGAGCCGTTTCTAAAGAATGATTGACCGTTTACTGATCGTTTGGAAGATTGTGCACTGGGAAAATGATGGTCCACCCATTGACCTGTTCCTCCAGAATGGTTGATCGTTTGACTGACCGTTGGGAGGAATCTAACCCTTACCCGGAATAGTCGACCATTTCACTTAAAACAGCCGATGTGATGGACTCTTTGGAGACCAGATTTCACCATTCCTTTATTTTTTTTACCCCAATAGTTTGATTCCCTTAATTATGATATTAGGAATTAATTACTCTTTTATAACAACTATTTTTTCAAACTAAACAGCTCTTAATCCATCCCTTTAAACACCCAAACCATTTCACTTCTTTGATTATCAAGCTTAGAATAAATCATCCTATTTTCTTTTATCATTGTGCTCATAAAATATTTTATTTTGTATTTGGCTATTTTGAGCCGAATTTTCAATATATGTTTTTGAACACACTTTGAGCTTGATCCAAAAAGATATACACTCATATCATCTATAGGATAGTTGTAATTGTTAGAGTGTATAGATACTATCCCACGAACCCGACCTTTGTATTTTATATTAGTGAGGGGGTGCTGATTTATTTTACTCAACTTCATATTCATTGTAATCGGTTGAAGATATCCAATGTGAAATATTCATTAACGAACGGTTGGAGATACCCATTGTGAAATCTTTGGAAGCGGTCAAGGAGATTCGTAAAATACTTATTGAGACATTTGGATATAGCCGTGGTGAAATATCCGGAAGTGGTCAAGGATAGCCATGAAATCCCTGTTGAGACGGTTGGGATAGTCATTGGAAAATCCTCAATCTAGTTGGATACTTCAAGGTGTGAAGTATTGTCTATCTAGTGTAAACCTATTGGAAAGGGTTGTTTTCCAAACTAGTGCGGTGCTTTGACAGAGTTCAAGATGTCGAGACTTAGTGGATTCGGAAATCCTTAAGGAGGAGCCTTAAGGTACCAGAGTAGGGAGTTCCTGAACCAGTATAAAATTTGTGTGTCATTTATTTTACGCTTTTAATTTTTTGTGTTTTCACATTGCTTTTGCATTTTCCAACACCAATTTTTATAAACCCCAAAAATATTTAAACGCCTTATTCACCTCCCTTTTAAGGTGTGAGCACATTGACTAACAAGTGTAAATTACCACCTAGATAAACTAATAAAATACTTTAGATCGGGTCTTGTGTGGTTTGCTTAGTTTAGAGACTCAAAGGATAGAGTAAATGAAGGTTGACAAGGAGGACTGTAGGTATGAACACCTGTAGTCCAATTGTTGTTAAGTATAGGAAAATACAGGGAGGTATTTCGTTATATGCTTTTAGAGAGATGAAATTTAGATCTTTCTTTTAAGGGTTACAAGCCTATTCATAGTAAAGCTTGGGGTCAGGCTAGCATGCGCCAATGCCTAGCCATTTGCATGCCACGTGACACTGTGCAAGTCCTGATGCCTCTTTGTCTTGTAGTGTTTGTCCCTTCTTCCTTGGAACTTTCCCTTTGTAACTGTCTCTATTTGGCACGCAGTGCTTGGGAGGGGTACCTGGATAAGCTCGTTGCTGTAGAGGAATTTGTCCTGACCAAGTGGCTCCCAAAGAACTACCGTCCAACCACGCTTAGTGTTCAATACGCGCGCTAGAACAAGTCATGGAAATCCACCTGAGTGGTTTCCTGAAGGGACATCCTGATCATTTGAGGATGTTCTCTACAGTGCCATGCTACGTGACTTGTCTCCTGAAAGTCACTTGGGTGGCCTACATTTAGGACTTACTCAAGTACAGATCCAACCTACTTGGCTTCGAATTGTTCGGGATTCACCCAGTTTCTCCTGACAAGACCCGCCCTAGGATGTCGCTTGGGTGGAATACACCCATCACCGGCTTAATGCAACATGATTATTGTGTTAGGTTTGTTGTCATCGTACAAGGTTGAAATCCACCCCGGTGGGTTTGGTCCAAATCTACCCAGGTGATCTCTCAAAGGCATATCGCGTTTTTCACCCGGTCATGTATGTTGCACCCGGGTAGTCTTCGAGACACTCCGACCAAGTTAATACACTTTGCTCTCTTTTCTACTGCTTCGTCGAGTAGGTGCATAGGACCCAACCTGGTAAGGTTACCTCTGCATGGCTAGGCCAGGTAAACTCTAAAGTTAGGCTAGCTGCCTGATGATTCGTCTCGGGTTTACCTGGTCACAGAAATCACACCCGGGTAGGCTCCATGATATTTTAAGCAGGTCAACTTCTCTTGTCTTCTTTACTTATCGTGTGAGTATAGAAATCCACCTGGGTGAGTTTCTGGTAGATCAGAATCGTGTAATGGTCTGGGTGTAAATACACCCATCAATAAGTCCTCCACTTCTCGGCCTTGTAAGAATTATCAAGGGCATGAAGTACAATTGAGAATCTCTCCCTTGTGTCGCATAGGGAGAGGGGGAGGGTTACTGCTCCTAGTTGTAAGTGCAAGGAACCTTGCTAGACTATGTCATCCTTGCTTAGTAAGGCCCGACCTGGGCAACTCCTCGGGTTGATTGGCTACACATCGGCTTTAACTCATCATGTTTCAAGCCATACTTTGACTCCTGCCCAGTCATGGTAGTTACGCCCGGGAGTTCCCCAAGCTATCTTGATTGAGTCATTTCCTTCTAGTGTCATTGCTTCTACTACAATTTCGTACCCACCCGAGTTGATTATGGGTAGGCCTGATCCGAGTCAAGGTATGTGTTGGGAAAAATATTATAGATTTTGATGATGATGTATTTAGATTGTAATAGGGACTTTAGGCCTCCCCTAATATTCAATGTAATTTTTCTTTTTAGAAATATTGTCAAAACCGAGTTCTTGAGATTTCCAATAAAGTTGTGATATTTCTTTAATTGGTTTGATGCTTGAAGACTTAATCAAATTCAGTGATTTGGAAATTGGATATCTTGATCGGAAATGTCAGAGACAAGTAAGGATTTCTCAAAGCACATGAAAATCCTCCAATCCAGAAGACTACATGATAACCGGATGTCTCGCTACAACCCGCTGAAGGCTAAGTCATCCAAGTCAGAAGACTAGCGCGGATCTCTTTCTCAACCGGAAGTCTGAGAATGACTCCTCCGGATTTGTCAGCTAAGAATCGGATGCCTCAAGAAAGACCGGAACTCTCAGAAGCGGACAAGTGAGAAAAGACTTAGAAAATTATCTAAGTCTTGAATGAAGAAATTCTACCCGTTGGTAAGGAAAAATCAATCTCTTGATTTTCAACGGCTAGATTGAAGATAATTATGCCGATTCAAGAACAAATGACTTGAAGACAAAGTCTGGACCTCTCAAGTTAAAGAGCCTGTCCAGAATTCCTAAACAAGCACTAGAAGACAAACAGAGTAAAGTGCTACAGTTCAGAATTCTTGAACAACAGCTAGAAGACGGATTCTGTGGAAAAAGGAATCCCTCCTCAAAAAATTGGGTATGTCCAAACACCCATTCCAACAAGGAATCTTCTAATCACAATCCTCATTCAAAATTGAAGAGAGCAAATGCAACGGATAGTCTATTTTGATTCAATGGATAGATTATCCAATCCAGCTATAAATAGCATCCTTGGAAGACTGGAGAAGACACGACGATAAGATAGACAAACACAATGAAGCAATCTCTAACAACAAAGCTATCTCATTCACAGTTAGCCCAAAAAAGCTTGATAAAGAGAGATTTTTAAACTCCTTATCCAGAAGCAAACTTCTCCTCCTTCCAAAGAGCTATAGTGTAAACACTTGAAGGTTTCCTTGCCTCAAGTACCACACCACGTTGAAGGATATAACTTTTGATCAAACTTCTTGATTAAAAGGGGGTAGATCAACTTCCTTACAAGTTGGTCTTGCAAGTCCTATTGTTCGGATCTTGGAGTTGTTGAAGAATCGTGACCTTCGAAGGAACAACAAAGCCAGCACGAGTGCAGTAGCAACATTGGCCTTGCGAAGATATACCGTGCAGAAATTCACACAAGTGTAATTGTTGGTTCATTATTCAACAACCAACTACATAGTGGATTTTGAGGAGGTAGAAGGATTACCCCACCTTCGAACCTCGTTAAAGTTTGCGTGTCTCTCAACATTATCTTTACTCTTACTTGCAATTATATTAACTGTGAAAACTAACCTATCCATATTGATTACTGCTCATACTACCCACCAAATTCCGCACACAATTTAAAGTTCACAAGAACTCTAGATTAACACTCATTTTCACGTTTTCAAAAGAAACGAAACAGTTTTAAATTTGTAACAAAGTCTATTCACCCCCCCCCCCCTCTAGACTTTGTATCTCACCACTTTGGGACCACTAGTATGGGTGAAAAATACACCCATGCCCAATGTTGCCTGGGTAAAACCACCTCATTCATCTCCACCGCCTACTGAAATAATTCAAATGGTGACCTGGTTCAATATTGTGCGGCTGGGCAACATTTAACATGTTGACTGGGAAATTCTTTCTTTCTTTCTATTGCACGGGGGTGAATTTCGACTCTAGGCAGGGGTACCCTGACCGAAACCTTCATCAGTCTAAGCTACCCTTCTAAGTTGGTATAGTGAGTCATTGCCTCTTCACCCGGGTGAGCAAGGGCGCCAGTCCTCCGAGTGAGCAAGCGCATCAATTCTTGTGATCTCACTCTTTTGGTCCTACCGTCCCTTGCAAGCATGGGTTGGCCTGATCACATCGCGTTCAAAGCAATGTTCTAAAAATGTCACATGGTTGAACAAGGTAAGCCCGGGTAATGAAGGATCAGGTATAAATTGAGCCCTCTAGATGACTGGATGAACGTCTACAGATGATCCGGTAAGTATAGCCTAGGAAAGGTAACTCTTCCCTTTCCTTTCAGACATGGCCTCTTCTTCAAAATTAGCATTTCAGAGGTGACACCCAGCATGCAAACATGAAAGGTATTCATGGAGGAGTCCTTTGAGTTGAATTGAATGAATCAATTGTGACCTAGAGATATTGGCCTAAACCACATAGATGCAACATGAAAAGATATTCAAAAGTTCCAAGGTACAGTAGTTCTAAATCTTTGACCGGGTAATCAGTTTGTTTCCCTTGATTCTATCCAAGGCAGGGTGGTAGACCATGACTTTGCGCAGGCAAAAAGTATTCTGCAAAAGATATCATAGATCGGGGTAGGCCCGATTATCCTAGTCTGGCTGGGATCCCCTTTTTTGTTAAAACCAATGTGTGACTGGGGTACCCAATTCGATTGAGCTCAGGTTCATTGGAAAATATGTGCAAGACCAGTGTGAAACCAGTGACCAGTTCGACTGGGTCACATATTTTCATCATTGTTTGAGGGAAAGCTCTCTTTTGATAATGTCAATAGGAAGAAGGAGAGTTGAGTTCATTACTTCCGCCGTTACCCCGTTATCCTCACTTCCCAACTTTGTAGGGGGAATCATTTTTTAGGGAAATATTTCTTGAACTTAACTCCTTTACTTATCACAACTATTGGTTTGCCGTTATCAAAAAGCGAGAAATTGTTGGACATGAGTTCAAATCCTTTGTATATTTTTTTAGTGTTCTTATTTTTTAGGTTTTGGTAAATGACAAAAACTATGACAAACATATTTTTACTTTGGAACAAAGAAAGCAAAGAAGTGTATAAAAATTAAAGGCGTATGTCCACTAAAGGATCCCTACGCGAATTTCAAGCGAAGTGAAGAATTCCTTTGAAGAGTTTTATTTTTGAGTCTTAGGAATCAAGGTAAGGATGACAAAATACTTTTCGCTCAAAATATTATTTTTAGAGGGTATATATAAAAATTAAGTTATTTTTAGAGTCAGTTGAAAAATAAACTTTCTCTGTTAAAAAATATATTTATTAATTTAGTTACAAAAAGTGTGTCAAACTTTTCATAAAACACTTTTTATGATATATACATTTTTTTGGAGAGAAAAAATATTTTTTAAAATATTTTTCTTGTAGATCGTTTGACACATTAAATATTTTTTGGACTCAAATTCTACATTCCAATTATTTTTAAAATTCAAATTTTGAATTCAAATCTCTAATTTGAACTGGTTAGTGCATCCCCTACACACAGGAACATGGGAGACACAAGACAAATTCATCTTTTCATCTTTGTCTGCAAGCAATTGTTCTTTAAGATCTTATCTTTGTTATCCGCGCCACCAAAGTAAATTTTCTCTTTTAAGAATCAATTTTTTTAATATTCCCAGCGAGCTATTTTTTTTTCTAGGAAAAAAAATGACTCTCTCCTTTGTCAAAATTGATTTTCACTTTGTTCGTTCTGGGTTGCCTCATCCCAGACTTTAAAAATGAATTTCCTTAAGTGGAAAAATCGATTTCTGGCACTTTTCTGGCACATTTAAGTTCTTTTTCTTGGTGCAATAGACATATTAGTGCATCCCCTACACACAGGAACATGGGAGACACAAGACAAATTCATCTTTTCATCTTTGTCTGCAAGCAATTGTTCTTTAAGATCTTATCTTTGTTATCCGCGCCACCAAAATAAATTCTCTTTTAAGAATCAATTTTTTTAATATTCCCAGCGAGCTGTTTTTTTCTAGGAAAAAAAAATGACTCTCTCCTTTGTCAAAATTGATTTTCACTTTGTTCGTTCCAGGTTGCCTCATCCCAGACTTTAAAAAGGAATTTCCTTAAGTGGAAAAATCAATTTCTGGCACTTTTCTAGCACATTTAAGTTCTTTTTCTTGGTGCAATAGACATATTAGTGCATCCCCTACACACAGGAACATGGGAGACACAAGACAAATTCATCTTTTCATCTTTGTCTGCAAGCAATTGTTCTTTAAGATCTTATCTTTGTTATCCGCGCCACCAAAATAAATTTTCTCTTTTAAGAATCAATTTTTTTAATATTCCCAGCGAGCTGTTTTTTTTTCTAGGAAAAAAAATGACTCTCTCCTTTGTCAAAATTGATTTTCACTTTGTTCGTTCCGGGTTCCCTCATCCCAGACTTTAAAAATGAATTTCCTTAAGTGGAAAAATCGATTTCTAGCACTTTTCTGGCACATTTAAGTTCTTTTTTCTTGGTGCAATAGACATATTTTTCGTTGTCCTTATTTTTCATAAATAATACTCCATCCGTCCCCCTGTATTTGTCCACTTTCATTTTTACACACCATCCAATGCACTTCTTTAATCCATTTTATCTTGTAATTTGTATATTAAAAAATTATAAAAATTATATATTAATAATCTATATGTTAACACAAATCAAACAAGATCACACATGACTATACTTAGGCTTACACATTGAGAGAATTTGATGAGTCAAAGTGCTTAGATGAACAGTTCCAAAAGTCAAATGTGGACAAATACATGGGGACGGAGGGAGTATGCAATACATAACTGTAGAAATACAGACTGTTTAATAATGTGAAAGCGAATTTAAAACATGTTTCACGACAATCACAATTAATTATTTTATATCTTTACGATAGTAATTTAAATCCACAAATTCATCACGACCATCTCACCCCATCTACCGCAAGGAATATCTCACTTCATGTTTTTAGTTTACCTACGTGTAGCAAATAAAACATACTACATGCTTACCGGTAAAGCTGAGTTAGCATATCTAATGCGTCGAACATCACTATAAACTGAATCTCAATTCATAATCAAATCATTTTATATCATGCACAAAATATACAATTCAAGCATTCATATATCATGCTTTTCATAATATTTTAATTCAAGACATTTCATGATATAAACAATATTCATTATTCAATATTTCAACACTAGTCTTTAATGATTTTTTTTTGAACAGAATGCACATTTTATTTAAATCAAAATTAGAAACCATTTGTTTACAGACCTTAAACACCAAAACATATAAATTGGTAACTGCTATATGCTAATCTGCCCTCATTACTTTCTCCTCCAGTAGGTTTCTATACATTTGTGAATCTGCATATGAATGTCCTCCTCTTGCATCACAGGCTGTGAATGAACGATTTTGTTTCTTGTCCTCCAGATCCAATAACATGTAGCAGCATAAGCACTTATGCATTCCTTCCTTTTCCTCCCTTTAAGAATCATGAGCCTGTTTTTAATTTCTTCTACACTCTCCCCTTTGATTGTGAAGCCAATTCCTTCTGATATTTTCCCCATCAGTTTGGTAGTGAAAGGGCAATTGCAAAAGAGGTGGTTGTGGTTTTCATCCTCAATTCTGCATAGTGGGCATACTTGGTTTATGTCAATATACCTGCTTAGTCTATCCTTGGTCTTCAATCTTCCTTTCCATATTAGCCAAAGTAGGAATTGGTGTTTTGGAGCTGTCAATTTATTCCATATGAAAGGGGTCCAGGATGATTTAGTTTTCTCCCCCAATAGCCATGTGTATCCATCCTCTGTTGTATACTCCTTATTGATCTCCATATTGACAAACCATTTTCGGTTTTGCACGATTTTCTTCCAATAGTAATAGATATCACCCTTTAGCTTGTAACTCTCCATCTCCATTTTCATATATCGTTCATGTATCCATTTCACCCATAAATTGTCCTTCTTATTCTTGACATCCCACTAGTAATTCTGTATAAACACTCTGTTCTAGAGTGTCATATTCCTCAGCCCCAGCCCTCCATATGTTTTAGGTAGACATACCTCCTCCCAATTCACCAGAGGGATCTTGGTGTAGTTAGCTTTGGAGCCCCAAAGGAAATTCCTGCAAATGCTCTGCACCTTCCTCATGACCTTAGAGGGTATGATAAAGAGTTGGCTCCAGAAGGTCATAATTCCAAAGAGTACTGTGTTGACTAACTGACATCTTCCTGCATAAGATAGGTGCCTAGTAGCCCAAGTTGATATTTTATTTGTGATGTTACAGACCAATCTGTCACATTCTTTTTCCCGTATCCTTGAAGCTGATATTGGGCTCCCAAGGTATCTGATGGGGAGGTCTTCCGGGGGGAGGTTTGTTAATCTTAGGAGCTTCCCTTGTGTATCCTTGTCTACTCCTCCAAAAATAATTTGTGACTTGCTGAAGTTGATCCCCAGTCCTGTGCCCTTTTGGAAGGTCTCTAGTGTATCCATTATGGCTTTCACAGATTTGTATTCAGCCTTGCATACTATGATTAAATCATCAGCACAGTAGAGATTTACCACTTTGAGTGATTTACACATTGGGTGGAACTGGAAATCTTTTGTTTTGGCCATTTGCTGGAGTAGCCTGCTTAGGTATTCCATAATTAGAACAAAGAGCAACGGGGATAGTGGATCACCTTGTCTTAGCCCTTTCTTTCCTGCAAAATGTCCATGGGTTTCTCATATAAGGCCAAATCAAGCTCATAAACTATTCCTAGTCTAAGGCAAAATTTCTAACCAGGCTCTTAAACTATGAGTAGTTTAAGGCAGAACACAAGAATTGATGATCCACCCTATGACTCTTGTAGATCATGTACCAACTGAATAGTGAACTCTCGGGCAGGTTATATCCAATTTGGATCCCGTACGTACATTTTAACCCTAAATTTCTGAATTCGTCATATAGGTGTATCTTAGAGTTTTTCTAGATATCCTTAATAGTCATCATCAATTTGCAAATGAGTATATCTTAGAGTTCTTCTAGATACTCTTAACGATACACATCATTTTCATAAACATCAATATGTCCATTTTTAGTCATGATTTATTTGTTCATAATTATTACTTTAATAATAATATTAAAGTTTAATCATCATTATCACCAATCAATAAAAATTATTACAATCATCAATCAATAATAATCATCAATACACTACAAAAAAGAGGGCAGTAATGACATATCCTTAGAGACAGAAACCTTATTTGTCGCTAAAAAGAGAATATTACCGACAGATAAAAATATTTTAAGGAAAAAAACTATTTGACCCACACAAAAATATATGAATTTAAAAATGAATTTGAAATTTAAAAGATAAAAAACTAAAAATTAAAGATTAAAAATAATTTTTGTACATTTAATATTTACAAATTAAAAATTATAATTTTTAATTTCAGATTTTTAAGTTATAAGTTAAAATTAAAGGACTAAACTGACCAAATAAAATCAAGACATATGATAAAAAACAAATCAACAAATTAAAAATGAGAAGGATGAAAATGCTAGTGGAGATATGTAGAATTATTCATATTGATGTAGAATAATAAGGTAGAGATTCTTAAACATTTTGAATACGGTTAAAAGATATGTCGGTCAACCGCAAATTAGAAACCAAAAATCATGGGATTGACCGTGAAACCGGAAACCAAAAACCGAAGTGACTTCCATACCAAGTCTGCATAAAATTGCTCACAAACAGGGCATTTATTGCTAAAAACTGTAGGGGTGGACGCGGTCCGTGATGGTCCGTGATACTACCAGAACCTATCACGGACCATTGTTATTTAAACGGTTCGGTATTGGTACGGGATGAACTCCAAAACCATTCGGTACCATTCCGTTTTGAAACGGAATGGTACAATACCATACCCATGCTCAAACCGTGCCAAAAAAAATGAACGTACATTACTTAAAGAATATTGAATTTAAAGTATAAATTTGTATAAAAAAGAACAAGAATGTTAAATAAAAGTATTGATCTCAAATTTAAACGGATCATAAACATAAAGAATAAAAGATAACGAGTCCAGAGTTAAAAAATTATTTTTTTCCCAATTCATATAATATCGGAATACTAATAACTATAAAAAAGAATGTCAATAGTAATGATAAATATAATAACAACAATAATAACGAGAGAGTTTAAAAATGAATAATAAAACACGAAGTATTCAATACACGGTAAAGTGAAGTAGACAAATACTCCATACTTATTTGAGATACGTACTCCATATATAGCGTTGGACAGTTCGGTCCGTGAAAATCGGTTTTAAATATTTGTATCACGGTCCCGTCCCATTTGGTATCGATTCAATTTCGGTTCGTGATGAAAAAAATCAATCCCGTTTGAAAACACTATAAACGGTTCGGTACCATTACGATCCGGTATGGTACCATGCTAGTTCGGTTTTTTTGCCCACCCCTAAAAAACTGTAAACAAGTAGGAAAAAGACCCAAAAAGACAAAACTCCAAGATTAACGATCTAAAAAGCAGGATTTTGGGTCGAATATGGATCCCGATGGGTCTTTGACCAATCGCGCCCCTGTGCGTCTCGCTGAGACCTTTCCGGAAAAGGGTAGACTGTTAAAATCGGACACCCATAGCCAAAATTATGGCCCAAAGAGTGTGGAAACCCAAAATTCTTCAATTTGCTATTAGCCTTGTGTTCATTTTGTGGTTCATGGTAAAAAAACACCTGATTAGTCAGATCTGAAAGTTAGCCTTGTCTGAATCATCTGCTCCTGCATTAGGTGTGGGTTTTGGTAATCGGTTATTCGATGAACTGAATAACCGATTAATAGAAAATAATAATAATAATAATAGAGTAAATTCCATAATTCGTCCTTTATAACAAGAGGGGTTTCCATATTTAGTGCTCTATTATAAAATATTACCCCCGTAGTCCTTTTTTAAGGGTGCCTTTCCACAAATGGTCCTTTTTTTTTATCTTATGCCATATTGGTGTTATTTTAAAGGCTAAAAGTATAATTTGATATCAACGTTATGTCTAGTGTCGTGTTCTGATATTGGTTAAGCGGATAACACAAAAATAATGACTTTGATTGTGGGCTAGGATTCCGACGAAAGACCACATTTGTAGACTATGGTTGTAGTAAAAAGCGATTGTAATTCACAAACAACGCAAACGGAACAGCCTTTGGAATTGTGCATGACAAAAAGGTAAATTATCATTTTAAAACTACACTTTTAGCCCTCAAATTAACACCAACATGATTGAAATTCAAAAAAAGGACTATTTGTGGAAAAGTACTCATAAAAGGACAACTGGGTAATATTTGATAATAGAGGACTAAATAGGGAAACCCCCTTGTTATAAAGGACAAATTATGGAATTACTCATAAAAATAATAATATTAATAATATTAATAATAATAATAATAATAATAATAATAATAATAATAATAATAATAGTAATAATAATAATAATAATAATAATAATAATAATAATAATAATAATAATAATAATAATAATAGTAATAATAATAATAATAATAATAATAATAATAATAATAATAATAATAATAATAATAATAATAATAATAATAATAATAATAATAATAATAATAATAATAATAATAATAATAATAATAATAATAGTAATAAAAATTATTATTATTATTATTATTATTATTATTATTATTATTATTATAATTATTATTATAATTTTAATTATAATTATAATAAAGTAAAGCCCAAAATAGATCCCACTCTAGATTAATTCCCTTCATTCCCTCCATATTCATTATCGCAAACTGTACGTGAATCAGTTCGCGATTCAAGTTTCTACCGATACTTCCCTTCGCGATTCACGACTATCCTAATATCTATAGGGATTAGATTTAGGTTCACAATTGGATTGGATTTTGTGATTAAAGTGGAATTTGGGATTCTGCAATTGTATTTTTGAGTCAAGTGTGTCGCGATTCGAATTGGATTTGATAAGTCTAGTACTTGAGCATATTTAAATAAAATGTATGTAAAATACATACTTAAATCAAACTAGTGAGTGGGTGTAACACCCTGAAAACTAGACTAAAAGTTAATTGTTAATTAAATAAATAAGAACTATTTATTTACGACAACCTATTCTTTTTAAGAATTAATAGATACTTTGGAAGTTTTAATCGTCTTAATATAATTTAACTTATTAGATTATAATTGTAAAGATTTAAATTAAAAGATTGATTAGTACTAGTTAATCGAAAGAATTAAGACGGACCAGGTGGAACCTATAAATGCTGATTGATTGATTATGAAAGTTATACCGTTGGGTAAGGATCGACGAATCAAATCTAACAACGCGAACGGATCTCAATTCGGAGCAAGTTGGCCCGAAAAGTGTGTTTTTCCCAGACACGTTATTTTAAATTATGGGCACAAAACTAGTTGGTATATGGTACATTTGGATGTACCTAGAAATAGGTACATCCTGGTAGTACTCATTCTGAAATAAAGTAGTACCCATTCTCGTACAAATATAAACATTAATTTCAAAACACGTAGTACTCATTCTGACAAAGGTAGTACTCATTTTAAAATAAAGAAATACTCATTTTTACACATTTGTCAAATATAATTATAATAAATAGCGTAGTGTTCATTCTTTAAAAACTCATTCTCAAATAAAGAAATGCTCATTCTGAAATAAAGTATTGTTCAATTCTTTCGCAATTAAAAATTTCAATAGCATCTTGAACTTGCTACAGATCTTCGTCTATCCTATTCATTCAAATCCTTCGACTTTTAGTCCCACGTAGGGTTTCCATAAAGCCGCCGGCCTTTGTCGTCCCCTCTGAGGCTTCTCTCCTCTTCGCGAACTTCATCGATCCTACATCTGCTCTTAAACTTCTTCAGTCCCACGTAGGGTTTCCATAAAGCCGCGGCCTTTGTCGTCGCCTCTCCTTCGCCGGCTTCTTCGATCGTGACGCTTCTCTCCTCTTCGCGAACTTAATCGATCCTGCATCTGCCGCTTATTTCCGCCGGCTGTATGGTTCTTCCCGTATAGCCAGATGCACGATACCTAGGTATATAAATAAAATTCTTGAGACCTCCACCGAGCATTGTTCTTCTTCGATCGAGACCAGCACTGCAGCCGTCTCCCCTTTCTCCTTCACCAAACGAACATCAGCGACACGCAAGGAGATATCGACGACCAGCGACCCCTCTCGACTCAAGACCCCCTCATCCGATTTGGGTTGCAGCGGCTACTGGCACGCGGGACGGTAGAACTCCCTCAATTCCAGCGAAGTCCAGCAGCAGGGTGAGCCAGCGATTTCTTCCAGCGATTGGCGAGACTTGCGGTCCTTAGGCAGCCACGATTGACGATGACAACACAATTCCGACGGTGACAACATGAGCCCAATTTGACAGTGACAACCACAGTCCAGCGAGCTGTACCTGTTCGAGCGATTCCTCCGGCAACTAGTGACTCCGACGATGAGCAGACAGTAGTGGTTACTCCAATAGTACGGGGAACAACCCCTGACAGCTGTGACGACCTCATGAAACAAAGAAGTTCTCAAGCGATGGCTCTTTGAAGATGTGCGTTAGGATATGACGAACGAACCGAGGTGAGTACATGTATATCTAACACTAGAATATGCATCTAGGTTTGAAATTCCGTTCATAGTTGTTATCATGGTTGATCTGTGTGATTTATCTGTATAATTGTTGGTTGTGGTTTTGGGAATTGTTGTTGTTAAATCAAAAAGGCTAGTATGCATGATTTAGGTGTTGATTGATGGATTAATGTGCTTGATAATGTTTAAAATGTTAATATGAACCAATTGGTGTTTGTTGTTATCAGAATATTGTTGGTTGGATGTTGAAAAACGAAACAGTTGTAAATATGGAAATTATTGTGTCAGATGGTAGGCGGTACCACCGGGATGGTACCTTGCTTCCGTCACACTCTGTTGGTTGCTTTCGCCTCTGCCGGTAGATGCAAACTATATAGAAATGTTCTCCAATGTTCATAGATCATTTTGGTATCATTATTTCGTAGTTTTAACTACATTTTCAAAGTTTGTGTTTTTTGGTTCTTCAAACATGACAAACACAAAACTCAACCAAATAACTGTTTATTAACGTAGAAACAATCTATACAAACATTCTAGTCACTAAATATATCTACGGGCTTACCTTGATCTTAAACTGAGGTTTTGGAAATTTTTGGTGAAACTTCTGGGGACGTTTACTCCCAACTTCTGGCGATGTTTACTCCCTGACTGCTCGCCTCACTCTCACGATTCTTATGGGACAATTTTCAAAAAGTTTTGTGAAGGAATGCGAGGATGAAGGTTCCCATTTAGAGTAGTTGGGGGAAGGAAGTTGCCAATTCCTACTAATTCATTGATGATTCACGATTAGGGCTTAATGGATCTAGCGGCGATTTGTAGGATTTTACACGCCACTCCCTGATTGAGACAAATTTGGTTCCAGTTGGGGTACACTTTTTGGTCCAACTTTCTCCGAATTAAAATCTGTTTACACCATTGCGATAAGATAATTAAACTCTATCCAATGATATAATTTTTATATTTATTTGGAATACCTTTTCGAACATTATATTTTTGGGTGTTTCACTTTGACAGAGTCAAAATTTACTTAATTGACCTTTATTCAAAAAGGTTCTTACATTCAATTTATAGTACTTATTCTCAAGATTCATTTCAATAAATCATTTCAAAGTTCACAAATTCTTTATTTATTTCTTAATTTGGGTTTGTACTCTGGTTCCCAATCAAGATTACACAATAAGTTAACATATTGGATTTATCTCTATGAGATTTATCTAGATTGTGATATTGGATATCAAAACATATCATTTTGGCCCAAATCCCAACAATTATTTATTTTGATTGTCACAAATATTATTAATTGAATAAATATTCATTAATAAGGTGTTACATTTCTTCCCCCTTTAAGGAATTTCATCCTCGAAATTCATCTATGGTTCAACGATTAACATCTTGTTGTATTCTCATTAATCATGAATGCGTCATGTTCATCTAGTTACATCATGATTACATTGTTATCCCTACGAATACGTATTTTCAAACTATCGATGTCATCAATCTTGTTCTTTAACACCTTAATCCCTCCAAGTCTGCAGCCCCTTTCGGACTAAAGTATAAACTTGGTATTCGTAAACATTCAAAATATTTCAAACATTTTAAAAATTTATTCCATAATAATTTATTCAGAATAATATAGAAGTAATACAAAGTTTCGGAAGCTTAATAAGTAACAATTACAAACAGAATAAATTTATGTCTTTTAGAATAGTAATTTAGATTCGCACATCCATTCCGACTATCTCGCCTCATCTGCTTCCAGGAATTCATCCCTTCATTCTTTTTGTTTACCTGCGTGTAGCAAATAAAACATACCACATGCTGAGCGTTGAAGCTAAGTAAGGATATCTAATGTGTCGAACATCCATATAAATGGAATCTCAATCCATAATTAAATCATTTGATATCATGCACATAATGTTCAGTTCAGGCATTCAATAACCAATACTCAATATTCATCATTCAATATTCAACGTTCATCATTCATATTTAACATTCATAGAGTCAACAATGCTCATAAACTATTCTTAGTCTAAGGCCAATTTTCTTTAATGTTTACCAACTCTTAAACGAATTCTTGTTTAAGGTTCTTAAAATATATATTCTAGTTTAAGGTACTCCTAACCAACCCTTAAGCTAAGCCTAGTTTAAGATACAAATTTTCAAAAAGGTTTTTCAAATCTTAAACTATCTTTCTCTTAAGGTACAACGAGAAACCGAATAGCGGAATGCTCACTGTCGAGTTGGGTTGTATCCTTAAACGAGTGATCCTCAAGTTTGGTTTGCGGATCCCGTTCGTACGTTTTAACAGAGGCCACCGAATATTCATAGTTATACCTGCAAGGCCTATTTCTAATCTATCTTCGAGGTCTTCTAGATAGTATTAGAAACCAAAATCAACATGGATATATATTAGAGTTCTTCTAGATATCCTTAACAACACACGTCATTTTCATAATCATCAATATATATATTCATTTTTAAATCATGGTTCAACTATGCATAATTATCATCCTAATCAGAATATTCATCAAGGCTTAATCATCAATCATTAATATTCATTATAATCATCAATCAATAATATTTATCTTAATCATCAATCCATAATATTTATCTAATAACAAATAGTAGCGTCGAGTGTTAACACCTTAGCTTACCGTCATACATCACAAAAGATTTTATTTGTCAAAAACATCATTTTTATTTCCTGAAATCATATTCATATTTATCATAATTGATTGGTATCAAAAATAGGATTTAGTAGTTCAAAACTCTACACAACGATATAATTTTCATTATTTATTGACAGATTTTATAAGTCACTAATTTTTTTGTCCTTCCTAGTAATTAATTAATTAATTGTGATAGGCCTATTTTCGGGGCTTTACATGTTCTTCCTTCAACGATTAACAGTCTTAAGGTCCCAACAATCCTCTTTGCAGGCTCCCGTTTAGAGTCAACGTCAATACCTAAGGTTCCTTTGCAGAGTATAACATTGTATTTTAGAGCATACTTGACATATTTACACATAACTTCGTTCATTCACAAATCTTGATTGTACATAATTGATCAACATCTTTCTTTCTTTGGTTGAAAGTTCATCAATAGCCTTTGTAGTTACGAGTTATCACATTCACGGTGGGTATAGTTGGAGATTTGGAGGTTATCTCAATTCATACGTCGTAGCGTAACCTTTCAAGTCACTCAAGACATCTTCACATCGTTCACATATTTCAGAAATGATTCGTAAGTAACATCAAATGACTTATTGTTTTAGCATTTCCAGGATGTGGGACTTGTTACCACTCATGGGGAAATACTGTTAATTGATTATTGTACATTAGTTTGTCATCATCGATCTTACATTAAAACATTTCTTTGCTGACCTTCATTATTATTAATGAGCTTTCGTATCAATTCATATTTATAGGTGATAATGTTCAAGTATCGTCCCGTATTCGTTTCATTGTATTCGACTTTCTTTCATTGATTGAAAGTATATCAAATATATTCATGATAGTGAAAGGTTTGATTGATACATTATGGTTGATCTCGTTTTGAGGGAAGAAGAGAATATCTTTAGTGCGTGATTTAATTCACAAATTCATAGAGTAAGGAATCTTACTATTTCTTACACCAACATCGTATATGGGTTCATGATTTTTTACTTGAATGATTTAGTTTGGTCCTTTTGACGTCATTTCTTCTCTAGTTGTTGCACATACATTCCCTTTTTAGGGTCATAACGAAGTTTGTTTGATCAATAAGATCATCGATAATAATCTTTAGAGGTAACACAATCGCATCAATTGTTTTGTGATAGAGTCACGTAGTTCACACACTGTGGTGTTCGAAGATCGGTATCATAATGCATCCTTTGGGTTAAATGGAGAATCGTGTGTTAAGACAAGTTTTTCATGGTTCAATATTTTTATACAAGTAATGAAATTCAATATTTTCAAGATTTATCTAGTGGAAGGTTTCAAGTGTGTAATTAACACAACAAGTTTGAGTATTTCAAGGATATGAGTCACAAGATACTAATGTAGCCTTTGCGAATTATCGTCATTAATCGTAGGTTTTATCCTTTAATAATTCACTCTTTTGAAGTTACTCAAGGTGTTGTTATTTTAGGGCATTAGGCATTTTTGACTTTCCGTCTCGGACTCGAACGTGTTTCAAAATAGCGAATCTAACTATTCATGAATGTCGATATGTCATATCGTAAGCAGACTATAGTATTGGCGAACACGTTCTCGTCTGTAGGTGAATCGAAGCAAATCCAGTTTTCTGTATGTGTTTTGGCGGGTGATTATTACCTTTCTGTTGAAACACGGGCTTGTCACATTTTCGTACTAAAGTCGTGTTCCTTTTTATGATAGGTTTTGATAATGCCAAACCGCCTTTATCAAAACAAACACTGAATATACAAGGCGAAGAATGAAGATAAGAACAAGAGCTAAACGAAGACCATAGTCTTAGTGTCATTGAGTCGGTCACAATTGTGATCAAGACTGACCCAACCTCTACACCTTGGCTCTTTAGGCTAATTTTTTTCATTGCATTTCTTACATCATAAAAATGTGTTTCAAACATGTTTAATTCATTAAAAACACTTGGTGTTCGCCCAAACCAAAAACCAAGCCATCCGGCATTCAGCTTTCAGAAACCAGTGTTGGGCATTCGGTTATCGGCGTTGGTTTTTGGCGTCCAAACCAACCAAGTTGTCTTCAACATTTTATGATTGGTTTTTACTTCTTGGAATGTTTAAACAGTTCTCCAACAAAAACACTTTGAAAACCACCTTTCGTTTTTGGTCGTTTGGCAAAAACCATGCAAAACGACATAAAGTTGGCTAGGCGTGGTTTTTACTCAAATGACGTTGTTTTTAAAGTGTCTCACCTGATTTCTTAGCAAAATACATCAAATAAGTGTGTTAAATACTTGGTTTTTATTTTGGAGAACTTTGCATTTTTTGGTTGGTTTTTGCATCGGTTGGCTAGGCCGTGGTTCAGGCAAAAACCATGGGTTTTTGACTAACCACCCACCCAGCGATGGGAGGAACTACCCATCGATTGGTAAGCGGTCCTTTAGCCCAACCAAGTTCCAGAACCATGCCAAACAGCGATGGGAAGTTCTACCCATCGCTGTTAAAACCTTGGTCCAACATCAACACAAGGCAGAACGACCTTATCCAGCGATGGGGACATTACCCCATCGATGGGAACCCAGCGATGGGAAGGTATAAACATCGCTGGGAAGGCATGACCGTTAGAATTCATTTAAGGTTGATTCTTTCCTTGCTTGGAAGTCAACCTCCAACCCAGCGATGGGAAGCATGTACCCATCGATGGGTAAGTGACCGTTGGCTTCAAAACTGAAGGAAAATTGGCTTACCAGCGATGGGTAAGTCCATACATCACTGGGAAGCCAATATCCTTCCGATCCACAATTTATTCAATCCCATAAATCAAGCCAATCACCCCTTTAATGTTTTGATCCGTTGGAGCCTATTTTGGCACTATAAAAAGGGGTGTTTGGGTCTGCTTTACACATCAATTCACTTCACAATGCTCATACTTTCATTGCATTCAAACAACATCATTTTTCATAGCTTTCCAGAGCCAATTCGTGTGAAGTTTGAGTTGTTCTTGAGCGTACTTAGTTTACTCAATATCTATTCTAAAAAGAGAGTCTCGTTCTTAAGTGTATTTGTGTTCCAAGACACGTTGAGAGAAAGTATTTCTCTCGTTTGATTCGAAGGAAGGGTTGTTTCCTTCGAAGGATTGGTTGAGGTTTGTGTGACTCGAATTCTCAAGTTGTAAGGGTTTGTTAAGCACCGTTAAGCTTAACGAGATAGTAGTGTAGCTCGAGAGAGTCTCTCGGGAGGCTGGATTAGCCACAAGTTGTGGTGAACCAGGGTAAATGCGGTGTGCCTCTTACTCTCCTCTTTACTTCTCCTTTAAATTTTTTTTATTCCTGCGATTTCTCGATCAAACGCTATTCACCCCCCCCCCCTCTAGCGTTCGTCTATTATTCTAACAATTGGTATCAGAGCCTAACTCGCGTCCAAACATAACCGTTTGAGAGTAAAGCGATCATGGGTTCTTCTTCTAGAAATCTTTATGCAGGGATCGGAGAAGGTCAGTCAACTTCTAGGCCACCACTCTTTGATGGCACCAACTACACATATTGGAAAGAGTGGACGAGAATATATATCCACTCAACCAACTTTCAGTTGTGGTTGGTCATCAAGAACGGCGAAGAAACGCCAATGAAGAAGGTTGGTGAAAAACTCGTACCAAAGACTGAGGACGAATTTGATGTCGAAGACATCAAAAAGGTGGAGAACTACGCCAAAGCAATCAACATGCTTTACTGCCCGGTCAACCCTGATGATTACCGTCAGATATCTTGCTGCACCACCGCCAAAGAAATGTGGGACAAGCTGGAGGTCACATATGAAGGTACGGACCAAGTTCGGGAAGCCAAAATTCACTTCCTAACGCAGGAGTACGAAATTTTTAGGATGAAGGAAGGCGAAAAGATCGATGACATGTTCGATCGGTTCTCAAAGATCATCAATGACCTTCATGCTCTCAAGAAGACTTACGCAAACAAGGATTTTGTGAGGAAAATCCTGCGAAATCTCACACCCGAATGGAGATCAAAGGCCGACGCAATCTACGAATCAATCGGAGTCTCCAAGGTCACCATCGACGGGTTAAGAGGTAACCTCAAAACTTATGAATCAACTATTCTAACCCCGTCTTTGGATGAACAAAAGACGAAAGGTATAACACTCAAAGCGATCAAGGAAACGGTGGAAGAAGTCTCAAGCGATGATGACAACGAGTTCGGACTCGTCACCAAGAAATTCCACAAATTCATGAAGAAGGAATTTGAGTGCAAAGGAAGAAAGCACGATGGTCCCCCGAAGTGCTATGGCTGTGGGGAGATAGGCTAGATCAAGCCGAGATGTCCAAGAGGCAAAACGGCAAGGACAAACCCGGCTTCAAAAAGCAAAGGGCATATATCTCGTGGGGTGGTGACTCCGGTGACGAGTCAACCGACCAAGAAGAGGATGAAGCCGCCAACCTCTGTCTTATGGCACACGAAGACCAAAACAACGAAGTACAAGAGGTATGTACCACTTCTTCCAACTCTTACACTTTTGAAGAGATGCAAGAAGCACTTCGTGAGCTTTACGATGAATTTATTAGTGCTTCTAAAACTTACAAATCATTAAAGAAACGTCTTTCAACTCTTGAAAATGATTTTGAAAAACTAGAAAAAGATAATGAGAAGTTAAAATAAGAAAATAAATTTTGTGGCAAAAGAAGCGCTGACAAACCGGAGAGCTCTTCAAATGAATGTGAATCTTGCAAAGCTTTAAACAAAAAGGTTGCAAAACTTGAGAGTACGGTTAAGAAATTCAATACTCCACACAAAGATCTTAACTTACTCCTTGACACTATGCATTTTTCTAAGGATTAGGTTTTGATAAAAACGAATCTAAGGATAAAAACGTTGATCAAACACATAGACAACCTCCTAAGGCTCAACGTAAGAAAGTTAAAAATCAGGATAATAGAAAATCTAGTCAACCTAAGGACACTAGACAACCTAGTCAAAACCTAGGAATGAAAATGTGCATGTTAGACAACCTCGGAAAAATTATCAAAATGAATTTGTGCATAAAAATAATTTTTCAAATAGAGAAAATAATGCTAGGACACCTAGAAGAGAGAATTTTCAAAAACCAATATTTTCCCAAAATAGGATAAATATGGTTAGGCCCCCTAGCAACTATTATCAACCAAGGAGGATGCAAAACCCAAACGTAGTTTGCCATTTTTGCAATAGGGTAGGACATATAGCTCTCATTTGCTTTACTAGACATATGCATTGGGCACAAAATGAATCACACTACCACTTTGCACCTAACACTCAAGGACCCAAAAAGACTTGGGTACCTAAATCTTATTAAATCATTTCTGTAGGTGTGCTTGAAGGCGTCAAGTGTACTTTGGTACCTTGATAGCGGATGCTCCAAGCACATGACTGGAGATGCATCCAAATTCCGACATATCAAACCCGCTAAAGGAGGAAATGTAGTCTTTGGAGATAATAGAAAGGGAAAGATTATCGGCATCGGCTCGGTAGGTAGGTCCAAAGACTCCTCTATAGATAATGTCTTGCTAGTTAAGGGTCCTAAACACAATCTCTTGAGCATAAGTCAATTATGTGACCAGGGAAACCGTGTGACCTTCGATTCAAAATCATGCACGGTAGAACGCCTTAGTGACAATAAGGTCATTCTATGTGGTGATAGAATCGATAATATATATATGGTTAACTTAGACAAATTCCTTCTGGCTTTGCTAAGTGCCTCATGAGTAAAGAGGAAGACACTTGGTTATGGCACTGAAGGGTAGCTCATATGAACATGAACCCTTTGAACAAATTGGTTTCACAAGACTTAGTAATTGGCATTCCAAAACTTAAGTTTGAAAAAGACACCATATGTGATGCATGTCAAAAGGGGAAGCAAGTTCAGGCTTCGTTTAAGTCTAAGAACGTTGTTTCAACGTCTAGACCGCTTCAACTTTTGCACATGGATCTCTTTGGTCCTTCTAGAACGAAAAGCTTTGGTGGTAATTACTTTGCGTTTGTGATTGTTGATGACTACTCTAGGTTTACATGGACTTTGTTTTTAACTCACAAAAGTGAGGCATTTCACGTTTTTAAAAATTTTCTAAAGAAATTTCAAAATGAAATAGAAACAACCATAGTAGCCATTAGAAGCGACCATGGGGGAGAGTTCGAACGAAATCTATTCTCAGATTTATGTGACTGATAAGAACATTTTGTTTTTATTATTTTTATCATATTTTAGCGTTATTGCACGTAAATAGTATTTAAGCGTTTCATTAATTCTGCATTTCATGGATAAAAATGCTTTAATTTGTTTTACTAGTCATAAAAAGGGTCTTTAAGGAAAATCGATTCAAATCTACCATTTCATGACTAATTATGTGAGAAAAGGGTAAAATTATCAACTCTGGGTCAAAGATGGACTCCTCCTAGGTCAAGATTCGCACAATATAGGCCAAAAAGGAACGAAATGGGGCCCAATTGACCCCAATCCGCATAGGTCACAGAAGACCATTCGTGCGCCGCAAGAACCAGAAGCCGAGGCGTCTTGCCCAGACGCCTGGAGGGGGGGAAGCTTGAATTTTCGGACGCTTCAGGTTTCGTCTTCCTCAAGATTGCCACGTGTCGCCACCAAAATGGATCGGGAGCTGAGGCGTCCGCAGCCAGACGCCTCGGGGGACGCTTGGGGCTGGGACACCCGGGCTCCTATTATTTTAAACACGGACCCTCTCCTGTCACGAACCATGATCACATCAGCAACACCTTTCTGCCTTTCTCGGGTTTTACACCCCTTTTTACTGTTTTTTCATATTTTAGTAGTTTAGGAATATTTTTTGGGGTACTCTGGAGCATTTGTTGCCCAGACCTCTTTCCAAGATTTTGTGCTATCATTCTGCTTGTCCAGAAACGGTAAGTAGATCTCTTTTAATATTATGCCGTTATTTTAGTTCATTATTTCCATAGTATGAGTTAGGGTTCGGACCCCTAGGGTCCGAGTTAGTTTGTGGTTATGCTTTTTATTACTTAATTAATGCTGGAATTTTTATTCTGAATTTGCTCTTGACTTAACTGGTTAATTAATAAAGAAATATTCAATTAACTTTTTATTGAGAAAATATTTTACTCCAAAAGGCTGAATTATTCAAGATCTGTTTAGGGTAATCACGAATCTAGAAATAGATGAGAGGTAGTAGAAATATGATTTTTCCAATCATTAATTTAATTAATTTAAGTAAACCCAAATGATGTCCTGGCCCTAGATCCAATTCCTACTTGTACTATGTGAATAAATTTATTTTCTTGTATTTATTATTTCTTTTTCTCCTTTTATTTCCGCATCGAGAAGACTTCTAAAACCAATCCAAATCTTCGCCTAACTAGAGAAGTTGAATTAATTCCCTTCGCCCACTCCCCTAGAGAACGACAACTCGGGGATAAAACTAACCCTTTACTGGGAAGGTTTATACTCCAAAAAAACTACTCGATCAAATTGGCGCCGTTTCCGGGGAGTGGCACGGTATTAATTTAGTTTCTTCTGGTTAGCTTAGGTGAGGATCGGTTAGATCGATTTTCTCACATCTTTTACACAATCCACCCATAATAATTATGGATAACTTTAGTTATTATGGTCCGCCTTCTTACTGTCCACCACCAAACCGCCCTCCGTATCTAAATCCGCACACCTACCACCCACATCAAAATTATTTTGATGATGACTATCCAGTCAACAATGGGTGTGACTACTATCCGAACCATGAGGAACCCCCATGCCAATCTCAACCCAGTGACTATGAAAACTCTCCATATAACTGTAGGGATTATTATGAACCTCATGGAGATCAGTATGATTATGACCAACATGGGCCTACATACGACTATTAGCCTAATCCATATGAGGAAGAGCTTCGAGAGGCCGAGAATAGGAGAGAAGAACTTGATGATGAATTAATGAACGAAGATCCATCCTATCAACCCCCTCCCCTCCATAATTATAATGACCACTCTGTTGTATTCAAGCTTGAATGGAACAAGAGGGCCATTGAGTGGAGATTTAACCGAATTGCCCAACTCCGAGAAGAAAGAGCTCAACGTGAAAGGGATGCGAAGGAATTTTACTATAAAGAAAATGAGGTCAGGGAACTTGATCGATTATTAGCGATGCACAATGTATTTTTCATGTCCCCTGCGTATGATCGGTATGATGAATTGTCACCTGAGTTTTGGAGGAAACACATGGAGCTACATATTCGTATTCGATCAAACAAACTCAATTTCTTAGAAGAACAAGCAGAATATGACCTTCGAGCCCAAGAAGAGTTGGAGCAATCAAGAGAATGGGAGTCGCATCAAGTTAATCAAAAAGAGATTTACTCAGACCCTATTCTCGAAGATTCACAAGAACCTGCGCCAGCACAAGAACCTGAGTATAGCATGACCCAGCAGTTGCTCACTCAGGCTATTGTGATGGAATTACCTGAATGCCCTCCTAGCGGCAAGGTCGTACATAAGGTGGAACCAACTGAGGAACCTGACTCAGAACCACCTCTACAATCCCCAATAGAAGAAAAGGATGAGGAAGTTGTCCCTGTGACAAAAGACTCACCTCTTCTTATCTGTGTTGAAGACACACCTCCAGAGGAACCTGTTCTAGAGGAAATAGAGCCCACTACCTACCCCCTAGATTCCAAAGAGTCTGAAGAGGAATCTATAGACGAGGAAATACTTTTCTCAGAAGATCCAACTCCGTCTATAGAAACCTCTGTAATTAATGCTTCACCAGTAGACTCTGACCAAATCTTCTTCGACTCACTACTTGACGGGTATGACGATGTTTGCCCGAAGGACAGTTGGAGTCAAATGAGCTGGGATGATCTTCTAAGTGACTTGGAAGACTCTTCTGTAGGGGTACAAGACGTCATAGTCATTGAGCCACAATTGGATAGTCAACCCGTTAAAGGTTCGATAGAAATCAATCTAGCAACTAAGGCCAATGTTGTGGATCTATTGAGGAGACCTCCGCCACCACCCACCAATTACAAGTCTCCTCCATTTATCCTGCTGCCACCTAGCCGCAAGGAGAAGTCAAGGATCCTGGACCTTGGCTATGCAAATTATCAATCAAGGTGGCATCAGAAAAGCGTTTGTAGGGCCAAACTCTACGATGCCCGAATCGGAAAATCGCGGAAAAAGTGATTAAAGCGTCAAGCTACGGACGTTAAAGAAGCGCTCAACGGGAGGCAACCTGTCATTTAAAAATACAAAAATATTTACATTTCTCTTACTTGCTTTACTGTTTCTACTTGCCGCACCAGTTCTAGGGGCAGGATTTTACTTGTTTACTCTTCTTGTTTCTTTGCAGATGGACGCTGCTTGGATGATACCACATGGTGATCAACGCACGTTGCGCGACCTGGACGCTCTGCCATTCACCTCCGATGAAGCCAGAAAGAAGTTCTTGATCTGGGGAAATCAGAAGTCACTCCAGCCCCCGTTGGTGTTAGACCCCGTGACCCTGATTGAGAGTGGGCACGAAGAAATTGACGAGTTTCTCTATGATCCAAAGTGGAGAGTCCTGCTTTTCCTGCGCGCAGCCAGCCTAGAGCTCACTGTGGAATTCCTATGTTCCCTCCAATTTTTCAATAAAGAGTAGGAAGTCAAGGCTCCAGCCGAAGTCACCTGCTCCACTACGGTGATCTTCACATTGGTCGGGAGACGGTTTCAGCTCTCAGTGGTAGATTTAGGTTGGCTGCTTGGCTTGTACACCCTGGACGAGACGAGGACCGAGGAGTTTGCCTGCCTGCCAGACACTTTGGATCCTGCGTTCAATGCCAAGAAATTCTGGCAAGCAAATGGCCGAGCGATGTACGTGAGGGGCAGCACCTTCTCGATGTATTGGAAGCGTCCAACCTGGAGGATCTTGCACCATGCCCTGGTACACAGCTATTTTGGACGAGCCCGTGCTCTTGACACAACTATTTTGTATACTTGTTTAAAATAATATTGGTAATTTTATTTGATTTAAAATTAATTTTATATTAATTTTTGATGTCGAATAAAATACACTTTGAACATTTGAGTGAAGAAGGATTTTAAATATCCTTCTCAAATCAAAACTTTCGGCCATATGATAAAATGGGTTGAAAAATTGCTAATGTTTTCCTTGATTGATAATTAAGTGGCTAGTTATTTTATCCTTTAGCTAAATGACAAAGTTTGATTAATCACTTTGTAATGTTTTGTTTTCTACTTAATTGATACACGGCAATTGCAATTTAAAAGGTGAGAAGATTATCAATTTGTGAAGTGGATTTTTTTTAAAAGTGTGTCACTCGGCCATATTTTTATAGAGAGAAGAAATGTTATTTTAAGTGTTCCATTAATATCATTTTGTGTATAGAAAATATCTATAATATTTTCTAAATATTATTAGAAATATTTTCTATAGAAATATACAAGATTATTATTATCCCAAATTTTAATCTTTATATTTTATACTACTATAATCTTTACTAGCATAAAGATTGTGGTAGACTCCGGCGTTGTTCGTNATCAATTTGTGAAGTGGATTTTTTTTAAAAGTGTGTCACTCGGCCATATTTTTATAGAGAGAAGAAATGTTATTTTAAGTGTTCCATTAATATCATTTTGTGTATAGAAAATATCTATAATATTTTCTAAATATTATTAGAAATATTTTCTATAGAAATATACAAGATTATTATTATCCCAAATTTTAATCTTTATATTTTATACTACTATAATCTTTACTAGCATAAAGATTGTGGTAGACTCCGGCGTTGTTCGTATGTCAAAGTTGGAGACCGGACGCTTGAACGGTTACGTTTGCACTTTCAACGCTCTTCCTACGACTTCTTCGTTTTTACCGCTTACGGAGAAAGGTATAAATTTCTTATTCACTATAAGTTTTAGTACGTTATTCTGAGCAAGATAACCATGTTAGGATGTTAAAATTTTTGTATTCCGCTGCCAATCCTTGCATGGTTACCTTTCAAAACGGTCATTCAAGAGGTTGTATGGCGACTTGAAAGCAAGGTACCCAGCTGCTGGCAATTACACTGACAAGATCCCACAGAAAAGATGGGCCAGGGCGTATTTTGAAATAAACCGGTACCAAATCATGACGACAAATGGCACCGAATCAATGAATAGCGTGTTGAGGGAGGACAGGGAACTTCCTGTTGTTGCACTTTTAAAAGGAGTCCAGAACATGACTTCAAGATGGCGTGGAAAAAGGCAACAAGAGTTAAGGTCTCTCGATGAGTCAAATCCCCCTATTACCCCAGCTGTTGAAGCTGAAATGCGCAAGAGATTCAACACTACCTTGCGCTTGGAGTGTCATCAGTTGAATCAATACGAGTTTTAAGTCAAGGGAGTGCACTTTGACCATGTCTTTCACCTTTCAAATAAAACTTGCACCTGCCAAGTGTTTGACAAGGATAAGATACCTTGCGTGCATGCACTCGCTTGTTCAGAACGCACAAACATAGATTGTTATAGCCTGTGTAGTAAATTGTACACAAAGGATTACATGTATATTGCATACGCGGAAACAATCTACCCCGTCCCACATGAAGATGACTGGGATGCCGATGGAATGGAGCTCATATAAGTCAAACCCCCTACATTGTACAAGCAAAGAGGAAGGCCAACAATGAAGAGATTTCCATCGAACGGCGAGGCATGAAAAAAATATAAATTGACATGTTCTGGTTGCCAAGGAAAAGGGCATACAATACAGACATGCACAAAGAGACCTCATAAAGACACATCTACGATGAATGACTTGAATAATACTCATTGTATTTAATTGTATTCGAAGAAAGGTCGAAATGCTTTCTATGTGATCGAAATAAATTCGAATTACAGTCGAAAAGCTTATTGTGATAGTCGAATATTTCGAATAAGGATAATTCTAATGCATTCGAATTTATCAAACTGATTGTGTCAAATATAGGTAATTTTAAAATATATAGAAAATATCAAAAATGCATGTTTCATGGTTTTAATTTCAAAATATGACTTGTTTTGTGTCATTTCGGAAAAAAAAATATGAATTTTATTTTAGTGTTTTTCGCACATAACTGAACACGTATTTTTCAGTGAAAGAAAGGTGAGAAATTTTGATGATTGTAAAGAAATAGGATTCTAAAATATGGAATACATTTGAAGAAGTGTGTTTAAAATGCAAAGAGGGGGGCGTATTTAAATGTTTGAATGTATTACAAGGGATTTCGGTAGGGTACAAGGTGCACGATTTGCACCAGTGTCGGTAGTGTAACATATATTTGGAACGTAGGGATTTTGATCATTTTGACTACATTTGGAACGTATTCGAAGGCATGTTATGCACATATTTAAACAAGCTAATTCTTTTTTTAACATACTCCCTCCGTCTCGGAGTATTTTTCCACTTTTGACATTTGGAACTGTTCATCTAAGCACTTTGATTCATCAAATTCTCTCAATGTGTAAGCCTAAATATAGTCATGTGTGATCTTGTTTGATTTGTCTTAACATATAGATTATTAATATATAATTTCTATAATTTTTTAATATACAAATTACAAGATAAAATGGATTAAAGAAGTGTATTAGATGGTGTGTAAAAATAAAAGTCGACAAATACTCTGGGACGGAGGTAGTATATAGTTTGAATGCATTTTGGAGTATTTGAATGCATTTAGGTAGGTATATGAGTAGGTGGGGTAATACAAATATGGTTTGAATGCATTTAGGATGGTTTGAATGCATTTAGTCCAGGTCGCACTACCAATTCGTTCAAGAAATTTTTTCCGAGCATTCGCATCATATTATGCTTCGAACTCCGTATTCAACTCTGTCGAAATTCTATTTGGTAGTGGTCGAAACAGTTTCAATAATTTGTAAACAAAAAGTGTATTAAAAGGTCTATTTGGTAGTGGTCGCAATAGTTCAAATTACGTCGAAATTATTTCTAGTAGTCTAACATATACATTTATTGTTTTGAAACACCATTTAATGATTTGTAATAAAAAAAAGTGCATGAAAAGATCTATTTGGGAAGGGTCGAAAGCTTTTCAAATTATTTCGAAATTCTTTTTTGTAGTCGTAACTCTGTTGATGGCCCACGCGTATTTAATTTTAAAAAAATCGTTTAGTTTCGGATGTTCTTATGCTTTTCAGCAAAACTCGTTAAGTGCCCATAAGATAATACCAAAAAATGATATTTGAAGAAATTACTATTATTAACAAATAAGTCCAAGTAATGATACTTCTGGATGTTTTTTCGGGAATTAGTAATGTTTCTAATTTTTCAATAAGAAACCTTTCTAATTTTTCGGGGAGTATTATTTATAAAATCATTTTTTAAAAATATATTTAAATTTAGTGTTAGAAATTAAAAAACAAAAAAAGAAATTTACCTAAAATATTCTAACCTTTATTTATTTGTGAAAATAGACTTTATCCAAAAATTCCGTGAAACACCTACTCCATCTAAAAATTGTGAGTGGTCGAATTTGGTCAAAAAGGTCAAATTGGTCGAATTGTCCAATAAGAAAAAGTAAGATGCGTAAGAACTTTACCAAAAAAAGAGTTATACAAGCACATTAAATCCCCAGGCACGCATACCTAGAAAAGATCAGATAAATTCAAATGTTCATTAAAAAACAATCAATTAAATTGTTGTTTACCGTCTGTGATGACGGTAAACTCCCACCATAAAGGTGTTGTTCCCCATTGGCCTCATCACTAGCTTGTCCCCGACCCACAAACCATTCGAATCAACAAAGTAATGCCACATTCGATCTCTTCAGGAACCCATCACCAATACAATCAACCTTGAGTGTGCAAACCACGGGCTGCATGTTGGGTCCTCTGAGAGTGACATCTGTTTTTCCCTCTACAAAGCCATTTGCTTCGCAAAATTCTTCACTTAATGTCTGAGACAATAACGGATTAAAAGTCATTAATTGATGGGAGGAAACTACACCATGTATTCCAAAAATTCATCTATAACTAAAAAAGCATACCAGCTTCTGGGATGACTCCCGAAAGTGTGATTCTTCCAACTTGCAAACAAACACGTCATCATCATCATCATTTGTAACATCATCTGCATCTGATAATTTCAAATCACTGCATACATTATAGTTAGAATTAGAAGAACTCGGGGAGGGGGGGTAAAATATACCATATTTGAAAGTCTTACCAGAATCATAATCAGAAATTCTTATTGGGTAGTCAACTTCTAAACCAAGGGTCGAAATCACAATGGATGTGTATGCTGTCTGTGATAATTTTTTGAACAGAATATGCCAAAGATTTTTGCATTGGTGGTCATAAAGAAAGTGTCTCCATCCATTCTCGGCAGCGAATTGATGCTTGTCGTCATCTCCCAGAACAACTCGGACTGGATAGCACCCAATCCGAGTATATATATCCAATCTCTCCTCCCATGGATGATAGCGAGAAGCAATGACCTGTAAATCATGATATAGAGTTTAAAGGCAAGCATGCATGTGTTAGTCATATGCATTCAAATGACCTCTTACCGTGCCGGTATAAGCATCCCCTTTGATGACCACCACGAAATCTGATTACGGCATGTTTTTACTCACAGCAGCGTTGGAGAATTTTCGTGAAGGTATGAAGAAAAGATTTTAGAGAGAGGGAGTCGCAGCCGAAGCGTTGGAAGCGGTGGAAGCGGCGGAAGCGACGAGGAAAGAAGAAGAAGAAGAAGATAAAGAAGAATTTATGGAAAATGGCAGAAAAAGGTTGGAATTTATGAGAAATTTTGACTTTTCAATTCTCATTTAACATAAATGTGGCGGGGGACTCCCAGAAAATTACGAAATTTCGTGATGCGTATAACAAAATTTTGTCTATATTTGTCGTATCTCTAATTTTGTACATTTTGGAGAAGTACGGACCCGTACTACATTGCCAATTCTCAGATTCTATAATGTTGACTATAATTTGGACAAGTAGGACCATTACTGTTGTGTTGACCAATATTGTTGTGGACCAATAATGTTGTTGGGGGAACTTGTTATTATTATTTTTTCTATTTTTTATAATACTCTTCATTAACACAGTCCGAAGTCTAAACATAATTGTTACAACTACCGCTACAGTTATCCTCTTAACTGGATTGCTACCTCTATTATAGTCCGAACTTAATTGTTAACACCAACAGGTACAACTATGCTACAGTTATCCTCTTAACTACAATTAAGCTCTTAATTGTTAACACCAACAAATACAACCTTGCTACAGTTATCCTCTTAACTGGATTGCTACCTCTACTGCAGTCCGAACTTAATTGTTAACACCAACAGGTACGACCTTGCTACAGTTATACTCTTAACTGGATTGCTACCTCTATTGGGCTACGATCAGAACTTAATTGTTAACACCATTAGGTATGACCTTGCTACAGTTATTGTTAGGCTCTTTTATAGTCTTTAAATTCCCTTACAGTTACTAATCTTTGGGTCACCATTAGTGAGAATTTGGTTTAATTTAAGATCAAGAAAGAACGTTGACCATCCTAGAGGTTAGAGTGCAATTCTTGTGTTATTTTAGGTCCTTTGGGTTAAATGTTAGAATCGGGCTAGACGACCCGAAGTGAAAATAACCAACCCGGCCCATTAGTTAGTATAAGACTGAGGGCGTTGGTGAGATAGACGAGTTACGCTGGAGAGGAAAAAGGAACGAGAGAGAGAGAGAAGAGGAGATCGAAGGTTCACCGGAGAAAAATTCCGGCGACTAGGCATAATTTGGAGTTAGACCTCGCGACCGTCTGTCGCACAATCACCAAGCGCTCCTCCTGATCAGGCACTGTAGCCGAACAGAGGAGTCATCACGTTCGCAGGATTTGATCCTCGAACACTGTCCAGAGGTAATCCGTTGCTTTTGTTTCCAAATTCGAGATACATTCTTAATGTTTGAGGATTGTTTTAAGTGATAATTCAAAACTGAATGTGTGATTTCGTGCTATTCAAATCTGAGTCTTAATATCTTATTTGGATAATATTCTCCTGTGGTCATGTGTTTAAATTGTGAATCGATTACCACGAGCATGTCCCGAGAGTAATTCCTCTCTTGTCTGGTGGAAATTTAGGATCAGTTCTCAGGCATTTGTGATCATTGCAATGATTCGAGGTTTAGACAGTTGTTGAAGGTTGTTTAATCCTGTTTTGTGCTCAGCTTTTCAAATCTGTTGATTGAAGGTCTCATGCCTCAATTATTCAGTCTGAAATTCTTATTTGGGGTCCAACAACTGGCATATGGTGTAGTTGGCTGTCCAAGTACATTATATGTTCAAAAGGTTTTTTTTATAACTGAATTCATGCTTATGTTAATTTGCATTAGGCTCATCCTGAGGTCATTAATGTAGGTACAGGTCCTTAGGCAGTGCTCATCTCTCTTAAGGGCTGATTTTTGAGGTGGAGATTTAGTTTCTTGCTGAGAGAGCTAAATCTCACTTTTGTTCAACAACTTGTCTAACTGAGAATCCGATTTTTTACTTTGATCTGAACAACTATTCCTAATTCCACCAGACAAGCTTGCTCACTCTATTTGATAATCACAAATCTTTACCTGATCTTCTCTCTCCTTCTTTGATCTGTTCCCATTGTTTCTGTTAGAATCTGTTTTCATTACGTAGCATTAGCATCTTATGAACAACCCCCCCCCCCCCTTGCGTGTGTGTGTTGTGGAAACTGAGCAATAAACCAAGAGAAGAAATAATAGAAGACAAATCTCCCTGTGGAAGAATGACCCTACTTACCACTTTGCTACCATGTTTATAAGTGTGTAGTAATTGGGGAATAGGTTAATTTGTTGTCACCTGACAAGTGGCTAACAGTTATCCTCTTAACAGGTACGACCTTGCTACAGTTAAACTCGTAACTGGATTGCTACCTCTACTGCAGTCCAAACTTAATTGTTAACACCAACAGGTACGACCATGCTACAGTTAGGCTCTTAACTACAATTAAGCTCTTAATTGTTAACACCAACAGGTACGACCTTGTTTCTAGATTTTTACTATTTTTATTTATAATACTCCTCATTAACACGGTCCGAAGTCCGAACATAATTGCTATAGTTACACTCTGGAGTACTATTCATTTTGTGTTAGTCGCACTGTTTCTGGTTTCATGAAAAGGCGGACTAAATTTTCCCGTCCCGCCTTTTCATGAAATGGCGGACTAAATTTATCCGTCCCGCCTATTCATGAAATGGCGGGACTCTTCTAAAAATTACCATCTATTACCATTTTCGTCCCTTTCCGCCTTGCTCGGTCTATATAAATACGCAACTAGCTTTAGGGTTTTCTCGTTCTTCTGTTCCGTATTGCTTGCGAAAATAAAAAAGATCATTATGTTCGATGTTACAGTAATCCTCGAGTGAGATCCCAAGTTCAAAGAGCGACTAGTTTGTTCATATATTTTTAATTATATTTTTTGAATTTTTTTTAAAGTTATATTTTATAACTCACAAATTCTCTGGATCTTTTGTAGGCGCTACCCGAACATGTTCAATGTTGTTTCTCGAATAACACAGTTGTGACTCTCCATTCCAAACAAGCGCCACACACTTTTGAAGTAAAGGTTCAAGCATGTAGCCATGGCAATATGTTCTTCAGGGAATCATGGCCAGCGTTTGTTGAGAATCACGGCCTCAATGAGAGTCATGTCCTGTTTTTTGATCATCTTGGTGGTTGTGATTTTCTCATCCATATCCTGAAATACGCATAATATTTTTTTATGCGTATTTGAAGTTTGATTTTATGTATTTTCTAATAAAAACTTTTTATATTAAAATTCAGAAGTTTTATTGTTTGGAGAGATTCTTTTCACTGCTCTTTTAATTACAAACTTCCATTAGTCATTGAAAGTAAGGTAATTTATAAAACAAGAATTCTTTTTAAGAGTGTAAAAGTCCCATTCGAAATGTGGTCAAATAATTGTCGAGATGGTCGAATTTTATTCTTTTTGGATATTTATTAATCTCAACGGCCCGCTGTATTATTATTATTATTATTATTATTATTATTATTATTATTATTATTATTATTATTATTATTATTATTATTATTATTATTATTATTATTATTATTATTATAAAATTGATTTTTATTTTTATCAATTTTTATGATTTTAGTATTTTTATGTATGAACGAAATTCAATGCACATTTAAGCTAATGAACACTTAGAAATTAATGAGAGTAATAAAATCTGAATTGACCACTCTTAATTGACCACATATTTTTAACTAAACAAGTCATCTCCTACGTCTTAAAAATCAAAGAAAATTTTTAAAGATGACTGATCGCATTCTGATGTTCGTATTCCACTCTTTAATAAAGTTCTATCGTGTAATCTATTATTTTATAACATGCCCTCGAATACGTTCCAAATGTAGTCGAAATGATCGAAATTTTATTTCTCTAGGATATTATTATTATTATTATTATTATTATTATTATTATTATTATTATTATTATTATTATTATTGTTATTATTATTCTTATTATTATTCTTATTATTATTGTTATTATTATTATTATTATTGTTATTATTATTATTATTATTATTATTATTATTATTATTATTATTATTATTATTATTATTATTATTATTATTATTCGCGTTAGTGAATAATAAAGACCGAAATTTAAACCTTATGTAAGAATGTCAACCATTCACACATATCTTTATCTACCAGAATTGGATGCCAACCGTTCACACATATCTTCATTCATGTAATTAATTACTCCGTACTAATTAGGGTGTAAAAGTCCCTTCGATTCCATTCAAATATTAGTCAAATAAAAATCCCTTCGAATACATTCAAACATTCAAATACGCCCCCATCCCTATAAATACATTGCACCCTCTCCAGATTATAAACACACTTTCTTCAATGTATTCCATATTTTACAAGCCTATTTCTTTACCATCATCAAAACTTCTCACCTTTCTTTCATTGATTGATAGGTATGGATCATTCATATACGTTGTTCGTAATGGTTTTACACAATTTTGTAAAACGGTCCTAATGGTTATCTCGATAAGGCAAAACGGTCATAATGCTTATCTCGTATACCATTATCTGTTTTATCCATTACTGCAGAAGATGCTCCACGGCATCTTCTGGTTTATCTCGTGTAGGGAAGCAATTGGTGTTGTTATTGTCGTGTTTTCCACAAGGAAAAACACAGAATCAACCATGCTCCACTCCACTGCAAGAGAAGTTCTATTCTAGGGAAGCAATTGGCATGGTTTCTCGTGTTTACATGCAACTCCATGCAATTCCATGCAATCATATGATCCATGTAATTCTAGGGAAGCAATGGTTTTTTCGATCAGATAACGCATCTTTACTACTGCAACATTGATTCAAACGAAGAGTAATGGTGTTGTCTGATCGAACAAACGGACATTATAAATGCAAGCCAAACCCAATCTCCAGATCTAGGGGAATGCTAGCAGGGGTAGCAGCTTGTGTAGAGACCGAAATATTAAAGAGAACAAAGAGAAATTACTTAAAGATCGATCCGAGCTAATTTCATGGAATTATTGATTTTTTATGTAATTTTATATGAACAAATTTTAGAATGTAATCCCGTAATATTAGTAACTCGTGTTTACATGCAACTCCATGCAATTCCATGCAATCATGTGATCCATGTAATAAGGGTAATAAAGTCCCTTCAAATAGTAGTCGGGAAATTCGAAGATTATTCATTTTGGATATTTGTTTATCTCATTCTCAACGGCTCTCTACATTATTATTATTATTATTATTATTATTATTATTATTATTATTATTATTATTATTATTACTATTATTATTATTATTATTATTATTATTATTATAATTATTACTATTATTATTATTATTATTATTATTATCATTATAATAATAATAATAATAATTATTATTATTATTATTATTATTATTATTATTATTAATGACCGAGAGTAATTAATGAGAGTAATTATTATTATCTCATTTAACTTCCTGAACTCTTAGAAATTAACGAGAGTAATAAAAGCTGATTTGACTGCTCTTTATCTTCATCCTTTTTAATTTATAACTAATTACGGTGAAAAGTCCCTTCGAAATGCATTCAAATATTAGTCGGGACAGTCAAAGGTTATTCATTATAATTATTATTATTATTATTATTATTATTATTATTATTATTATTATTATTATTATTATTATTATTATTATTATTATTATTATTATTATTATTATCATTAAGGTATTCTAATTAATGACCGAAATTAAAAACTCAGTTAACCTCCTAAACTCTTAGAAATCATTGAGAGTAATAAAACCTGATTTAACCGCTTTATCTACCCGAATTAAATTTAGTTCGAAATTCATTCAAATATTAGTTGGGATAGTCGAAGTTTATTTCTTCTAGGAAATTTATTTATCTCAACGGCCCGCTCTATTATTATTATAATTATTATTAATTGTTAATTATATTGTTTTTCCCAAGCACACTCAATCCTTCCTTCCAACATCCAATTCGTTTTCTAAACCCCTCTCTCTAAATTCATATTCAATCACCCTTATAAATTCATATATCCCCCCTATCCCACTTACCCTATTTTCATTATCTACACACTTGGTATTCTTCATCAATGTATTCCATATCTTACAATCCTATTTCTTTACCCACATCAGAATTTCTAACCATATCTTACAATCCTATTTCTTTACCCACATCAGAATTTCTTACCTTTCTTTCATTTATTGATAGAAATGGATATTTCAAGTACGTTGTCCTTTTCCAACTGCCGTAATGGTTTTTTCGATTAGATAATACGGTCGTAATGGTTTTTTCGATCAGATAACGCATCCCTTTACTACAGCACATGATGACGAACTGTGCATGTGTGCTACAGCAAAGGCATGGTGTTGTCTGATCGAACAAACGGACATTATAAATGCAAGCCAAACCCAATCTCCTGATCTAGGGGAATGCTAGCAGTTGTAGCAGCTTGTGTAGAGACCGAAATATTGAAGAGATGAAAAATAAATTACTCAAAGATCGATCCGAGCTAATTTCATGGAATTATTGATTTTTATGTAATTTTATATGAACAAGTTTTAGAATGTAATCCCGTAATATTAGTTACTCGTGTTTACATGCAACTGAATGCAATTCGATGCAATCATATGTATCCACAATATAATTAATAATACTGTTAATAATATATGTAATAATATATGCTATTCCATGATATCATATGTATCCACCACAATTTTATTAATAATATATTTATCTACCACAGAATTTATTTTTTGTTTCTACATTGGTACTCCTTGCATATGTAGTAAGCAATTTCTAAACGCATGTTGGCCATCTTTTCTTTTGTCATCTTCTCCAAAGATTTAAAATCCTGATGTTGTGCTCCCAACTCTAACATTTTTACCACGAAGATGCCGCAATCTGATTCATTCTGTTGGGGTACTGGGCATAATTCGATATCCCAATTGGCATATCCGTGCTTTCCAATTTCTTTAATTCCAGCAATGCCTGAAAACCCTTTAAGTTCATCTTTCAGCAAACGTTGCATGTCCTCATTCGTATATATCCTTGAAAGGGAGTCAAGCACAACGAGGCAGCACCTCTCAAAGTCAGCCTTGACACAGAACTAATGTGTACCCATGGCTTTCAAATAATATACGTACTTAGTGTTCTTTTCCAAGGCTTTGGTTTTAAATGCTTCCTGCCCCTCGCTGTATGTACCACCCACAATCTTTTCAATGGGTCCAGACAAAACAGGCCATTGTGGGTCTCACGCAAAAGAGTTCACGTACGTTGTGAATTCAAAAGGCGCAATGACAGAGTCTCCATCGTCATTGCATAAACATCTTCTCAAGACGTAAAGGTACTCACTCAGATGCTAGTTAACAAACAAAAGTATGTTATTAGAAAACGAAAGATATAAGCATTGTTTGTGTACGAAGAATGAAAGGTTAATGCAACTTACAGTATCCGCTACCCAAAGACCTGGAGTGATAAGGTCAGTCCACCAGGTTTTCACAAATTCCTCATGCTCCTTGTGGTGCTCGAGGCAGCATTGTACAAGGCGGTCAGTTTTAATAGCTTGTACGATGAAGCTCTTAAATTCCAAAAGATCTCCTTTAGTTGGCGGCTTAGATAAGAGTTCATTGGCTTTCTTTTTCTTCCTCCCGTCCGCTGTATATGGAGACTTCAAACTGGCTGACTTCTTTTTCAATCTCTAAAATAAAAAAATAAGTGAATTCGAATTATTTACGAAATCTTTGACTCAAATTCGAAAGCACTTGAGGTAGGATACCAAACCTTTCCATACACATGGGCATCAATAATTTCAGCCTCGTCTCCCAATTCCTTCTCGGAGAAACAACCTACATTAAATAGAGTGCAAATAAACATGTTCTAAATAATTCGAAGATATTGACTGCATTTCGAATGCATGAAATTTAGAATATACCCTGTCTTGCAGAGTTTTCATAGAAGCAGCATTGTCTATTTCCATGACCTCATGGCTAGGCTCAACCAACAGATAATTCGAATTATTTCGAAATCTTCGACTCAACTTCGAAAGGACTTGAAGTAAAATACCAAACCTTTTCATGCACATGGGCATCAATAATATCAGCCTCGTCTCCCAATTCCTTCTGGGGAGAAACAACCTACATTAAATAGAGTGCAAATAAACATGTTCTAAATATTTTGAAGATATTGACTGCATTTCGAATGCATGAAATTTAGAAATTTACCTTGTCCTACAGAGTTTTCATAGAAGCAGCAGCGTCTGTTTCCATGACCTCATGGCTAGGCTCAACCTACAGATAATTCGAATTATTTAGAAATCTTTGACTCCAATTCGAAGGCACTTGAAGTAAGATACCAAACCTTTTCATGCACATGGGCATCAATAATATCATCCTCATCTCCAAATTCCTTCTGGGGAGAAACAACCTACATTAAATAGAGTGCAAATAAACATGTTCTAAATACTTCGAAGATATTGACTGCATTTCGAATGCATGAAATTTAGAAATTTACCTTGTCCTACAGAGGTTTCATAGAAGCAGCAGCGTCTGTGTCCATTACCTCATGACTAGACTCAACCTACAGATAATTCGTATTATTTTTGAAAGCTTCGATTCTAATTCGAAGGAACTTGAAGTAAGTTTTGGAATTTTACAATTTCCTGCAGAGGCTTCATTGAGGCAGCAGCTTCTGTTCCAATTGTCTCATGGGTAGACTCAGCCTGCAGACAAGAACAAAAATATGAATCTATTTTCGAAAGGACAATGCAGTTGTAAGTTAAGAGTAGAACTTTACCATTCTGTTCTCCAAACTTAGAACAGAATCAAAAAGAGTGGAAGGTGGATTCTCATGCTCTTGATTTATTTCCCGAAGAATATGGAAAATACCAAGTCTTGGAGAAACCTATATAGTATGAAGTATGAAAATGATTAGAATGAAGTAGGAAATGATTTTATGATTTCATTTAACATATGCAAACAAAATGAAATGACTCCATTAAACCCTAAACCTTATGATCAGGTAAAGGATTGCGTGCCTCAGTCTCTTCACAATCATCCATGATTGTCGTCTCTGGCACCTGAACGTTAACAGATCTTACAGATTTAAAACTGAACAAAGGGTTTTGACTGAATTCGAGAAAGTTCGAACATTTCGTATACATTCGATGGCTTCGTATATATTCGACGGTATTCGACTTACCTCTAGTGGAGTCTTTGTTGGTTCTTCTCCTGATTCAGTTACATTCACCTTCATATGTTTACATAAGAATATATCAGTTGTGATCAATTAAAATTATTGGATGACCTTTCAAAAGCTTTAACATACCTTATTCACAATCTTTTGATTTATTAAAGTTGACAAAGCATTAACTTTTTTTTCAAGCACTTCAAACCTCTTTTTTTGTTCTTCTGCAATGTCATCAATTTTCTTTGGCATTCGATCAAAGAGTTCTTGAAAGAAATTGGATGAAGGCTTGGTGGGGTGAGGGGTAGGAGACGATGGAGTTGAGATTTTGGAATGGGAGACTCTAGAAGGAGATTCCCTAAGGCTCTGACTCCTCTGAGATGCTTGGGGAGAGGAGATGTGCTCATTATGCTCTACAGAATTATCTCTTGTTGGTGAAGGGACATTCCGGAATTTTCTCTTCCTCTCCACCAGAATGTGGACTTCCCCTCTACCCTCTAATTTTGCCACAAATGCATCCAACTCAGGGTGTGATATGGTCTCGAGAGGATGGATGTTCAAATACCACTCTGTAGTAGCCTCAAACTTGTCGAGAACAAGAATGCTCTGTAAAGCCTGCAACCAAAACAATGACACTTTATTTTTGGAATTCCTTAAATTTTTAATGTTTATTGACCAATAATATGTATATACCTGCACGTCCCCAACGTAAGCTTCCATTTCTGTGTGGGTGATTTTCTTCTTTATTGGAATCTCGCCCCAAAGGCAGATTCTTGGCCTAGCTGGGGATGTCTGTGGCCTTCTTGTTGTAATATTTGTTCCAGTCCCCAAGCAACTCTCCAGAAAAAGGATCTTTTCATATTGAAAGTTTCAATGAGATCACATTTCAATAAATATTATAAGAAATATTATAATTGAAAAAATCCTTACCCCAATGGGAAGCAAGAAACCAGTATAGTACATGGTTGATGAGGCCCCTCTTGCAATTGATTTGGCCTTAGCAGCTAGGTCTTTCCTCAGTGACCCCAAGGACTCCATAAATGCCCAGGTTCCCCATGGGAAATCTAGAACTGTTGTCCACTGTGCAATCATGCCCAGAATCCAATCTGGAATTGCAGACTTGTCGCGATCAGCGGGACCCAAGAGAAAAACAACAACAAACAATAGTGTTGCCATTTTCACAGCATCCATCTCCTGGCCTTCTTTCTTCTTTTCCCTGTCCAAGCCTTTACAAATGTCCAAGAAACGCTGCACAACCATCTTGTATGTGACTGCAGCAAATTTCTTTCCCTTCTTTGCAGAAGGAAAGTGAGCTCGAATGAAATCATTCTTTGCAGAGGTTAATTCCTTAGAATTTTCAAAGCCGGCGTTAAGGTGAGAGCAGTTGAGGTCGCTTATGAGTGAAAACTCCCTCAAGGAGTACGTGACAAGAACTCCTTTGACAACAAACCACATCTCTCTTTTCCTCTTTAAGTTGGCTTCCCTCGCAATGAGTTTCCATAAGAACAGAGGAGGAGGAATACACTCAACATCCAAAAAAGGAGGAAAAGGGGTGTTCTCCCTAAACAAAGCAAGGACTTCTAGATGATCTCCAAGTCCTTCGCCCATCAGATTCTGGAACTCCCCCCAAAGAAGATTTCAGGGTTAACTTCATTCCAGGTATTTTATCAATATCAATGGTGCAATCCAACGCTGGAACCTAGAATTAAAATCAAGAAATAATCAAAAAATAGATTCGATTGAATTCGGCAATAACCAATTACTGTAACATTATATTAATTATTTCCAAGGTCGAATAACTTGTTCTGTTTCTGAATGTTTCATAAACAAAGAAAATAAACTTTAAATGTTACATTTTAGTGTACATGCAATGCACCTCAATTTCTGAAGCATCCAGGAACGATTGACCCTCCACAGATGGAGTTACCTCAGCAGAAATCTGACGCCAATCCCAAATAGTTCAAAATAAAACCAAAATTAGTTAATTTTAAGTGAGGATTATTTGAAAATACCTGGTTGTCATTCTCCATCTCCTCCCTTCGTGTTTGGGTGAGAGTTCTTCTTCTCTTGTACTGGAACCTGCAACTTGCTCTGGTGTTCTCCATGGCAAACAAATGTGTGGTAGTTCTTGAAGGTATCCGACGACGATATGCAATGGAGAACGAAGAGCAGAAGAGTTTCGATTGATGAAGGCGTATCGTTTCCGAAGATTGGTCGGGGGATTAAGGAGGGGTTGGCGCTTCAAACAACGTCGTTTGGCCTTTCCGAAAATCATCATGACGCTTCGAACGCAACCTAACGGCTGGTCGTTAATTTTAATATTTTCGTTTAATTTTTGAAGTAACGGTCATAAACAGTGACATTTTGTTTATTGGTTGGAAGGGCCTTCATGTCATTTCTCCTCATTTTACGCAAGTAGAGCGGACGCACCTCACGCAAATCTGTGTTAGATCTAGGCGGGCATTGTCATAAATTCCAACCTTTTTCTGCCCTTTTCCATAAATTCTTCCCATTTCGTCAGATCAAAACTCGACCGGTCGCGTCTGCGCTAACCCAAATTACCGACGGCCAGCTTGCCTGTGACTCTTGCGTTCAATCTATGCATATAGACCCGCATGGATATAGCATAGAGGGAGAGTGTTCGCAGCTGTAATGGCTATGGCAGGTCCATCGCTGATGGATTCCCTCTTTCAGCGATCATTAGCTGACTTAATTAAGGGCATCCGGCTCTTCAGCGGTGGAGAGGGTGAATTGGGTTTTATCACCAAGTCCGTCGACGAGATCCGCCGCGAGATCAAGTCTACGGATCTTCAGACGAAGGCGACGGCGCTTCAGAAACTGACCTACCTCCATTCCCTCCATGGCGTCAACATGTCCTGGGCGGCTTTCCACGCCATCGAGCTTTCTGCTCAATCCTTTTTCTACAAGCGCATCGCGTACCTTGCCGCCACGCTCTCCTTCGACCCGTCCACCACTGACGTCATCCTTCTGCTCACCCATCAGCTCCGCAAGGACCTCTCGTCGTCTAATCATCATGAGGTCAGTCTTGCCCTCCACGCTCTCTCTTCCATCTCCACTCTTGACTTGGCCCGTGATTTGACTCCTGAAGTGTTCTCTTTACTCAGTAGTAACAACTATATCATAAAAAAGAAAGCAATTGCGACTGTATTGAGAATATTCGATCTTTACCCTGATTCTGTCAGAGTCTATTTCAAGAGATTGGTTGATAACATGGAGTGTTCTGAACCTGGTGTTGTGTCCGCCATTGTGGGTGTTCTCTGTGAACTAGCCACTAAAGACCATAGATTGTATTTACCCTTGGCTCCCGAGTTTTATAAGATTTTAGTGGACCCAATAAACAATTGGTTATTGATTAAGGTTTTGAAGATTTTTGCGAAGTTGGCACCCTTGGAGCCAAGGCTGGCCAAGAGGCTGGTGGATCCAATTTGTGGGCATTTGAGAAGGACAAAGGCAAAGTCGTTGGTTTTTGAGTGTATTAGGACTATAATGAGCAGTCTGAATGAGTTTGAATGTGCTGTGAATCTTTCCATTGAGAAGTTAGCTGATTTCATGACTGATGATGATCCAAATCTAAAGTATCTTGGGCTACAAGCACTTGCAACTCTTGTTCCTCAACACTTATGGGCAGTTTCGGAGAACAAGGAGTTTGTGATCAAATCTCTGAATGATATTGATGTGAATATTAAGCTTGAGGCTTTAAGGCTTGTGATGACAATGGTGTCTCAGGATAATGTAGTAGAAATTTGTAGGGTTCTAATAAATTATGCTCTCAAATCAGATCCAGAATTTTGTAATGAGATTCTTGGGTCCATCTTATCTATGTGTTCAAGAAATATCTATGAGATAATTCTTGATTTTGACTGGTATGTATCACTTCTTGGAGAAATGGCAAGACTTCCACATTGTCACAAGGGGGGAGAAATTGAGAACCAACTTGTAGATATTAGTATGAGGGTGAGAGATTCTAGACCACAACTTGTTCGGGTTGGCCGTGATCTGTTGATTGATCCTGCTTTGCTTGGAAACCATTTTGTACACCATATATTATCTGCTGCTGCTTGGGTGTCGGGAGAGTATATTCAGTTCTCGAAAAATCCACATGAACTTCTTGAGGCATTGCTACAACCACGAACTAGTCTCTTGGCGCCTTCAATAAGAGCTGTGTATATCCAGTCTATACTCAAGGTGTTGAGCTTTTGTACTGGTCGCTATCTCTGCTCAGATCAGACTAGTACTGCTGGAGTAACACATTCAACCCTAAATAAGGCAGAATACTGTGATTTACGTATTAGCGCCTCACCAACTGGCAGTGAAACAGATGATGGAATCAATCCAGGGACTTCACATCAGCCTGCTGGCGATATGTTTATGGTAAATTCTATTGGTCATGAACAGATGACATTTACAGAGATATTGAAAGCAGGCTCATTTGCAGAAAAATCTATTATAAACCTTCTCAATCTTGTAGAAGAAGGTTTGTGTCCATTGGTAGGAAGTCATGAGGTGGATATACAGGAGAGCGCAAGGAATGTTATAGGTTTGATTGAATTGCTGCAGGAAGAATATCCTGCTTTCTTGTCCCGAAAGGAATGTGATGATGAAATTGGAGAAATGAAGGCTTGTGAAATTATCAAACTGATGAGTGGTGCTTTTTTGGAGGAACTAGTTCCAGTCTCTGTTGTTTCACAGGAAAGGGTACCTCTACCAGATGCACTAGTTCTTAATGAAAATCTCAAAGATTTAGACACAATTTGTGGTGGTGATGTTATGTTGCCCATGTCCGGACCATTTTCCCTCGGAAGACCCAATCTTGTTGAAAAGAATGAAAGTCAAGTTTTAGATTGCCAAGATGATGAAGAATATGAACCAACAAATCAGTTGAAGTCTCTACTTGCAGAGCATCGTAAGAGGCATGGATTGTATTACTTAACTTCGCAGACAACACCTGGTGATAACTACCCTCCTGCCAATGATCCTACTATGGGAGTTACTGGCAAGACTGTGGAACTTATAAAGCTAACAGAGCAATCTTTCCTGCCGAATCGGAAAGCAAATAAAGCAAAGTCTAGGCCAGTGGTTGTAAGATTGGATGATGTTGATGGAATTCTTGTTCCATCTAAGAAGCACGAGTCAAAAGAGGATTTATTATTGGGGGCAGTTCAAGAAGTTCTTAAAGAGAATGATGATTTCAAAGCATCTACTTCACGCAGTAAGCCTGCGAAGTTATCATCAAACAAGAGAAAAGATAAGAATAGGTCTAGCAGAGATAAGGCATCAGAACTAGTTGATAGCTCGGCCAATATCAAGACCAAAGAGAATCTAGATTTGGGGAAGAGCAAGCGCTGCCTTGGTCACCGTCAAGAGGGGAAAAATAAAAATCCGGTGAAGGCCAAATCCCGCCATACAACAAATATGGCTACATCTGTTGAAGCTCAATCATCTGTTATTACTGATCATCTCTTGTAGCATTGGGAGGTCACATTCCCATGGGTATAGACAAAAACTGAAAAATTATTATTCAAAGCTGAGCACTGTACATTCATCAGCAATCTTTTATTCTTGCTTTTCAGTAAGTAGATCATGCGGTTTTGTTGAGCAGCTTTACACTATGTTTGGTTGAAAGAAATTGCAAGGAAAAGAAAAGAAAATGAATTTTTTTCAATTTCCTCGCCAAAATGGGTGGAATTTTGTTTTTTCTCTTAATACATTTTGCCTTCCCATTTTCTGTTCCTTTTATTTTTTTTTCTTTTCCTCTCTAACGAAACATGAAAGAAATTATTCTTCCTCTCATTTTCTTTTCTTTTCTCTTTCAAATTTCTTGAACCAAACATACTATTAGTGGTTTTCAGTTTTGGACTTTCTGTACACATTATTATTGAATTTGCTAAAGAAATGATATTTTGTGCAAATGACCTAGCCCAAAGTAAGTTGACTGCACCGGGTCTTCACTTTTCAGTAATGCATTGGTCAATTGATTCACATTTTCACAATGGATAAAGCTATTTGTACCCCAATTTTTGTGCCCCACTTTGTACCCCGCAAGTTTGCACCAACACTTTGTGTTGGTGTAAAACTAACTTTTGTTAATGCACCAACATTTTATGTCCGTGTAAATTTTTTTTAACGCACCAACACTTGTGTCGGTGTAAACCATCAAAATGTTTGTGTATAATTGCGGTGTACAAATCGTGTACAATTTGTGGTGTAATTGTAGCATGACCCTTTCACAATTGAAGCGTACTTTTCATCGTGCACAATACATCATGCCCCTGTTTGCAACATACTCCTACAGTTGCAGGGTATTTAAGAACTCCCTCTGCCGTAATTTGAATCGTTTCATGTTATATTGTTTACGAGGTTCGACTGAAATTATCTTTAATTCAATTTAGTGAAAAATTGGTATGCAAGAGTGACAAGACTATTATTATTTTATCAAATGAGTTCTGAAAAATGGATAAAGAACATAGTAAAAGTTTGATCTTGTAAATAATAACCAGACAATTTAGATTGGAAGGAAAGGAATAGTTTCATTGTGAAGAGATTCTACCGAATCTGTTTCAAGGGTAGGAGCAAGCTTGGTTCACACTTAATCGTGACCTTAACATGACCCTAAATTTGGACATACATCATTTGATATCTCAACGTGAGCGTACTAGGAGTCACTAGTTAGAGACCCGCTGTGCTTTGATAGTGTGTTGGTTATTGTATCATCAAGATAGTTGCGGAGAATTAACATCATACCGTGTTTCTCCCTCAAGGGTAATGCATTGCAATGAACGTTTACTTAAAACTAAATGAATATTGGTGACAAGTATCAGTTCGGGGGGATTAGTACTCATGTTAGTTGTGTACATGGCATAATTTAACATGTTTTTTTACGGATATCGGGCCTGGTGAGTAGAAAGAATAAGACCCAATGTGTTTTTCAGGGCCCAATACGATGTTAGGCCCGACTTGATGCTAGGGACCGGTTTATGTGTTGATCGGACGGTGGCAAGCGTGATCTAAATAATTAGGCCTTGGCTTGATTTGGGAAATGAGTGGAGCGCCAATCCCACATCCCACTGATGGATACCCAATATTTTCCTAGGGAATGTAGATCGGCCCAGGTTCAAATATAAGTGTCCGGGCCTTATAATATTGAAAGAATAATACGAGAATAATAATTAATAGTAATGGAAACACTACTCACGGAACAAGAACTCAGACCGGCGGTCCCCTCCTTTATCCGGTCCTCTCAGGAACAGAATATGCTTAAGGATCGCCGGAATATCTTTTATTATTACTCAAGTATTTTCTCTCTCCATTACAAGATGTCCTTAATCTCTCAATCCTTCTTTCTTTTATAGGCGCCCCCAGCTGCTATCTTCTACAATAATAGCAGTGGTTGGCGAGAACATCCGCGCCAGCCTTGCCCTTTCCAGGGGGAGTGTATCCCCGCTTGAGGCCGTCCACTGGAGGACAAACCCTTCTGTCCATCTCTTGCTCCCTGTCCTTCGTCCGTCTCTTTCTTCTCGTCCTTGTCCCTTCAAGTGGAAGGGGGGACTCCCCAAACTCCTCATAGGATTTCTCTACTCGTGGGTAGCTTATCCTTAATGGGCTGGCTTCAGCCCATCCTTAAGCCCCACTTCTCTTCCTTTTCTTATCTCTCTTTACGGACAGCCTTCCTTTGACCGGCCCGGTACATTTTACCTGGGCCGGATGCTCCTTTTGATGGACGGGATCCGAATTGGGCCTAGGCCCAATTCGCCAGTACTCTCTCGATAGGCTTGGTTCCCATCACATGCCCCTTTTTTTACAAGTCGAAAAATAAAAATTTTTTTGACTGTAGTCTTCCTCGCATGCTTTATTAGAAAGTTTTTCCTCTGTCCCCTTTTTTCTTTTTGACGAAGATCCTCTCTTTGGGGAAAAACCCCATCATTCACTTTGTATTTACTCCGGATGTTTTCTGTAGCGCATCTTTGCGGGCCACGGGCCTTGGATGAATAATTGGTTGACTGGACTGTCTTTTGGCCACACACTCCTTGGATCGTGGTGCCGCATATCTCTCCAATTACTGCCTGGGGTGCCAATGGCCAACGTCACCTTAATAATGGTTGACCATAGCAGGAAAAAGGGATGGCAACAGAGGGCCGCAGGCCTGGGGAATTGCCAGTGTGGACCGTCTGGAAGTCTGCGCCACTTAAATGTCCATGGCCCATTTTTCCAAACCCTTTTTGACCGGTCCCTCTGATTCCCTTAACTGCTGCACTGGAACATTTAAGGGTGAAGCGTTTCCTCTTCTTCTTCTCTTCTTCTATAAATCTGGTCCCTCTCTTCTCTTTTCTCACGCTCTCATACTTCTGTGATTCCTTGCTCCCTCATCCTCTGCCGAACTAGCCTTCCTCCTCGATCTTTATTCTCTCTCGCCATGAAGAAGACAATCTCCAAGGTTTCCAAGATCTTCAACGGCACAAAGAAATCCAAGGAGGACGAGAATGTTTCCTCCATCACTCCTGCGCAATTGGGGGAGATGAGGGGAGTCATTCCTCCTGATTATGGCGTCCAGGAAGCCACGGGTACTACTTTGGAGCGCAATCCTGACATCTCCCGCCAATTGGTCGTCCACTACGACTCTGTTAGGATGGGATGTCGCTTACCTCTTCATCCCCTCTTGATTGAGCTTTGCAACCGCTACGCCATTCCTCCCGGCCAGATTTCCTCGAACTCCCACGAGAGTCTTTTTGGCTTCTTGGCGCGGTGTCACAAGAGAGGCATCCAACCCACTCTGAAGCTCTTCCACTCTTTCTTCCGTCCACACAAGTACGACAGTGAGTTGGGCCGGGGGTACGTGAGTTTCACAGCCCGGACCGATATGCAGTTTTTGGACAGCCCTGTTGACAAACTTGATGACTGGTTCCGCCGCTTCTTTGTGGTGGTAGTCCCGGAGAACCTCCCCTTCCCCCATGTGTGGCGAAAGAAGGAAGACAAATTTCCTTCTCATACTTTTCCTCTGCGTGACTCGGAGCTTGATGGGATCTACCGTCTCCTTCTCAAGAACGGCTATCCAGTTCCCCGAGCGCTTCTCTTCAAGGATTCAAACCTCCGGGGTCTCAGATACTAGGTGTCTCCCGATACTCCTCTTCAAGAGCCGTCGGGAAACACGACTTCCTCTTGGGTTCCTCCTTTCAGGAGCACTCGACTCCGCCGGCGATCTTCTCGAAGGGATCCTTCCCCGGAGGAGGACACCGATGGCGAAGAGGCTGGGTCCGTGACTGGGACCCAACCTATGCTACTTGCTGACCGCCCTCATCTTTCGGAAGAGGTGGTGGTCGAGGACGCGTCCGACGATGATGGCCTCTATGACTTCCCTCCGGGGACCTTGAGGGGATCCGGTCTTATCCCCGGTGTTCCCCATATTCCTCTTTTTGGCAGGGGGACTTCTCCTTCTGCTCAGTTCATGGGCCCGTTGGGTTTCCATCCTCAACCCAGTGGGACCCTGCCCATTGGGCGCGCCACCGGTTCACAAGGGTCCCTTGAACCGCCACATGTCCAGGTGGCCGGGATTGGGATTCCGTGCAGCACTGAATCTCCATGGGAATATTCCCCCTCCTCCGGCTGTGGGGGGAATGAGGCAATTTCCCAGCCCCAACCGTCCACCGCTCTAAATTTTGCAGAGTCAGCGGCGGAGAGTATTTTTGGGACGCCCCTTGGTCAGGGCGGTATTCCTCTCCCTGGAGCAAATATCCATCGATCTTTTAGGGAGACGGAGGAGTTAATTCGGTCCTCCAGTTTTGGGAAGGCTATTGTCCCCTCATCCGTCCGTCCCACTGTTGTTCACGGTCCATCAACTCAGGAGACCGGGTCTTCTTCTTCTTCCCAGGCCCATCACAAGAGGGGCCGGAATTCCACTCCTCTCCCAGGCTCTTTGGTGTCCGCTGATCACCTCTTTGGGACCGCTGGCGATGGGTCTCCTACCGGGCAAGGGAGTCAGCCTTTTCCCTATGCCCGGGAGGTCTATCAGTACACAGGGTACACGGCTTGGGTTGGACGGGATTTCAACAGCAAGCTTCAAGAGATACAACAGCTTAAAAGGGACCATCCAGATGTGATTCACAGCCCAGTCTGGCCGTTTATGCAGGAGGAGTATACTCGTATGGTAAGTGTCCCCCTCCTTCTCGTTTTAAGTTTTCCACTTATTCCTTCATGCCTTTTAGGACCGCTAACTTCTACTTTCTTCCTCTTTTGATAGGCCGATTATGTTGCCACTTCCTCTGCCTAGCGCCACTCTCTTCGCCTGTTGGACCGCAATGCTGCTTTATCAAAGGAGCTGCGGGATTTCAAATCTCGGCACTCTATTTGTGTCGAGCGCCCGGAATACGATCGGGTTTTGTCGGAGAACGACCAGCTCTACTCTGACCGCGAGCGGCTTTCGGCCAAGGTTGGACAGCGTGAGGAATCTCTGAGGAGGGACTTGGAGCGGCAAGCCAGAGAGCGTGAATTGCAAGTTCGAGAGGAGGCCGAACTTCACCGGAAGAGATCCGAGGAAGAGCTGGAGCGAACGTGGCGTCGCCGATCCGAGGAAGAGGCAAGGAGGGCGGCGGAAGAGGTTGAGCAGAGGTGGCGTCTCCAGCATGAAGAAACCGAACGTCGACTCTCTCAACGGGTTGACGAGCTAAACCTAACCCTTATGGAGGAGAGGCGTTCAGCCCGGAGTTCGCTTGATGAGGCCCGCCGCTCACTCGAGAATGAACGTCTTACATATAAGGGACATATGGCTCGAATGGAGGCCGATTACATCTCCGATTACGGTAGAGGTTTCTATCGTGGAGGATTGGAGGTCCAACAGAAGTTTTATCATGGCCTAGAGCCCTATTCTGATGGGCAAGATCCTTGGCTGAAGTTCCCAGGCATCCCAGGACCCATGGGACCAGAGCCCTCTTTTCTCCACTCCCCTCCCCCATCTTGAATCACTGCCATTTGTTTAGGAACGGTCCTCCTGTGTTCTTGTATTAATTTCTGCTCATCATTGTAAGGACTTGCCCGTTTGAATGTTTCTGTTCTAATTTTATTTCTTAGGGACGGTCCTCCCTCCTGTATATTTTTTTTTTCAAGAACTCCTGGACAGATTATGGACACAAAACTCCCTTTCCTTTCTTTTTTGCAACGTACAGCCCCTTTCAACATAAAAAAAGAAAGAAAACACCTTAAATAAAATGCTTTTAACGGAATAGAAACTCAGACGGACCCGCTCCTACTGGTAGAATTTCTTCAAATGCTCTATGTTCCAGTAGTTGTCCAATGTCTTTCCCTCGGCAGTGGCCAGTTGATAGGTGCCGACACGCACCACTTTCTCCACGCGATACGGTCCTTCCCAATTCCGGGCCAGTTTCCCTCCTTTGGTAGGCTGACTCTTCTCCCTTTTACGCAGAACCCAATCGCCTACTTCGAATGCCCGAAGTATAGTTTTTTTGTCATGATACCTTTTGGATTGCCGCTAGTACTCTTCCGCTTTAATTGCCGCATCATCCCTTCTTTCTTGAGTGAAATGGGAATCTACTTCCATTAACTGCTCATTGATGATTGGGGTGTATGCTTCCACCCTCATACTAGGGACCAATACCTCCGTAGGTACTTTTGCCTCGAAGCCATAAGCCAAGGCAAAGGGAGTCTCTCCTGTGGCTCTTCTCGGAGTGGTCCTATGGGCCCACAACACATAGGGCAGCTCTTCCACCAAGACGTGCCTAACTCGTGTAATCTCTTCTTGATACCATCCACAATCGTCCTGTTAGCATTTTCCACTTGCCCGTTGCATTGCGGATAAGCTACAGCGGCCCGACTGAGTTTTATTTTCCAGGCACCACAGAATTCCTTGAAACTTGTGTTAGCAAATTGGGTGCCATTGTCTGTTATGATTTGCTTAGGAACACCAAATCTGCACAACAAATTTTTCCACACAAACTTACGGCAGTTTTCCTTCGTGATCCGCACGAGGGCCTCCGCCTCGATCCACTTAGTAAAATAATCTATCGCCACAATGGCAAATTTCTTCCTTCCAGCCCCATGGACGAAAGGACCCACCAAGTCCAACCCCCATCTAGCAAAAGGGATGGCTGTAGTGACAGGGGTGTAAAAGGTGGATGGGCGTCTAGAGATTGGTGCAAATGCTTGGCAAGTTGGGCATTTCCTTACCAATTCCAGTGCATCCTTCTTCAAAGTGGGCCAATAGAACCCCTGGAGTATCACCTTTCTTGCTAGAGTAAGGGCACCTTGATGAGCAGAACAGACTCCTTGGTGTACTTCTTCCAATATTCTTCTTGCTTCTCTCTCACTCAAGCATTTGAGCATCGGTCCACCCAAGGTCCTTTTATACAATTTTACTCCATCCAATTGATACATGGGAGCCATCAATTGAACTCTGCGGGCCTCCTTGGGGTCAATAGGGAGCTCTCCTTTTTCAAGGTATGTGATCAGGGGGCTCATCCAAGTTGTACCTGGACCAGATATCTCAAGGACAGGGACCGCCTCTTCCCAAACAGGACAAATCTTCTCGTGCTGCCTTACCATACTCTCCATGTGGATGGGAATGGTCCTACATAATTTGGCAAGCATATCCGCTTCTTCATTCTCCTCCCTTGGAACATATATGAGTTCATAATATTCAAATTGTCCAAGTAGAGTCCTGGCGCAGTCCCTGTATCTTTTCAACCTTCCTTCCTTGGCCTCCATCTCTCCTTTTAGCTGCCCGATGGCCAGTTTTGAATCGGATTTAAGGCGAATGTGTTTTATCTTCATGAACAAGGCAATCTGGATTCCTCCAATGAGGGCCTCATATTCTGCCTCGTTGTTGGTGGCCCGAAATGTGAACTTAAAGGAATGATAAGCCTTGAAGCCTTCAGGGGAGGTGAGGACCGCTCCTCCTCCTGAACCGTCTTTGGTGCAGGATCCATCTGAATGAATCTCCCATAATTCCTTTTCTCTCTCCTGACCGGTCCCATCCTCTTCTGGCTTTCCTCTTGCTGTACATTCCACCATAAAATCGGCAATTACGTGGCCCTTCTTGCTAGAACGGGGCTGGTAAGAAATATCATATTGGGAGAGGACCATAGCCCACTTGATGACCCTTCCTGAAGAAGATGGGTCCCTCAAAACCGCTCCCAAAGGCTGGTCCGTCATGATTCTCACTGGGTGAGCTTGGAAATAGGGAGTTAACCTCTTGACAGTTACCACCACCGCCAAAACACATTTTTCCAAGGGAGTGTACCTTGTTTCCGGTCCTCTTAAGGCCCTGCTTGTGTAATAAACTGGCTTTTGAACTCCTTCTTCTTCCCTCAAGAGGACCGAACTCACTGCCAGGTGGGCCACCCCCAAGTATAAGAAAAGGACATCCCCTGCTAATGGCTTGGAGAGGACCGGTGGAGAGCTCAAATATGCCTTCAAGTGTTCAAAGGCCTCTTGGCACTCTGCGGTCCACATGAAGTTTCCCCCTCCCTTTAAAATTGTGAAAAAGGGCAGGGACCGCTCCGCGGACCGCGCCAAGAACCTTCCTAAGGCCGCTATCCTCCCTGCTAATCTCTGGACTTCTCTCAAATTTGTTGGTGGTTCCATGTCTTGGATGGCCTTCAACTTGTCCGGATTGACCTCAATCCCTTTCTTGCTCACCATGTAACCAAGGAATTTTCCTCCCTGGACCCCAAAGGCACATTTTTTGGGGTTCAATCTCAAATTATGCTTCCTCATGATGCTAAAGCATTTTTCCAAGTGTTGGGGATGGTCCGCTGCCTGCTTGCTTTTGATCAGTAAGTCATCCATGTAGGCCTCCATGATCTGTCCCAGGACCTCCTTAAATAGTAAAGAGATCATTCTCGTAAATGTGGCCCCCGCGTTACGCAGCCCAAAAGGCATGACCACGTAACAATATACTCCTTCAGGGGTGATAAAGGCTGTGGATTCGGCATCATCCTTGTGCATGAAAATCTGATGGTATCCTCGGAAGGCATCCATGAAACTCAACAGTTCATGGCCCGCCGTTTCATCTACTAGCTAATCTACTCTTGGTAATGGAAAGGGGTCCATAGGACATGCTTTATTGAGGTCAGTGAAGTCCACACACATGCGAAATGTGTCCCCTTTTGGTGCCAGCACCACATTGGCAAGCCACTTGGGATACTGGACTTCTCTGATGTGGCCGGCCTCCAAAAGGGTTTTCACCTCCTTCCTCACAAATTCTTTTCTGTTCGTGGACAGATATCTCTTCTTCTGCTTGACCGAGAGGGAGTCCACCTTGATGTTCAATTTATGGCAAATGACCGAGGGATCAACTCCGGGCATATCCTTGGATTCCCATGCGAAGAGGACCGAGTTTTCTCTTAATACTCGGATGATCTCTTCACGGGTATTCTCCTCTAGCCCTAAACCAATTCTCACAACCTTCTCCGGATCTCCCTCCGGGAATAGCACCACTTCTTCCATGTCCACAGCTGGCTTGGGCCTCTCCCGGTCCTCCTCTCTCCTTTCTTTATCTTCCAAAACTTGCCCAATGGTTTGGATGTTGAGGTTCTCCTTGTCTATCCTCTTGCAAGCACTTAGATAGGCCTTCTTGGCTGCGAGCTGATCACCAAGGACCCTCCCAACACCTTCGGGAGTCCTAAACTTGAGGCACAGGTGCTCAAGGGATAGTGCACCTCCCAAGTCCTCTAGCCCAGGCCTCCCTAAGATGGCATTGTGAGCACATTTGATATCAACCATCACAAAATCCATCCTCATTTGCCTCACCATAGGATGCTCGCCTATGATGATGTCCAATTTAATGGACCCTTCCGGTTCAATTATGCCTCCAGTGAAACCGGACAAGGGCATGTTAAGCTTTGTGAGATCTTCCTTCCTGATTCCCAATTGCTGGGCCGCCTCCCAGTACAACACATTGACACTGCTTCCAGTGTCCACCAATATTCTTTTGACAAAAAATTTATGAATAGCCATAGAAATTACCAGAGGAGTCCGATGAGGGCTAGGAATGAGTGGTAAATCTTCATCTGAGAAGACAATGGGCTCCCTCCTTCCTCTCTTGGCAGCTTGGCCTATGTCAATGGACCCCACATATAGCTTGCGAGCCCATTCCTTCCTCTCCTTGCTTGTGACTCCTGTTTCGGGACCGCCAAAGATGACTCCTACTTGGGGGAATTCCTCCGGGTTCTCCTGGACTTGTTGTTGAGGTTGGGCGTCCCTACGCCAAACATTACCTCCTTGGTTCGGCTCCCGATTAGCATTTGGTTCCTTGTCCTTCATCTCTCCTTCCATCTTTTTGAGGAAATGGCATTCTTCGGTGGCATGTCCAAGCCTTCTATGGAAGTTGCAATATTTTTTTGGGTCATAGGGCCACTGCCTCCTTTTTTGGTCTCCACGTTTCCTCTTCTGTCCACCTTCCTCCTTGCTCTTAATTTCTGCCACCGGTGCGGCCAGTGACTTGAGGGTAGGGATGGAGAGAGTGGTTGCCTTGGCCTTTTCTCCTTTCTTTTCTTTGTCGGGACCTTTATGCAAGGCTCCCTCACTCTTTCCTTTCAGGCGATCCGACTCTTCCCTGGCGCAGAACTTGTTAACCCTAGCCATCATAGCCTTGTAAGAAGTAGGGGTATCGTAATCTAACTTCCTGAACAATTCCCCCGACCTGAGAACATTCATGAACAGAGCAATGGAAGTCTTATCGTCCGTAGGCTCCACCTCATTGATTGCTTCATTCCATCTTTGTACCAATTCACTGTTGGTCTCCCCCTCCTTTTGCTTTAGGGAGAAAAGATGGGTGAAGTGCTTCTTTGGCTGGAACCTTCCTCCATAGGCGTTGAGGAAAAGTTGAGCAAGATCTTTGAAGCAATCAATGGTCCCGTTAGGAAGGGTGAGGAACCATTTTACGGCCGGCCCCTCCAAGGTTCCTACGAAGAGGCGACATTGGATCTCGTCCTCCACGGCGTGCATCAACATGTGAGTTTGGTACGCGGCCAAGTGATCATTGGGATCGGTGACTCCTTTATAACGGATTTCAGGGGCTTTCATACCCCTGGGCAGTTGAGCTTTCATCACTCTGGCAGAAATTATCTCTACTGTGGGTCCAAAAGACCCGTCCTTGTCAACCTGCCTCTTTAGTTCCTCCATTTCTTTTCTCAATTTGAGAATGTCTCCGGCATCTTCATTGCCGTGTCCCCCGGAATTTTCTCCAGATTCCTCAGTTCTGGGTCCCAACCTTTGGGACGCATTTTTGCGCATCCTCTTGTGTACTGATATGCGCCCTTGACTCTCCACCTCCTCATCCTCTTCTTGACCCGTTTCTCTCCCGGTCCTTTGGGACCGGGCCTCTCCTTCCTTGTTGAGCCATCCGATTAACTTTCGTACTATGGGGGAGTTCTCGTCGAATTTTCCTGTTGCTGCTTGAGGATCCTTTGGATGAGAACTCTTAGGGGCTTTAGAGTGGAAACTCTGTTCACAAGATTTGTCTTGTGTTTCACGCCTGGATTGGGAGAGAGTTATTTGGTGTCTGAGATCCTGAGATGAAAGCTTATCTTTCCCTTCCAAGTTGGTTCGCGCCTTAGCAGCCATTTTGTTCCTCCTGGACCGATTTTTGCCCATGGTGACAGTTGGAAACCTTTTCTTGGTAAAACCTTTTTTTTTTGAATAATGGACCGACTAATATGAGGAGCCCTTCTGGATGGACCGCGAACTTATCTCCTTCACTTCGAGTGGACCGCTGTTTCTTCCTAGGTCTAGGAAGAGGTCTTTCCAAGTGAACAAGAATGGGATAGGCTCGCTATCAAATCCCCAGAAGGCTAGGAAGCTTCAATCGGTCCCACGGTCGGCGCCAGTGATGGATACCCAATATTTTCCTAGGGACTGTAGATCGGCCCAGGTTCAAATATAGGTGTCCGGGCCTTATAATATTGAAAGAATAATACGAGAATAAAAATTAATAGTAATGGAAACACTGCTCACGGAACAAGAACTCAGACCGGCGGTCCCCTCCTTTATCCGGTCCTCTCAAGAACGGAATATGCTTAAGGATCGCCGGAATATCTTTTATTATTACTCAAGTATTTTCTCTCTCCATTACAAGATGTCCTTAATCTCTCAATCCTTCTTTCTTTTATAGGCACCCCCCAGCTGCTATCTTCTACAATAATAGCAGTAGTTGGGGAGAACATCTGCGCCAGCCTTGCCCTTTCCAGGGGGAGTGTATCCCCGCTTGAGGCCGTCCACTGGAGGACAAACCCTTCTGTCCATCTCTTGCTCCCTGTCCTTCGTCCGTCTCTTTCTTCTCGTCCTTGTCTCTTCAAGTGGAAGGGGGGACTCCCCAAACTCCCCATAGGATTCCTCTATTCGTGGGTAGCTTATCCTTAATAGGCTGGCTTCAGCCCATCCTTAAGCCCCACTTCTCTTCCTTTTCTTATCTCTCTTTACGGACAGCCTTCCTTTGACCGGCTCGGTACATTTTACCTGGGCCGGATGCTCCTTTTGATGGATGGGATCCGAATTGGGCCTAGGCCCAATTCGCCAGTACTCTCTCGATGGGCTTGGTTCCCATCACCCACTAATCGTGGGTAATTGACGAGTGATTCTCTGTTCACAATTGACACACATCATGCCAATCATGTCAAGAAAGTAGGACATGATTTGCATACCATGTATGTAGCAAAATTTAGACAATAAATAAGGGGTGAAATCTCTATTGCAACTCAAGTTAAATCAAGCTAATACTAGTAATGTTGAGATCATATTCCCTGAGAGTTTGTTTTTATTCATATTTACGTTCTTTGTACTTCCATAGTCAGTAGGCTCAATCTCATCATTGATACTTTCATTGAGAGCTTTGTTGTGAGAAAACTGTTGTGAGAATATGGCTGTACGAAGAACTTGAAACCCTAAACGCATGGCTGTGACCTATGAGTAGTCGTTTCCAGGGGCGAATCAAAGGCCAAACCCCTGCCACCGTTCCACCCACCGGGTTGGAGACAACCTTGAAATACAAGGGAGATGGACAAGGAACGTGAGGCTATCAACCGATGCCTGGAGGTAGAGCTGTTCTGAAATACAAGGGAGAAGCAGACTGCGACCTAGAGGGAACCATGGACAACGATTCGGAACGCCCAATAGCCTGGTTCATTGGCCAACCATGTGATTTGGAGACTAGGAACCCGAGGGCCACAATGTTTGGAAGGTTGTCACAAGGACGGATCCCTGTGAGGCTAAGGCCAAATTCGCGAAGAGCTCGCAGCGGGTGGGCACGACCGCATGGCAGCCAAGTGGAATCATCTCTTTGGTAACCTCACCAATGAGGTTAATGGGGAGCACGTGTGGTTCCAAGAAATCTTGTAATTGAAGAAGAGGATGTTGTTCAAAGTCGGCCCAAGGTCCCAACACAACAACGCCTGGTAACGGTAGGGCAAGAAATGGAGGATATCCAGGATCTACGTCAGCAGATCCAGGACATGCAGTGAAATGTAAACCTGGGTTGGGTATTCACTACCCACACAAATACTCCTTTTTCCCCAGAAGTATTGGGGGACCCATACCTTATGGGTTTCAAGGTTCTCTTTATCAAGAGATATGATGGAGAGTGTGATCCCTAAGAGCATGTGAATAGTTATGTCTCGATCCTGCATTTAGTTGGGGCCATGAATGCTTTAATGTACCGCTCTTTTCTAAAAATAGTGCATAGCAAGTTGGCAAACTCGGTCAACCACATCCTTTCAAGATCCGTCAGGAGATAGGATGACCTGGGGTTACGATTCTTGGGGCAGCTTATGGGAAACTGCCAACCTAATAAACATTATTCCCACCTTGCGCCCATACGGAAGAAGTGCGGTGAATAACTGACGAACGTTTTAGCCTGGTAGAGGAAGGAATCTTAGGAAGTGGAAGCGCAAATGACAAGTCTAGTTTTGCCATGTTCACAGTAGCACCATAAGGACTCCTGTATACCGACCTCACAACCTACCCTCCAGACTATTTTGAAGAAGCAATGGTCCATGCCGTGTGGTTCTTGACCCTAGAGGAAAGGGGAGAAGAATAGAAGGTCGAGAAAACTCCTAGGGAGAACGAAGATAATTCTGGGGGGTAAGAAAACTTTTAAGAACAAAAAATAGGGTTTCCTAGAGGGGCCAAAGGGACAATCTACCAAACTTTCCAGGGTTTCAAAGCCCTATAACTTGGGTTTCACTATCCGAGAAGCTGAGGTGATGGCTCACGCATCCCAACAAGGATTAATGACTTATCCCAATTATTCAGAGAAGGTTTGCAATGTAGAGAACACTGAGAAACTGTGTGCCTACCACTAGAAGAATGATCATAACACCGAAGATTGATATACCTTAAAGAATGGCTAGGCTTATCTTGATAGGGCATTTGAAGAAAGATGTCTAGAACTAGGCAGAGGAGGAAATGTTGGATTTGGTGCCCTTATGGCCAACTGCTTTTGTAATATCTTAGATATTTTCTATCATGTAAAGGCAAATGCATTAAGTTTACAAACATCTCATGCTAATGTAAACTCTTAATTCCATTCCTAAAATTATATTATAAGTTGTTTATCAGAATGAGTCTTCTCATGTTGAGACTGACATCTTGTCACTTAGTATAATTTTGAACGGTCTATAGTCGAAGCATTAACGAGAGAAGGATATCGTTAATGCGTGTGAGACTAGTGAGAGTTAGATGTTTGACCTAGTCTCTTGGTCAATGACGGAGTGTTCGCATCTACTCTCGGGCAGATATTATCATTAATAATAGGATGCCAGACCTGACCCACCTTAAGGGCATTGCCTAGACTTTTAGTCTATGCTCTAAGTTTCCTTAATGCGACTATTGGTATAACGATCCTCAGACTTGAAGTATTACGTTCTTCGAATGTGTGAACCCGCATGCTTTGATTCATTGTCCTAAGCCGTATGAAATAAGGATGGTACACAGGCTTTGTATTGGGCATGCCGCTGCACATATTCGAAGACGTAGATTACGTACAAAGAATTTGTCACTGCTACTCAAGCAGAATAATGTCTTCTATGGGCCCACTGATAAGTATGACTGAAGAAATGCATGGCCATGCTGAGATGAGTTTAGACATCTGTTCTCATCAGTCAGACTTGTTAATCAGTAGATAACTTAATGGCTACAAGTTGGATATTTTATCCCTTGCACTAAGTTAAGACATTGGGACAAAAGGATCTACGTTATACAAAGTCTTAGTCGTAGAAAGGTTTTGACGAAGCAAACGTCTGAACTTATAATCTGGGGGTAATAATGTGTTGCTAGATACTGCTTATTACTTATAGTATTGGTGTAGAGTCAATACTGTGGCCAGTTTCATAAGTGCCTATATGGGTCACACTTTGAACAATTTAAAGAGTAGGATTATAAAAAGGGATAATATTTAATTTGTATATTGTAAAATAGTAAAATAAAATATGTAAATATATTTTGTATATGTATTTATTACTTAGTACGTACGTTTTTTTTGTTATAATAATAATGTATATATATGTGTATATCACGTTTACTTTTTAGTAAACTTTTATACTTTTACATCATATATATGTATGTATGGTGGTGTGCATATTTATGTATGCATTATTACTTATATGCGTACGTACGGTGTAGTAATAACAATAATACATATATCAAAATATGTTTTGGAGTATATTTTATTTTGGAGTGTCATTTAATTATGAAAATAATTATTTTGACAAAAACTATTTTAAAGTATATTTTATATACTTGTTTTAAAATGTTTTGGGTATTTTATTTTATATCATAAAAATTATTGATGTCAAATAAAATACACTTTGAACATTTGAGAGGAGAAGAATTAAATTCTTCCCCCTTTCTATTTTCGTACACTGTACAAATGTGGTGTGTGTGTGTGGGGCATAGTCTCCCACTACACTTCATGATAAGGGATGTACTTTTGGAGTTTTGCTTTTGAAAATGTTTTGCATTATTCCCTTTTAAAACATAGGACCATGCTACATTTACACCAAAAAATATACCCCATTTGTACACCACAAGTTTGCACAAACGTTTCGATGGTTTACACCGACACAAGTGTTGGTGCGTTAATAAAAATTCACACGGACACAAATGTTGGTGCGTTTAACAAAAATTAGTTTTACACAAACACAAAATGTTGGTGTAAAACTGCGGGGTACAAATTGGGGTACAAATCTTGGGGTACACATAGCATAATCCTAAAACATAATATACTCTTTCTCCGTTAAGAGGTTTTTTCGGCCAAGTAGAGAGAAAAAGAGGAAAAACATTTTGAGTTCCAAAGTTATTATTATGGGTGTAGAAAATTGATATAATATTTTCTTTGAAATATTATTCATATATTTTCTACTATTTAATATACAAGATTAATATTATCCCTCTTAAATCATTATATTTAATGAACTATTATAATCTTTACTAGCATAAAGATTATACTAGACTCCGGAGATTGTTCGTGTGTCAAAGTTGGAGGCCGGATGCTTGAACGGCTACGTTTGCTCCTTCAACACCTTTTGCTCGACTTCTCGTTCATACCGCTTTACCGGAGAAGGTATAAGTTTCTATCTCTAGCTATAGTTTTAGTACGTGTTCTTGGGCTAGCAATCACTATTGGGAGATTAAATTTTGTATTTCCGCTGCCCTCCCTACCGTGGTTACCTTTCAGGAAACGCCTGGGGTTCCTGTACATGGAAGCGGAAAAAATATCAAGTGGCTCAGATTGAGCCCCACAGGAAGAGGCATATCGGCCTAGATGATGAAGAGGAGGATTCTTAGCCCGTGCCAAATCGGTAAAAAAGGCACCACATATGCAATTACATCATCGATGAGAATAATGGAGGAGATTCCGCCACCAGCCAGAAAATAGGCCAATGGGTCTTCGGTCAACAAGTTGGTTCCTCCATTCCAGCCTGAAGGTATGAAGGTCAAAACTGAACCCATTACATTTTCAAACACAGATTTGCCTGAAACAAGGGTCCCTCATTGGTACGCCCTTATATCATGGTCGATATCATGGACTTATTAATCTACAAAACATTGGTGGGTACGGGAAGTTCCGTGAATATCATATATATGGATTCTTTTAAGATAACCATTTCAACATTAACTAAATATTCAAAGTATATGCCCAAACTAGTCCGGACCCAGGGCCCGGGCCTTAACTCATACTATGAAAAATAATTAAATCGACATTATATTAAAAACTGAAAACTTACAGCCTCCGAACAAGAAAAATAGAACTGATCTAGAGTTGAAATCTCAGAAAACACTTCCAGACTAACTACTACTACTAAACTATAAGCTAAAATTAGAATAGAATGAGGAAAAAAAGATCAATGGCTTGAAGTTGGATGCTTGGAATTGGGAGATCTATGTTGCTTCTATAGGCAGGGAGAGCTAGGGCGTCCAAGTCTGGACGCCCAAACTTTGGACGCCCCAACTTTGGGTCCAAACAGTTTTTTCCATGTGTTAGTTGTTTCGTCGATTGCAAGCTGGTCTGGGCATCCAACTTGGACGCCCCCACCTCAAGCTTATGCTTGTGCACGGGTTTCAACTCGATTTTTTGCCTAGTTTCATCCTTTTGGTCCCTGAAAATTGATTTTGACTTCTCAGAAGCTAGTTTAAACACAATCTTGGTCCTTTAATGATTGATTCCTTTTTTCTCAAATATCTCCATATATACAATGGTAGGAGGCCAAAATGAACAGTGTTCCCGCCTAAAGTTATTGGGCCGGGTATGGGCTAATTGGGCTGGGTTATATGGTGGGCCTGAATGCGGATATTGGCCAGCCAATGGGTGGCGCCAGGCTGTTTAGAAAATACTAGCTTTAACATGGAGAAATTACGCCAGAGGGAAGGATTTTAGCTTCAAATTCCCAATTGGGAAGGACGGGATATCAAATCCCGATTTTCACTTCTCAATTTCTTTTTTTTAGTTTTTGGGTTTACAAATCCCGATTTTTAAAAGTAAATAATTATGGAATTTTTTCGGGTTTACAAATCCCGATTTTTAAAAGTAAATAATTATGAAATTTGCATGGGCAATTAAAAAACCGTAAGTGAAGTACATATATTTTTTTTGTTTGCCTTTTTAGTGTTTTAGAATCCTGATTATTTTAAACAATACAAATAATTACTAATTTTGCATGCGAGGTGTATAATTACTAATATAAATATTTAAATTCTAAAAAACTGAACAAAAATTAAAGTTTTTCATAAATAAAAAATAATGAAAGAAATATTTTATTGAACAAGATACATCTAACAAAAAGACCAATAAAGTTACATTAAGTGTGGTAGATGTATATATTCATCCTCCTCTGGTAGCCCTTCGATCGATCCATCTCACCAATGTACCGGTTACGCTTACGTCTTCCTGAATGTGGAATCTCTCCCTCCGGCCTTATTGGTGGATTGACACGAAAGTCACCAATATCTAAATTGGGTTGAAAAACAACGGGATGAATCACTCCACTATAACACTATAGATAATTTTGAACGGAATATACCGGTGGGATGAGACTGTCATCAACTTGACGCTTAGAGTGGAAAACAGCATGAATATGAACACATGGGACTGCATCGGAAGACCATCGGCCACAAGTGCAAACTCTATTCCCAAGATCCACCATGTAGATATAGATAGATGATGGATCTGTTCGAGAAGTATGACTAGTGTAACGCCTCAAAATATACCCTAAAATTTATTGAATTAAATATTCAATTAAACAAAATTTGTTTTGATTAAAATAAATTATTATTGGGCTTTGGCCGAAATAAAATATATATTGATGTCCAATAAACATAATTGGGTTAAATGTCATAGAGATAAATCCAACCTATTGACTTATTGTGTGATCTTGATTGGGAACCTGAGTACAGACCCAAATTAAGAATAAATGAAGAAATTGTTTGTAATGTGAACTTTGAAATGATTTATTGAAATAAATCATGGAAATAAATAATATGAATTAAATGTGAGAACCTTTTTGAATAAAGGTCAATTAAACCAATTTTGACTCTGTCAAAGTCAAACACCAAAAATATGATGTCGGAAAAAGTATAACAAATAAATGTAAAAATTATATCGTTAGATAGAGTTTAATTGCACGATCGCAACGGTGCAAACGGATTTCAATTCGGAGAAAGTTGGACCAAAAAGTATACCCCGACTGGGACCAATTTAGTCCCAATCACGGACTTACGTTTAGAATCGGAGAAGATAGCAGCCCACTCCACTCAGCTGCCGAAACAGTTGAAAGGAGGTCATCACCGTGTCTGCTTCCTCTTCACTAAGGCTATATAAGGACCACCTCTTCCTACCCAATTCTTCACCATTTCTTCCCAAATTACTTCTGAGAGTTAGCTTTAAGTGTGTAGAACGCAGTGGTGCTGTCATCTTTGTGGGAGGTCGCCAGAGCAGTGAGATAGAGTCGCCGGAAGTTTCGCCGGAAAATCGTCAAAACCTTCCTTACGCTTCAAAGTAAGCCCGTTGATATATCTAGTGACTAGAATGTTCGTATAGATCGTTTCTACGTTCATAAACAGTCGTTTGATTGAGTTTTGTGTTTGACATGCTTGAAGAACCAAGAATCATAAACCATGAAATTGATGTTAAAACTATGAATTAATGATGCCAAAATGATCTATGAACCTTGGAGAACATCTCTATATAGTTTCGTTGAATTTCAATAACTAAAAACGGTATTTTTGGAATTGGACCCGAACGAAGAAGAACATGAACACTAACCAAAAACCAGGCTGTCTGGATCGATCCAAATGGGTGGATCGATCACCTGGGCGTAATTTCTCTATATATGGATCGATCCAGAGGGCTGGATCGATCCCCCGAAGTTCTGATCCGAAAATTTGTCTGAAAATGCTATTTTTGAGTTCTAAAATCCTATTTTGATACCAATTGATTATGATCATTATAAAAATGATTTACCATAATAAAAATGATGTTTTTAACAAATAATAATGTTATCTGATGCATGACGGTAAGTTCGGGTGTTAACACTCGAAGCTAGGCCGCTAATTGTTATTGAATATTATGTTGATTGATGATTATGGTAATAATTATTGGTTGATGATTATGATGATTAAATCTTGATAATTGTTCTGATTAAAAATGGAAATTATGAATGATTAAATCATAATGAATATATTGATGCTTGTGAAAATAATATGTATTGTTAAGGGTATCTAGAAGGCCTCTAAGATATACCCATATTAATGTTGATTTGAAAGGTATCTAGAAGAACTCTAAGATATACCTATATAAGTTAGGCCTTGCGAGTATGATGCCTGGTGGCTAGGGTTAAAACGTACGTACGAGATCCAAGAACCAAACTTGAATACCTACTCGTTTGGGGGTACCACCCACCCAACAGTGAACATTACGCTGTCGGTTTTTGGTTGGCCTTAAGTGAAGGTAAGTTTAAGATTTCCAAAACCCTTTTATCTTAAACTAGGCCTAACTTAAGGATTATTAGGAGTACTCTGTATACTGGAATATAGTTTATTTAGTTAAACTAGAATTCATTTAAGGGTTGACAAATATTAAAGTGATTGGCCTTAGATTAAGAATAGTTTAAGGATACTGTTGAATGACAAATGATGAATATACATGTTGGATGATTGAATAATGAATGTTGAAAATTGAATATTGATTATTGAATATCTGAACTGAACATTATGTGCATGATATCAAATGGTTGATTATG
>OOIL02001913.1:321491-352803 GCA_900332095.2 Cuscuta campestris | reverse complement strand
AAAACCCTTTTATCTTAAACTAGGCCTAGCTTAAGGATTATTAGGAGTACTCTGTATACTGGAATATAGTTTAATTAGTTAAACTAGAATTCATTTAAGGGTTGACAAATATTAAAGTGATTGGCCTTAGATTAAGAATAGTTTAAGGATACTGTTGAATGACAAATGATGAATATACATGTTGGATGATTGAATAATGAATGTTGAAAATTGAATATTGATTATTGAATATCTGAACTGAACATTATGTGCATGATATCAAATGGTTGATTATGAATTGAGATTCAATTTATGTGGATGTTCGACGCATTAGATATGCTTACTCAGCTTTACCGCTGAGCGTGTAGTATGTTTTATTTGCTACACGCACGTCAATAAAATGATGTTACGTGATCCTAGAGGTAGACGGAGGCGAGATAGTCGGAATGGATGTGATGGTTTTGAATTAAAGAACATAAATAAATTATGTTTGTAGTTATGATTTGTTAAGCTTCCGCAATATTAAAAAAACTCTGTACTATTTATGATATGAAAATATTATTGTGATAAATAAAAGTGTTTGAAATGTTTTAAATTTTACGATTACCAAGTTAATACTTTAGTCTGAAAGGGGCTGCAGACCTGGACGGATTAGGGTGTTACAATTAGTAATATATTGGTTGTTGCCATAGTCTGCAACAGTCCGCTTATGTTTTGTTCGCTCACGACTTCGTAAGATGTTCGTAATTTTCGGAGTGATACGAAATTTTTTTTGTTGCCAATTGAGTACAGTCTTATGCCGTTTTGCAAAAGATTCAACCATTTTGCTATAAGACATACTCAAAATGGCTAGACCAGTAACATCCGACAACCCTTAAGCATATTATTAAAACTCTCTGAACTATTGGTTGTCAAAATCCCACATCTAAAATAACCATCATAAGATAGAGCCCACGCTTCACGTGAAATATCATTCAAGTATAGATATGCTCCTTCACTGACATTCCGTATTTCTCCCATATATCCTTGAAATTCTTGGATATTAGGTGTGCTCCTAGCGGCCCACACCAAACGTTTGAGATCTGAGTTACGAAATTTTGTCATGAAGTTGCTACGGATGTGACGTAGGCAAAAGCGCTTCATTATTCTTCTTGTTTGAAGTTCAGGAAGATCTCTATACGCGTTGATAATTCCAACATGCCTATCTGAAATGATACATACTTGCAAAGAACGAATAACCCTTTAATTTGAACGCGCAACCTCAAAAACCATGCCCAACTTTCACACGTTTCCCCATCAACCACCGCGTAAGCAATAGGAAAAAGCTCTCGATTTCCATTCATTTCCACTGCCAAAAGTAAATGACCCTTGTACTTTCCATACAGGTGAGTACCATCCACAGTAACAAGGGGCAAACAGAATTGTAACCCTTCAATAGCAGCAGGAAATGCCCAAAACGCATACTTAAAATGCGGTGCTTAAGTACCGCCCAATACATGGCGGATTTTTATTCTTGTTGCAACATCGTACCACCCAATAACACGCCTTTTTGGATTCGGAAGTCCAAAACTTATTTTGTGCGATACAATGCTTTATAATAGCATCATGGAGGCATTTAAAGTTATCAAATACCATACCAATCTCCAAGGGTACATCTGAAGTGTAATAACGTTTAGCCTGAGCCGCTATTGCCTCCATTTGGGAAATCCATCCCTCTTCTGTTTCGTCAACATCAGAATCACTGTACTCACTTTCATCATCAGTATTGGGGTTATCAATGTTGTCATCTGCAGCTGGAACTGGAATGGATCGTTGAGGAAGGCGTGATGGACCAACATCATCTCTACGCGTATTATCACAAACATATATCTCCAGCAATCCTAATACTTGAGCTTTATCGAAGAACAAATCCCACGAGAGATTACTATCGATACCCATCAATCTCGTAGAATACGCATTGTAAACACACATTATAATGATGCAAAGATTACACTAAAAATTCTAATACTCAATTAGTGTAAAATATAACATACATGATGATGCAATAAACCATCAAATTGGTCTCGGAAATAACGAACACTCTGTCGGGCTGTACTAGAGTAAACTTTTGTAGATCTGAACCTGCATAGAAACCATTAAAGTAAAATTACCATTGTGAAATGCATTAGAACGTAAACTAAATTATAGTAGATATTAATACCTAGCACCATGAGGTTCGTCAATCGCAGGAGGTCCGTGGCGATAATTAGCCTGAATCTTCACCTTAGGTCGGATAGGCAACAAGCGTGACCAGGCCCATAACTGAAGTAGAAGTAAGCACCCTCCTGGTCGAGTTCGATCGTTCTTCTTTAGTGCTGTGCGGCATAAACTATTGTAAAGCTGTGCCAAAACAGCTAATCCCCAACTATATTGAGAAGTCCGATCAAAATCATCTAGGAACAATACAAAGTCAGTGGGTGCAAACCTTCCGGATGTGTCTGGAAAGAGAAGACCACCTAAATACCCATATATAACTTGAGCAGTGTACTGATGGACATGAAAATCATTCCACTGGGCATTTGGTTGCAACCCCCGGCTTAACAAAGGAATCTTAAACTGGTCTGGACGTCCAAAATGTGCCTCATTTGGCTCCCAACCTAGAATGGTACTGATGGGTGTATTCCACCCACGACCGGTCAAAGGAGAAGACCAAATAAATTGACCGGTCAATCTTGAAAGTTGAGGAAAGAGACTTAAATCGTCAGCAAATTGGTATTTAGCTGGTCCAACTATGACCGGTATACTTCGCGAAAAAGTATACCGGTCGAAATACTTTATCACTCGGATCAGCTCCCAATTTCGATACACTCATCCTTCGAAAATTACCCGGTGCAATTTCTAAGGTTGAAAAGCGTCGGCAGAAGGGAATCTAAAAGGGTTTGGACTGTAGTGACCCATGTCAGTCAAGGATTGCTGGAGATGCTTGAGGAATCCATCCAAGGCAATACCTGACAAAGGGAATAATTCCCCTCACAAGGTGACAAGGTGACTAGAAGGCGAGGCCCATCACCTCTGACCATCCGAGCAGCGCGCCTCCACGTGGGTGCACGTGGTCCTGTCCCCCCTAGCCTAGTATAAATACTCATGTAAACATCAGAAAGAGGGATCCGAATTCATTCTCTCTAAACTCCATTGTAAAAGCACCCGTGCATTCTCTGTTATAATATAAATTGGGCTATAGGTGTTCCACCTAAAGTCCTACCGGTCAGTCTGAGTGTTTTTACTTTCTTTACTTTACCAAACCAAGCAGACTATTCTAGACCCGATCTAGTATAGTTTGACCGGTCAAGTAATTTACACCATCAGGTACGAAAAGCTGCATCTCGTTCTTCGGGAGTCATGGGTGGCGCACCCAGAATAGGAAAACCATCAATTGGCAACCCCATAAGACACTCTACATCTTGTAAAGTTATACCCATTTCTCCAAATGGGAAATGAAATGCATGTACCTCAGGCCTCCAATGCTCCATCAATGTAGTGATGAGGCCATGATCTAATTTAATGGGATGAACTCGGTGGACCCCATAAAATCCAGCTCTACGTAGATTCTCAATCACCCTTGGGTCTGTAAAATTTGTAGGGATATGACCATCATACCGACACGGTTCTACTTTTGCATCAATATATGTCGGGTCATTCCAAATACGGAGAGAACGATGAGCCGCTTGTAAATTTAATATTTCTAAACTTTTTGGTCCAGCGAGATCTCTTTGCACTTCATCCATCACACTAATACATATAAAATAAGTTATTTTTTAAATACAACTTATGTCACTTTTTTTCTACTTTATCATATTCTCACTTATTTTCACTTTTTTAGATCATTTAATTTATAAATTGGTATATTAATAAAAAATAAAAATTTCTAATTAAAAAAAACTACGTCAAAAGTTCTAAAAGACAAGAGGTGACAATAATCTTTTATTTTATCAAATACTTAATGAATTGCATAATTAAACTTAAGTTATCGAAAAAAAAGAAAAAAATCGTAATAGAAATGGAAATGGTGGGACTTTTTAATAATTAAATAGCTAATGAAACAAAAAAAGATAAGTAAAACACTACATACCTTCCAAAAGAAGAAGATCTTCTTTTACTCTTTTGGATTCTTAAATCTTGTAATCAAAAATATTTTTTTTTTGGCTATATTATCATATATAGAGAGTTGTAGAGGAAGAAAACTTAAATGAAAAAAGAACCTAACTTTTCTATTTAAGGATGGATACATGCGGATACAACTATTATAATGCATTAAAAAACCATTCTCACATGCCTAAAGTTGGAATCTCACCTATAAAAGTGAAAAACTTTTTCAAAAAAATTGGGATGTTGAATCCCATTTTTTGTAGGCCCTATTTAAAAAAAAATTTTTCGGGATATTGAATCCCAATCTTCCCTTTCAGGAATTCAATCCTACAATTAGGAATTTATTCCCAAAGTTTTTCTTACTGCGGGAATTTAACATAGAGAGGCTGTTTTGCATAGAGCGGCGTAGGTAATTATTAAAAAAAATTGGGGAGTGTAAGCGGTTTTGGATTGGAGACATCAATTGGGCTCGTCAATTTATGGGCTATGCATTGAAGGGATAAAAGGCCTGCGCAACAAGTACACTTTTACAGAGCAATAATTATATTTTGAGTCCCGTGCGAAAAAGAAAAAGGCATGGCTGTGTGGAGAATCGTGTTCCGGTCAGCTTCTCGGTAAAATACAGAGTAAATAAAAAAGGATAATCGTGTTCCGGTCTCCTCTCTCAATTTCGTCGGCGTCTTGGCCGAGCAAATCGCCGGCGTCTTGGCCGAGCAGGTCGTCTCCTCTCTCAATTCCGAATGAAGATCTTGTAGCAATTTATTAGGTTTGCTTTCAGCGATTCTCTTCCACCATCTTATTATGTTCTGCATAAAAGTTGAAAAATCTTATGATGATAAGAAATTAGAATTTCCTCTCATTGTTCCTTTGTAAGAACTAAGAAGGTTTAGACAGGAAGGTTATCGGGCACTAAACACTGTCACTGTGCTTTTTTCATGAATATATAGTGTATTAGGGTTAACTAATTTGAGATGATCTATTGTCACTAGAACTTTTATGTCGACGATGCCAATATGGTTGGAGTTCAAGCGATGCTGTCAATGCACTCCTCTCCATTGGTAAGACAAAAGAGGAGAGGCCGAAGAACCGTCCTTGCACAGCTGCTCTCATCACTCCCCTAAACTCAGGTCAGCCATCCATTCTTTTCTTATATGCCTTCTTCCAAAATTAAATTTATAGGGATTAGTTTCTTCAATTCTTTGTGTTTGATATTTTTTCCACAATTTTTGCAGATTTTTTAGAAGCAAGGATTTGATCCGAATTGCACCATAAGCAGGTCTTTTAAGGTAGCATTCACTTAACCCTAAATGCATAGTTTTGTGTTAGCATATCATAATTTATGCTTGAAATATGAGATTAGTAGCTCTGTTGGCATTCTTTGAGTTTGATTTTTTAAGGGATTTGGGTATTCTTGGTACTAGATTTGTTTTAAAGTTAAAAATACCTTGCATTTGTATGTAAAGTTTGTCTTGTCTCTCTTCCCGAATAAGGAAGAAGTACGATTGGAAGAAGTATTAGCTCTTGAGTTATGAATGTTTGTTGATGAAGATTACTTTTTTACCTTATTTTTCATTTTGAACGAACTCGGCCCACTCTTGGTTTATAATTGTAAATGGATTCTTTTCTTTAGTTTAATCGTTATCTTGGAGGTTGGTTGTTGACTTTTTCTTAAATGATATTCATATATTGAATGTAATGTTGTTTAATGTATATCATACTATTCACTTTTAAATACTATGTTGGGTTTGATATGAAATAGAATTGTCCCATGACTGTCATCTTTGGAATGGAGTACATAGTTTTAATTATGGGTTCTAATTATGATGTATGGATGAAAAAATATGATGTATATTTTTTAATGTAACTAATTTTGTTTCTTTTGAATATGCACTCAGATTGAATCCGACCATTTGGCCATCTTTCAAAGGTAGTATACAATTTTGATTATAGGGGACAGTAGAAGTTTGCTAATACTAATGTATGTATGTTAATAACACACAAATGAATAAGTTTCATTTATGGTTCATTCAATCTTACTTACAATATTTTAGCTATATACACTACAAGAAAACTGCCGATCTGCCACGGAAAATTTCCGTTGCAGAATTTGAAATTCCGTGGCAGATTTCACTTCTGCAACGGATCTGCAACGAAAATGTTCCGTCGCAGAAAAGTTGTGGCAGATTTAAAATCTGCGACGGATTTAAAAATCCGTGGCAGATCTGCAACGGACCTGCAACGGGTTCGTCTTTTTTTGCAACCCCAAGAATCTGCGACGGAATTTAAAATCCGTGGCAGATTTGCGACAGACATAGCGACGGAAATAGCCGTTGCAGATCTGCAACAAAAACAACGACAGATTTTGCCGTCGCAGATCACCTGATCACACACACAAATTTTTATTGTTTTTAGGCAGTAGCTATTAAAATGGCGGGCAAAACACATTCAATTTTTCACACACATAATTCTAAATAAGATTTCAATACGAAATAGATAATTCAAAACTAGATTAATACAATCTTCACGTGCAAGTGTAACATAATTCTTAATATTGTAAAAACACTAAATATTAAAGTGTTAGTGTCAAATGTCAAAGGTGTCAACAAATCCCGGTCTGCCCTGCCCCTCCCGTTCCATCATCATCGCCTCGTAGAGGAAGGTTACCACCATATAACTTCCTTATCTCCTCCTGAATCGTCAGTTACAAGCTCATTCTGTCTAGCCTTTAAGCCCATTCTGTCAAGCCTCCTCACGCAGTTCAAAGAATTGGGCCTGCAATATATGAAAGTTAATAACAACGTAACAATTATAGCGTCAAGAACAGCAAGAACAAGCATTTTTAACCCCAATCAAGGTTTAACAACTCTCTTGAAATATCATCACCCATGGTGCGGTTGTTATTATCACAAATCCAACAATAGGTATAAATTAATGAAGTCACAGATAATAGGATGGGCCATGTTTAATTAGATTATTCTTGGTAAAAAACAACTTTAGTTCATTGTGTTTACCAAGCTGATTCAAAACCTCACCTCCTCGCCTCAGCATCATTAATCGTGCCATAAAAAATCATAGAAACAAATCCTAGCTAAATACGCAAGCAACACGAAATCCCTTTGAAATAAAACCGAAGAAAAATCAGATTTGTAACTGAGCGAGCAAAGGATGAGACATCACAAAGCGTATCTATTCAAGAAAAATGCATTACCTAGTGCATCTCTATGATACATAAGCCAATATGACAGAAAACATATCCAGTTTATAAATCAAAATTAAAACAATAACAACAAGCCAGCAAGCTAGTAAGGTTCCACGAGTTGGAAACAAAGAGGGAAAGTGTACACATACCTCACTTCTACCAATTAAGCCCACCTTACTTGTGATGTCCCCCCAAACCCATGGGTAACAATTTAATCAAATAGAGACATCATCGTGCCGAATAAATGTAGAAAATAAATTATTAATCATTAAAAAATTGTTAGAATTTGAAAAACATTAACAGTCACCTTGATTAATTGTTCTCAGAGAAAGTACACATTGGGACAAAATTTTTGGACATATCCAATGAGTAGCCTTTAGGGATGTTCCCAACATCATTCCCAGCCATTTTCATGGTAAACTGATTGAATAAAGTTGGTGAAATTAATACCTTTTCAATTTCAATCGCGAGAAATATTGATCAGTAATGAAGCTTGTAGGCCCCTAATCCATCTTTTCTTCATTGCTTTGGACCATATACTGCTTCAGTGGGTGGTAGGGAGCCTTTACAAACTATGTACTCTAAACTTAAACCACACAAACATCAATGGAATCCAATTATTAGCCATGAAAAGTCCCTAAAACACGTCCAGAAAACATCAATCAGTTAGAGAAAACACAGGCAAAAACCTGGGAAATCTGGGAGGAAACACCATGATGTGAATAGTGTATGCAAAATCTGATAATTGCTTGAATCTTACAAGTTTTCGAATGGAAATATGAACCAACTTAAGAATGTGAGAAAGGCTTCCAAGTCACTTGAGATCTGTAACAAATCAGATTTCAATTGAGCTTGAATAACAGAACAATCAGACCTATAAATTAACAAGATGAACAGTAATAGCGAGGGACTTTACCTGCAATAGAGCAAAACAGCCACAAAAGAACAAAATTGAGCTCAGATTCTTGTTCTTTAGTCGAAGATGAAACAACAGAACCAAGAAATACACAAAATTAACCACAAGCGAGAGTGCCTAAGTGTCTTACACTGAGGAATGGTCGTCAGACCATATACATTGGCATCACTTGCATAATCCAGAATCTAAACAAGTAAACATCAACTAAAAATCATCGCGAAGACACTTTGAAGAATCGAACCTGCCCTAGGGTTTGCGAGATGGAATCAAAGCCAATTCCGGTGCACAGGAAAAGGGACGGAATGAGGGGCGGCATCGAGAAGCGGCTGGGGAGGAGGATTGGAGTGGCCCTAGCAAGAGAGGAAAGGGCAGAGAATGGAGAATCACAAAAAATTACAATAATACGGAGTAATAAATTGTATAAAATTAAACTAAAATACCTTGAGAGGAAGAGGAGGTCAGGTGGGTGGGGGAAGATGGCGGTCGAGACACTGGCGGCGGCGAGGGGTGGAGACACTAGCGGTGGCGGCGAGGAGGGAGGGAGACACTGGCTGTCGAAGGCGAGGCGAGGAGGGAGACACTGGCTGCGCGGTCGACGGCGAGGCAAGGAGGACGAGCGCCACGACGTCAACAAACCGTGCGACGGCGTCCGGCGGTCTAGGAAAGCCGCGGAGGAGATGTGTCGGTCGAAGTTGGGTGGACGGAAGATGGCTGGGTCTGGATGTCTGGATCTGTGAACTGATTTCGTCTACAGATGGATAACCCGATTTTAATTAATTATCTGCAACGGAAATAAGTCCGTTGCAGATTCCGTTGCAGATTATACGAAATGTTTACCTCATTTTATTCCGTAGCAGATCTGCGACAAAAACAAAAGTTCCGTCGCAGATAGTGTTCCTCTTTCATAAATTATTACTCCGTCGCAGATTCGTTGCAGATCTGCTACGAATATGTGTCCGTAGCAGATTTTCGTTGCAGATCAGATAAATTCTTGTAGTGATAGTTTTAAATTGTAATTTAGCTTTTTGTTTCCCCTCTCGAGCTAGATTGAATGAATTTGCAACCATTGATGATTGATGGAGCTCGAGTCCTAATATCCACTTTGGTTCGAATCAGTAAAAGTATTTTTATTTTCATCTATTGTAACCATTTCTTTATTTTGTTGGAAAGAGATTTAGTAACTTTGTCGCTGCCTTGCCTTTGACGGTCGTGGTTGAAATTCAAAGCAAGAAGATTACAAATATTTGTAAGGTTGGTTTCTTTCACTTTAATATTTTCCGCAGTTGTAGTTTTTGAAGTATGAAATTATCTAGCTAAACATGAATTATATCTTGATCTTATTTAAAATTAAATATTAAATACAATCTGAGTACTTAAAAATATTTTTAATGTTCAAAAAAACTGTTAAGTGATGGAAAAAACGAAAATAATATTTATGAGCCCAACATGCATATTACAAATGGTTCAGTGATGGAAAAATATTTGTACTTAAATGCTTTATGTGTGCCTTTTGTTTCCTTCATTGCATGTTGTAAAAATTTACTTTAAAAAAGATGTGAAAATGTCAATAAACTTGATTTAAAAGGCATAAACAACTACGGAGTATTTCTTTTTTTTCTAATGGTTATCTTTGGTTATGTGTTTGTAACGCCCTGAAATTAGGCCTAAAAGAATTAATTAATTTAAAATATTAATTAACGACTGAGACAGACCCAAACACTGAAAAATAAAAGTTTTCAGAAAAATATTTTAATTATATCAAAATTTTAGTTTTGATCCAAATATGCGATCAGTTCTCAATTTGGAACAGTTTGGGCGAAAAAGCGCGTATCGTTTTAGCCAGTTTATCAATTACGGAGTGGGAGAATATTTTTAATTCCCCAAAAGTCTCTCAATCATGCAGCCCATATCTGCCCTCAAATCTTCAATTAGCCACCCAAACCACTAACTCCTCCACTACCTAATAATTCCAATCTTTCATATATATCATTCCAAATTTATCTTAATCATCACCATTATTCTCAACACATCACTCATAATTTCTCTCCATCTCTCTCTCTCTCTCGGCCAGACTTCAAGGAAGGAGAAAAGAGGTCTCAACTCCATTATCATACCAAAGGAAGAAGAAGGAGAAACAAGAAGAGGTGTTCAAGTCCAAAACTCCTGAGTTCAAACGCAGCAGCAACTTCTTCGTAAATTCTGTTATTTTCTATCCATTTTCTCGAATTATTTATTATACCAAAATCGTAGCCCCGGACGTTACGAATCCAACCCAACAAACGGTTTGTGATTTCGTTAAGTAACGAAGGAGATATGGCCAAAATACCTAGACTGCTCCAGTGGTGGAGAGCTCCTCGGGTTGGCTATGTTTCTTCATCATTTTCACATCGTTTCTTTCCAAATACTTACCATCAACTCTCTCGTGGTTATTAGGAACTTCCGGAGGTTATTTTCAAGAAGATTGGGCGTTGGAAGCTCGAAGTTGATAGGGGTGACCGTACGTTGAATGTTCGTTGAGGCGTATTATTATATTTCTATCTTTCCGACCTCTACGATATCAAGGCGAGTACATTGCACCCTAGTAACGCAATCCTTGGTTGAATATCAATCTAGATATATCATTAGGATTGATTGCCATATTATAAGTCATTTATGCTTTAAGATCAAACCCATCAAACTCATAAACTTAAAATATGTTTTTCTTAATACTTTGCCCTTCATGAATATATAAGTGTTAGAAATACTTCAAATACATAGATATGTTAATCATAGATGTTAAAATAACTCAAAGAAGTATTTTAGATATCCAAAAATATCAAAAATAAGATTCGCAGACCCGAACGGTCGACGTAAACGGTCAACCGTCGCGTTAAACATCGAAACGGAGCGCGACTGTCACACAAACGGTCGACCGCCGTTGACCAATGGTCGACCGTCGCCTGCCGAGCCGAGAACCGCCGTCACCATCCAGTCTACTTGCTATTCAACTTGGAATTGTTGTATTAGCGTATTCCTCAGCTGACGTTGAGCGTGTAGTTTGTTTTTACTTGCTACACGCAGGTAACAATACTGATCATGGAGCCCATCCCGGAGGTCAATGAGAGTGATGAGATGTACGGACTGGTGGACCGCATTTATGATGCTTTATTTAAATAAATTACCTTTTCGGGCGAGTTCCCATAAAATGTAATATGACTTAATTATATTTTATATTTAAGCTTCCGCACTGTTTCAACATTACTCTGAATTTAATATTTGAATTTATCATTTATATTAAAGTTTTAATTGGTTTTAAATTATTCTTAAAATTATCATGCGTAATTACCATTAGGGTAACTACTCCGGCTCAAATAATCTAGGTAATCGGGTTATTCGAGTTGGGGTGTTACATTTTGGTATCAGAGTATTTGGTTTAAAAAAATGATTTTGGAAGTCAAATCAAAAGAGTTTTAAACACAAGTCCGCATCTCTCCACATCTCTGCCCGGGAAGGTAAAACAATTAGTTTACTTATGACTAATTGTATTTTAAATTAATTATAGAATGAGTCAGGACTCGACTCACGGTCAGGCAAACCCCCACGCGGAGCCTGAGCATGTTAGTGTTCATACGGTGCACACTGAAGCTTCTAGCTACTTACCCCAGCAACAACAGCCTCAGCCGGAACCTCAGCCAGTTCAGGAGCAGTTCGCGGGTCAGAACCCGAATTTAGCCATTCCGATGTTCCAACCACAAATGGTTGCGAACATGTTTCAGTTCTTCCAGCAGATGGCTGGAGCACATGTGCCTCCTCCACCACCGCCTGTACCCATCATCTCGATTGAGAAACTCAAAAGGAATGGGGCGCAGGAATTCTGTGGCGATCAGATAGCGAATCCTCTGATAGCCAAGCGTTGGCAAGAACGCACAGTGAGGGTACTGGAGAATTTGAAGGTACCTGTCGAGGATTGGGGACAGCACGCCATATCCCTGTTGCAAGATGCCGCCTATGATTGGTGGAAGCGAGTGGGCGCCAACATTCCCGTGCCGGTACCATGGGATACCTTCGATCCGCTCTTCAGAGCAGAGTATGTGCCCGATCACTACGTCGAGACCAAATATGATGAATTCTCCAATTTCACCCAGGGAAAGCTGACTCTCCCAGAGTACCGTCAGTAGTTTGACGGGTTGGCCGAGTTTGGTAAAGACTTGGTCAACACCATGGAAAAGCGCTGCAAGAAGTTCATCAAGGGTATGAGACCAGACCTGTCATCATCACTCATAATTGTTCCCCGAGCTGACATCAATGATGTCTACAAGAAGGCTCTTGAGCTGAATCAGGAACTCATCAGGAAAGCTGCATACGACCAAGCATTGCTGGCAGAAAGTCGGGCCGTCCAATCGTGCCTGAAGATGGGGCATGGTAGCAACAGGACCTTCTCCGCACCGAGCAACTCTCGCCATGATAAGCAAGACAAATCTACCCCCTCTGCATCTGTGGCTGTCACTAGTAAGAGCGGGAAAGAGAAAGTGACGTATCGTAATCCTATATGTTCACTCTGTGGCCGCAGGCATGCTGGTGAGTGTTGGCTTACACAGGGTCTTTGCCTCGAGTGTGGTCAGTTAGGACACTTTCGAAAAGATTGCCCGACGAATCCAAGCGAGGTTTTTCTTCACAGCACTAGGCACGCCGGGTGGTTCTACTGTCCGACGGGCCGAACGTACCTAGAGTCATCGTTCCACGGCTGCGTCTAACCAACTGAAGAAGCCAGCATCCAGTCAGCAGCAAGGACGAGCACCAGCTCGTACGTATGCCATGCAAGGGCGTACAGATCCGCAGGCTAATGATGTCATCATGGGTATGTTCACTTTATTCGATATCTGTTGAGGACTTGTCGTAAGGTCTAAAACAAATTAAAAATTTATAAAATATTCTTAGCTAACCCCCAATAGATAATCAAATAAAAACTATAGCTAGGGCCAGTAAGGGTCGATCCCACAAAGAAAGTTTGTACTTTTGAAATCATTTAAGCATGCACACACATTGTCACTAAACAAAATAAACTAACTACTACACATATTATAACACTTATAAAACTTATAACTAAATAAATATGAAAACTTATAAATATAACTTATATAAACAAAGAACTTATAATATACTCCCTCCGTCCCCCCTAAGATGTTCTCATTTTGACTTTTGGTGATTTTTAAGGAGAGTTGAAAAAAGGTGAAAATTTACCATAATACCCTTAATGAAATATGGGTGGAGTGTATTAAATGGGGTGGGTGAGGTGTAATAAATAAAGTAAGTGGGGGTAGTTATGGTATTTTAATTGTTAAAAAATGAAATGAAAAGATGTATTGTGGACAAAGAAAAAAGGCTATTGAGAAGATCTCTGGGGGACGGAGGGAGTAACTTATAACACTAAACACATTAGGGGAGGGGGGTGTTGGATGAAAAGTAAATATATTTTTGGTTTTTTATTTTTCTTATTTTTTTGATTTTTTTGATAAAATGGGGGAAATAAGCTCAAAAGATATTACTTCTCCAATAAAGGTAACCCAAGAAACACTGCCAAGAACCCGAGACAAAATGAAAAAAGAGAACAAACACGAGTTCAACATTACACGTATAATAGACACGTAGACAATATATTACGTAACTTACGCACTTAAGAATAAAAAAAATCAATCAAAGGCCGAGTCGATTCATTTCCTTAACCACGATATGGAGGATTGTCAACTCTCCACACGGCTTGGAGTCATGCAATTCAAGGGCCCGTTTTGAAATCCTTTACTATAATAAAGGAGACTCCATGCTCTAAGAATGTGCCATTTGGCAATGCTTAAAGTCTCATTTTTTGACACGTGTAAGGTAATTTCTTAGAACATGCCATTTGGAAAATGCTTAAGGCCTCATAACTTCTCCAATAAAAATAAAACACGCCTCTTTTGCAGAAGGAAAGTATATGGCAGAAATTTGTGGTCTCTTTTAACCAAGGAAAGTGAAAATTTATGCAAGGAAACTCGAAATTCCTGAAATTCTCTCTCTCCGATACGTCTTCTCTTATTGTTATTTAATTTAAAAATAAAATATCTTATTTACTCTGAAAATTATCATCATTTATGATGCAATAACTTTTTTAGTACAAACTCTCTTGGATAATTCTTAGATGATATATGGTTTAATTTAAAAATTCTCTATTTTATTCATTTTGGAAAACATTATTTATGAATTATTGTGTTAGTTCCATATTGTGTTGGCATTATTTTTTGACAAACGAATAGATTTACCTAGAATTATTTTAGATATTTTATTTAGACTTAGAGTTCTAGCATGTGAAGAAAGAGAAAGAGGAAAGAGCTTGAAGCAAGAAGTCTAATCCTACTTGGTTTACTATTCTTGAGGAGGAAGGCATGGTTGAGACTCCTAAGCACACTCTAACAAGGTTAATATGCTCTATATATTATCTTCACCCTCCCTTAGGGTTTTGGACATGCAAACCTACGAAGAAACTGAATCAAGTTCGATCAAAAAGAAAAATAAGGTGCAAAATTAGACAGTGCAAAGTTTCTGGACAGCCGCACAGATTTGATCATCGATGGAGATCCGACCGTTGGATTTTGCTGAAATTTTCGGAGGGTGTTCTCAACACATAGAGCTTCAACGTGTTAAAATTTCACGTCAATCGGAGTTACGGATCTTCTGTTATCGAAGTTACAATCTACACATTGTTGCTGATTTTTTTGCAGAAAATACTGCCCTGGTTTTCTCGATGGTTGGAGTACCAAATCTTGTCTGATCGTGCTGAAATTTTAGGAGGAGTCTAAGGACTCGTGGAGCTTCAATCTGAACGGTGGAGATCGAATTTCAACGGTTCAATCTTGAGTTATGAGCTTCTGAACAGCCTGCATATTTTTGTAGATCAAGAAGAATCTTTATTTGAAGGTGTATTGAAATCTACGTCCTTGAAGAAGATCTTTGAGAAGGTGTAACAAGCCGTGGAGATAGACGCAAACCGAGTTTGTCGTTAAGTCATTCGTAAGTAGACAAATCAATACATTAGAAGGTTCTGTTGTGATTGATTGTGTAATTCTTACGGTGATTTAGTGGAAGGGCTATTACACGGACGTGGGCCTTGCAGACGTAGGATAATTTGCTCCGAATTGCGTGAACAATTCTGGTGTCTTGCTTGCTGTTTTTACTTCATATTTTACGTGCGTGCTTGTGACAGAGAAGTGTTATAGCACACTGTCCGTCATCTGTTACTGGACAGTGCTGCAGCGTCTTCTCTACAACATAGTTGATTGTTTTGTTTGCATAGCTTGTGTTTGTTGTTATCCGCTGCACCCCCCACGAACTTACAATTGGTATCAGAGCTTGGCAAGCTTAAGTTATTGGCTTGATTGATCTATCACCATGGGAGATATTCAAGAAGGTGCTAATGTCTTTAGACCTCCACTATTATGCGGCCATGATTATACTTTTTGGAAGTGTCGAATGAGAGCCTTTCTCAAGTCTCTTGGTGGACAGGTTTGGAGAAGCATAGAGGTTGGATGGTCAGCTCCTACTATGACCGATACAGATGGAGAACTAATTCAGAAACCTTATGAAAGATTTAGCAAGAAAGAAAAGGATGCTGCAGAATCGAATGATCAGGCTTTGAATGCAATCTTCGGAGCGGTTGACAGAAATCAGTTCCGTCTTATCTCAAATTGCACAGAGGCTAAGAGAGCTTGGGACATTTTGCTTATTACTCATGAAGGCACTACAACAGTCAAGACAGCCAAACTTCAGATCGTGATGTCTAAAATTGAAAATCTTAAGATGGAGGATATTGAGTCTATCACAAACTTTCATGGGCGAGTTAGAGAGTTGGCAAATGAGGCTGAAAGGCTTGGTGAACCAATTACAGAACACAAGCTGGTGTTGAAAGTTCTACGTTCTCTTCCAGAAAAATACTCCATGGATGTCAAAGCTATTAGACAAACACAATCTCTAAATACTATGTCTCTTGACGAGCTGATGGGGAACTTAGAAACCATTGAGTTGGAGATGCATGAAGATCTACGGTGTAAAAAGCAGCATGTCATCCTCGTTGAAAAAGAGAAGCAGTGTGTTAAAGACAGTGCTGGAACAGGGTGTGCTTTTCCAACTTTCCATAGTGTTGATGGTGACTCTGATAGTGACGTAGATCCAAGGGAGATGCTTATAATTGTTGAAGAAAAATTTCAAGAGTCTCTACGGGTCAACAAGAAAAAATGTTTGGAAAATGATAGCCTCGAACGTGAACTTGCTGAATCAAAACGCGATGTGGAACAACTCATCAAAGAGTTACAGAGATACAAAGGTAAAGTTACAGCAGAGGATGACACAGAGGATGATACAGAAGATGACACCGCAGAAGAGCTAGTCATTCTCCAAAGGAAGTGGGTAGAACTTGTTCAAGCCAACCAGAAAACTGTCTTAGAGAATCATCAGCTTGTTGCTGAGCGCAACAGACTAAAAGAGAGTATTTCAGAACTAGAAAAGAATATTGAAGACTTAGAAGGGCAACAATCAGATCTCAAGTATGAATTAAATCAACTCAAAAACTTTCATAAGTGGATGAGAAGTGCTGGAGCAAAAGCTATTGAGGAACAAGTGAACGTTTCAAAATTTTATGGAGACAAGACGGGTCTCGGATTTTCAGGTTCCGAAAGCAATAAGACTCCACTTGACTTGTTTGTTGATCGAAGAAAGGAAATTGCTCAAAAAACCCCACAAGGAAGGAAAACAAAAGCTGCTGCATCTGCTGGAACATCTTCTGCCAAACCCGCTGAAGCATCTCATGAAGCTTCTGCTGGAACAATTTATGCAGCACCTTATGCAAAAAGGCAAAGAGTTGTGACACAATCTAGTATGAGAAGACACAAGGATCATTATGCTAAACCTGAAAGGTATTCTTATACGAATGTCTATGCTAATTATGTTTGTTTTTGCTGTGGAATAAGGGGACACATTCAGAGGAAATGCAAGATTTTTAAAGAGCAAAGACACAGAAAAAAGAATGTGACAACAAGGATGATTTGGGTACCTAAGAATCAGTACAAAAAAGGTGATAATCCTTGTGTGAAAGATGTTGCTTCTGATCAATGCCATGTTAGTAGTGAAAGCTTGCATCTAGAAGAAAAGAAAATAGATCGCTGTGCTGTTAAGAGTGCTGAATCATCTCATAAGTGTGATGAAGTGACACGTCCTAGTCATGAGAGTGAGAAGTTTATGACTATGAAAAAACGGGCGTTGGGCAAGTGTAAAAGAGCATTTGATGGGAATCGGTTTGGTATACTCAGATCCCGCTTGGGTCTGTGCACACCCATCTCTACCTGATTTAGAGGATGCTCTAAGAGGTGTTTCATCTCCAGCGTGGAATACCTTAGAGCATAGATGTTTTGCTGGTTGTAGACATATTTTTTTTTCTTCTGGCAGATTGTTAATTTTTAAGATGCATCGTCCGAGGGGGAGTTGCTCAAGTGTGGCACATGTGGATGTGACAAAGTCTAGGTCTATTTTAATATTCATTATTGTAATGCTCAAGCTCGCTTGAATGTTACTCTTCTCTTTTTGCCCCATATTCTTAATAAAACCTTTGGCATTTTTTATGCAAAAAAGGGGGAGAAGAGGTTCAAAACAGCTGAGATTCGTTTTTGTCAAAAAATTGCCAAAGGGGGAGATTGTTAGTTCCATATTGTGTTGGCATTATTTTTTGACAAACGAATAGATTTACCTAGATTTATTTTAGATATTTTATTTAGACTTAGAGTTCTAGCATGTGAAGAAAGAGAAAGAGGAAAGAGCTTGAAGAAAGAAGTCTAATCCTACTTGGTTTACTATTCTTGAGGAGGAAGGCATGGTTGAGACTCCTAAGCACACTCTAACAAGGTTAATATGCTCTATATATTATCTTCACCCTCCCTTAGGGTTTTGGACGTGCAAACCTACGAAGAAACTGAATCAAGTTCGATCAAAAAGAAAAATAAGGTGCAAAATTAGACAGTGCAAAGTTTCTGGACAGCCGCACAGATTTGATCATCGCTGAAGATCCGACCGTTGGATTTTGCTGAACTTTTCAGAGGGTGTTCTCAACACATAGAGCTTCAACGTGTTAAAATTTCACGTCAATCGGAGTTACGGATCTTTTGTTATCAAAGTTACAATCTACACATCGTTGCTGATTTTTTGCAGAAAATACTGCCCTGGTTTTCTCGATGGTTGGAGTACCAACTCTTGTCTGATCGTGCTGAAATTTTAGGAGGAGTCTAAGGACTCGTGGAGCTTCAATCTGAACGGTGGAGATCGAATTTCAACGGTTCAATCTTGAGTTATGAGCTTCTGAACAGCCTGCATATTTTTGTAGATCAAGAAGAATCTTTATTTGAAGGTGTATTGAAATCTACGTCCTTGAAGAAGATCTTTGAGAAGGTGTAACAAGCCGTGGAGATAGACGCATTGGCTCAAACAGCAGTTCAGTAAGCATTCATCTGTTTAGTTATGTAATCTTCCAAGACAACACTAACTAACACATTAAGAATGCCACTAAATCACCTTCCCGATAATGTGCCTGCACCCGGAACGTCTGCATCCTCTTATTGCTCCGAACTGCGTGAACAATTCTGGTGTCTTGCTTGCTGTTTTTACTTCATATTTTACGTGTGTGCTTGTGACAGAGAAGTGTTATAACACACTGTCCGTCATCTGTTACTGGACAGTGCTGCAGCGTCTTCTCTACAACATAGTTGATTGTTTTGTTTGCATAGCTTGTGTTTGCTGTTATCCGCTGCACCCCCACGAACTTACATATTGGAGAGAAGGTTTACATACCTCTAACATTTTTATGAATTTTTAGGGAGAAGCAACAAACAAAGTTGATAAGAAGGTTTATATACTAAAAATGAATTTGTTATCGTCTGGTTTTGGATTACCTTTGAAGTTTCAAAGAGAAGATTGCTATTATTATCAATAAAAGTTAAGGCTGAACATTATCATTTGTTGAATTATTTTATAAGTTTATGAAACCTGTTGCTGAAGACAAAAAAGTAGAAGTAAAAGAGATGGAAGAGCAAGAGCATCTACAAATAGAGAAGCTAAGAGGATGAACATGTAGAAGAAGAGGAAGAAAATAGCTATCGAGATTAAATTTTAGAGAGTATAGACTGCGAAGATATGATCAATCTGCTCTCAATAATGCAAGGAGAACTTCTCGAATCCTGGCTAGCTTTTACGGTATAATACTATAATTTTGTCATTTTTTCCCTAATAATATTGTGTTAATTATCATTTAAATATAATTAGTTTACATATGTTAATTTGTTAGATCATTAGAGATAAGATTTTTAGAGTCTTTTTTCTGTTTCGGCCCAGACATATAAATTCTCAGAACCGGCCCTGTCTTTATGGATTAAAAATATTGGTTAAATAGTTTTTCACCATTTTTTGACCATTTTTTCAAATTATATTTTTAGGGAAGAAGAGCATTGGTGCATATTTTCCAAACCATGGGAGCCAACATAGCTCATTTTCCTTTTATTTTTTGGGTTTTCCCTTTTTTAATGTCTTTTTTTATTTGTTTTATTTTTTAAAAAGCTTTTTGTTTTGTTTCTAATTTTTTAAAACTTTAAAGTTTTTCCAGTTTTAAATAAAAGTAAAAAAATGAAAAAAAATACATACTTCATGTATCTCAAATTAAACATTTTTATTTTTTTTATTTTCCAGAATAAAAAAGATGAAAGTTTCTTTGGGAGGTTCAAAAAATAAAATTAAAAATGGGGAAAAAATAAGATTAAATTAAAAATGGAAAAAGAAACGAAAAAATAAAAAGTTACTTTGTACAAAACTTTTTTTAAAAAATAGCTATTGAATATGCCAATAAAGTTCATTTTCTAGACGTCTACAAAAATTGTTATTGGGATGTTCAAAAAAGGTTATTTTTTAATATTAAAAATAAAAATAGAATTATCTATTTTTTAAATCTATTTTTCGTAAGTCTAAAAAAATATTTTTTTCTTAACCCAATAGATTTAAAAAAGTACTTTTTTGATGTTTTTAAAAAGAACTTTATTAGTGCACATGATGACTATATTTTCCCTTTTTTACAAGAGAATGTTTAATACGGAGTACGTTTTAATTTTCTTTAATTTTTTTTTTTCTATTTTATCTTTAATTTTATTTCCTTTTTCTATTCTTCATCTTTTGCAAATCGCAAAAAAACGATATGCTTTTTATTTTTGAGTTTTTAAAATTTGAGAAAGATGCAATATATGTTAATTTTTTTGACTTCATTTATTTTTTTATTTCAAATACAAACAATTTTGAACTTTTTAAACATTATGAAAAAAAATTTAAAAAAGAAGTAAAAACAATATCTATAGAGAAAGAAACAAAGAGGAAAAACTAAAAATAAATTAAAAATAGGAAATAAGCTTCGATATCCCACGTGGTTTGAAAAATAGGTACCAATGCTCCACTCTTTTTGTCGGAAAAATGGTCAAAAATCCTTTAATATAATATTTGAGAGTTGGATGTGTAGAAATTTGACATGTGGCAACTTGAAGTACTCTAATAGAATTACACGTCAGTTCTTTACACGTGTCCCCTTATACGTAAAAATCGCAGAAGCGATTCTTCCCCTCTCCCCCTCAAGCGTTTCCCCATCCAAAACTTCTTCGTGCGATAATCCACTGATTCCTCTTGCAATAATTCGCTGATTCTTCGCCGTAGATCTTCGCCGAAGGAAAGGAAATCTGCACCAGGTCATACCGCTGATTCGCCGCTGATTCTACGCGTTAATTAGCAAAACCTACGGCGTTAAGATCCACTTATTCATTCAAAAATCAGGTTTGTTTCCAAAATTTGTATGTAATTCTTATTCGAATTCCATATATACTTCCGAATCTAGGCTCTGGAATTCCCCAATTGTTTTCGGTAATATCGTCTATTATTAATTGTGGCTTTATTTAGGGTGGAATTACATACCTAATTTAGAATCGTATTATGCATAATTACATTGGAGAAATCAATAATTACTTTTTCTAAGAGTGATGTTCTACGTATATATTCATTCTCCTCAAGAACAACCCACCACACCCCTTAGGCATATTTTTTTCGAGATTCGTACTTCTTTTTTAGACCATACATGTCGAAGACCATCCATCCATTGTCTAAAATAACTCCAACCAGTATGTGTGCATATATGTTTGTATATTTTTTCATGTTTATTACATATGTTGATATGAGTTATGGTATTGATACTTTGGCTTCTGTTGTATCGTTTTGGCATTTGAGCATATCATTAATCTCACTTGATTCAATTGCAAGAGTTGGACACAATCATGGTTTTATCAAGGTTGGAAAATATTAGAGAGATTCTGAGTAGTGTTGGCTCTAACTTTGAAGATGTAAGTACATGACCCTTTAATAATAACTATTTATAAGGCATTAGTTTAATTAGAAGTTGTATTATTTTAATGTCTTTTATGTGTTCTGTTTTTTTAATATGGAAGGGGTGCAACATTCTTTTGTCATTCTTTGATATATGGCACTAACAATAATAACGGCTGTAATACAACGCATGTGAGTGGTGCAAGAAGCTAACTATAAAGTGTATGCATTTTATTCTAATTAAAACTATGCATCATTTAAGGACTTTAATAGAAAACTTTGTCAAACATTGATGTAGCTAGGTACATAATGGTGTAGAGTCTAAGTCAATTCGACTATATATGTGCAGAGTTCCTGCATTACAGAGTCTATTGACTATACATTCTGAGATAAAACCATGAGGTTACATAAGAGTTATATTTTTTTTATTGAGAAGCAACAGAGCCATGTTAACTTCAATGGAGAAATATTCCATAGAAAAGGATTCAAACCTTATTAGCCAAAGAAATATTGGGTGTTTGTTGGTTTATAATTTCCAAGTACTCCTACCATATATATTAGGTATTTATTCTGTATTTCTATTATTTGTATATATTAACTTAGAGTCAATCTCCTAAAGTTTTAAATTGTGGCTTGATTTCGTGGTACTCTTTTTGACATCTTTGCTGCTCCCTATTTTATGAATACTTACGAAGATGAATCAGCAATTCCTTTTGGGCCTTAAACTAACCAACTAAACAATTCATCTTTGTATTGTGATGGTTGTGTGATTATGGTTTGGAGAATCCATTTTCTCAATCTAAAGGCCTCATTTTTTATTCTTTTGAATACGAGTATTTTTTAATGAATGTGCAGTGCTCCAACTTATTGTCACATTTTTAAGACTAATCTTTTTGCACTCATAACATAATTGCTAGAGAAATAAACAAAAAAAGAATTTAGCAGTTGTTGGGAATAGTAGCTCATTGTATAAATGTTTGAAGTTTTCCTTAAAGCATGCTTATTTGTTAGCAAGTCCGTTGAACTTTTTCTTTCATTTAAATGGACTCACATGTATCATACAACGTGAAAACAATTGCGAGGCCTCTAGAGTTGTAACTTGAATTTTTAAAAGTCTTAATCAATCTGATGATAGTTCTTATCACGGTCGTTGTGGGCTCTCACCTTAAAATGATATGTTTAAAATTATTGTTAGAAACCTAAGAGTAGTTACATACGTGCACCGCTTTATCTACATTAATTTACATTTCTATTACTTTGTCTTGCATGATTTAATCTGATGATAGTCGATCACCCCAACCTGAAAGTGATGTGACCAAATGGTCCTAATAAAAGTTTTGAACAAGGATTCTCGGCCAGTTGGTGGCGGTCATATAAGAGATGGGTGTAGGAGCCAAGCATCGTGGAGATCATTACTTAGTTATTTCGTTTTTCTAATCGAGTCCTCAACCCTTGATCAGAGATGGCGTTTCTCCTTAGGTATTTCGTTTTTCTAATCTCCATATTTGATTCTTCAAGAATTCAGTATGAAACATTTTTTACATATATTTGGATCATTATTGAATATATTTATAAACATATGTCATTGATACTCCAAACTAGAAACGCCATTCCATATATTCTTTATTTGTTTGATACATTCGAAGATTTGTATGTTACTCATCATTCTTAAGAGTTTATTTTCACGCTTTAGTTAAGTCTATAAATTTTCTTATTCGTTTTCATATGAATATAATATTGTTTATAATCGAATGATTAGAAGTATCAGTTACCTTACAATTTTAGCATTTTATTTCTTAATGTTCTCTATGAGTATTACATTGTGAAATTTACTTTTTTTGTCAGATCCTTCTGCCATATTTGAGGTAAAAGAAATTTTATGCATAGATGTTGAATTGTATGTGTGGAAAATGTTCCAATATCTGCTGCGTATTGAAAAGGTAACATGGCAAACTTTGTGTATCGTTGGTGGTACCTCACATACAACTATCACAAGAGTGGTGGGATTGACAGTTGTCTCATAGAAAGAAATAGGAAGGGTGACCAAGCAAATCCAAGGTTGTATTCATCTTTTTTTGGGTGAGTTTTCCTTCCACCTTTTGCTAGCGGTTGATTGCATGCCTTTTATAGGCATACATTGTTGTTGAACCCCTTCATTAGTTATTTTTATATATACAGAGTAATTATTTATTTTGGGTAGTGTGGTGTTGAGATGTTTTTGTCATGTCATGGGACAAGTTGATGAGTTGTGCAGCACCACTATTCAAGATACACAGAGCCACTTGATGATACTCAGGTTGTTTCATCCTCAGTATAGAGATCTAACAAGAGAGAAGAGACTTTGTTGTTTCCCGAATCCAATGATGACAATGTAAGTTACCTAATAAGCATTCCATTTGAATATGAGAGCCTGACAAAATGGTCATGCATTCCATCATAGTTTTGTTATTAAGATGTAAATTCTCATTGTTGTGGTCATGTTTTATTACTTTATAGGAAATCTCACTATGTTCTTACATGTCCTCCCTATTTGTAATTCAGGCGAATACTGCTAAATAGTAATTGCAGATGCTAATTACTATATGTTGTTGCTTTAAAAATAATAATGTGTTATATAGCGACTCAAAAGATGATTTCAGAGTTGAAGCGCACAACCTTGGTGTGATGCTAATTTGCAGTCCATTCTTATCCCTAGAGGAGCATCTGCCAACCTAACCATGAGCCATGAGTATCCAATTAAAAGCAAGGTTTCATAAAATGGAATTTTTCATTTAATCTAATTCAACAATTTCAAGTACATGTAGGGAATTATCTCTGAGAGAAGTCAGATCGATTTGGAGTGCTTTGGACTGTCAAGCAGTCGCTTGTCGCTTGGAGCATTTCATATTAACATGTTTGGCAGGTTGTCTCAACCACAACCTCTTAAGTTGTCATGTGAGAATATTGTAAGTTCTGACCAAAACAAATTCCTTGATGCAACCAGATCAAAGGTCATTGCTACATCGAAGGAGTGTAATGAGTATATTTGATATTACTTAGAATTCTATTCTTATAGTTCTACATGTGATACATTGTATGTTTTTTTGCATTAAATAGTTTACCATATACACTACTATGTGAGTTTTATAACCAAACTTATACTCCGTATATGATTTATTCTAAAAAGGATCGATCCTATGTGGTGTACGGGATATCATTATTACACAGATTTCTCATCTCATGTTTTTAATGTGACCCCGAATTTAGTTTTAATCTCCCTCTGTCCATAAATAAAATTTGTGTTGCACGTTACGATGTTTGATTGAATTTATTTTCAAATTATTTTATATGAAAATGATATGAAATTATAAAATAAAATTTACTTATTTAAAAACCATATGAAAAGATCTACAAAACTAGATGTGACATGACTATATTGTTTTATCAAATAGATATGAAATACTCCGTAGATCAACAAAGTGAATAAAGTTTGACCCATGATCGAATAAAGAATACAAACTTTATGGAAGAAAGGCTAACGTAGGACTAAAACATTGAAAATATACCAAAATAGTACTTCCATGTTTTTATTCTCGAAATAAGACTTAAAATATAATGCATGTAGATTACCAAACATGGTCATGTACATTACCAAAAAGTATAGTAATGTGCACATGTACAGTGTGACATTACCACAATGCGAAGTCCTATTTCTGGAAAAAAACATAAAATTCCTATTTTGGTACATTCCTCTATGTTTTAGTCCTATTTAGGGTAATTTCTAGAGCTTTATTGTTGGACGGATGGAGTATGAATCACACAATTTTTTATTAAAAAATGCAAAAAAGAAAACAAAAACGGGGACAAACTAAATAGGAAAACAAGAAGATAATGATGGGGAGTAATTATTTACACTATTTTTTTCTAATAGTAAATGGATTTGTCCTATACCTCATTCTTGATGATGAAAAGGAGTATTTGAGTTTTAATTTTTCATGTCGAGTAAATGCAGACGTAGGTATTGATCACGATTGGATAATAGTTGAGTTTTTGAATAAAATCAAATGTTCAAAAATCTCAAACTACAAAATAATTTTGAAAAGGGGTACTGATTATGTTATTGAGAGATATTGAGCGAAGATTTGTGTTGTATAATGATATAATGTTAATCGTTGAATAGTTACGAAAGGTCATTATCGGTGCAATTGTGGTTTTAAGAAATCGAGTCGGGAAAAAGTTTTGCATATTCCTGATGGATTTAGTACCATCCGATATGTACTCTGAAGTTTTGGAAAAAATAATTTCCAACAGTCTTATGTTTTACTATGACTATTAACAAAAGTAAGTCAAACATTATTTTTTGTAGGATTACTTTAACTATGTTGGTATTCAATTATTATTAATTTTATGTTGCTGTTTCACGAGTGAACACAAAGACATAATTAAAAATATTGATTATAAATGATAATGGAATTGAAACTCTTATAACCATACAAAAAATGTTGTATACCTAAGTCTTCCAAAAAAATGGATTTTAAAAAACGTTTTGTCATGTACACTTACAACTCTTCAAATATTATACAGTATTATTTATTCTACTTTCACGTTGATGTCGGTAGTATTAAAAATCCTATTAGGAATATATTTTCTTTAATAAAAAAACATTGATTTTTTTCATTAATGCGATTACTAACTATGTATTAAGAAGGAAATTGATACTATTATTTTTGGTTAAATTGTATTACATTCCAAATTGGAGATAATTTATAGAATTGACCTAAATATTACATGGAAAACTTTAAATTACCTATTCAAAGGGCTTCATTGGGGGAGGGGTGGCCGGGGGCAGGGGTAGGGGAGAGAATGAGGGTGGGTGGGGGGAATAAACTCGAGGAATTAGAGTATTCGAAGATTGAGTAAGAAAATGAACTTTAATCCAAAACAACTGGTAGTCATTTTCTCCCCTATGCGAAAATATTTTTCTTAAAAGACTATTTCCTACCACTTATGCAACATAACATAATAAATTATTGGAACTTTTTGTAAAAATATTTTTCTCTCAACCAAACATATCCTAAGAACTATAATCCAAAAGAATGACACCTTAAAAAATTTGGAATTGACAAAAAATATTGCTAAACCCCGTGCGTTGCACGGGTTAAATACTAGTGATTAAATATGTGTGTGTGCATCATTTTGAAATCACAGCAATTTTAGGTGCTATTGATACTAATTTCATAAACTTTAGGAGATGTTAGAACTATATTAAGATAAAATTAAGAGTAAAAGAAGTATTTCTTCCATCTCGTGCGTGGCACGGGTAAAATACTAGTATACCTTAGAACCCCAACTCTCTATTCAAGCATGAAAACATACTTCCACTATAGAAAAAGTTTATAAAAGAGAGAATCTATTATGCATTCAACTCTCATACATAATCTATTCACAAACCGCCAATACCTTATGTATTTTAATAAACTTTTTCTCCTAATGATGAGCATATTTCACAGATTTCCATGAATTTCTCAAGCCAATGACACTTTTTCTATTCACATAAATGAACACAACATATTTTCACTAAATCAAGAATTGTTTTTGAGCTTAAACAACCTTAATTAATGAAAATAACAAACGAACACACGAAAACATAACAATCACTCAATAACGAATTCTAAGGAGAATGAATCAACTTATGGAGCTAAGAAGTCCAAACTCCTTAAAATCAACGAACACAAAAGCACGACAAAGAATCACATATGAATTTGGAAATCATTTAACTACCTTATGGAGCTAAAATAGCTTCAACAAAAACTAAATTTCACATACCAACCTACTTATGAAATCGAATTATGCAATTCAACCAATTCAACAACAACTTGCTCAATAATTGAAGAAAAACTAGTTTGAATCAATTCTCATTCATAAGGGATTTAATATAGACATAAAAGACCCATAAAGAATACCAACCATTTTTGGAATTTTTGGAACAAGCTAACAAATAAAAAATGTAAAAATTAAACTAAAATCAACACGTTACAAAAACTGGAGAAAAAATTGAAGAAATAACATATAGGGTTACCAATTGTTGAAGAAGATGAAGAAATTGAGGAATTGGAGCTTGAAGGAACAGCCTAACCTTTGCCCGGAGCTACTGCTGACCGCTCGCCGGAACTGATGCCGCCGCCGGTTCGCGTCTGCCGGCCGTCCGCCGCCGCGCCAGAGATGTCCGCTGGATTCCGCCATAGCAGCGGCTTGGCCGCTGCTTTATTCTCGTGTGTTTCCCCCCTCCTCGATGGTGATTCTGTGCTCAATTTATAGTCGAAGCTTTTCTTCCCGTTGGCAATTGATTGTCACGACGAAATTGATGGAGCCGAACGTTGGAGTGTTGAATGCTTCGCCGGTTTATGCTCGTTCCGTTGACGACGACGAAGGAGTCGTAGACTCCTCTTCTTTCTTTTCCTGGTGCCTGAAATTGGATTGGTTGGAGTGGTTGGGCTAATTTCATTAAAGTTGGGTTTGGGCTCCGACCCAAATTCAATCTCTTTTTTTCGAACTTGAGCTTCAATTTAACCTTTTGCTGCACTTTTCTCCAAAAAATAAGATATCTGATAATTGGGGTTAGGGAAAATAAAATAAAACTAATAGAATATAAAAAAAATGAATAAAAAACTACTATTTATTAAAAGATTACAAAACTGAAATATAAAATAAAACTAACTTAAACAACTAAAAATTGAACTCTAAAGATAATAAAAATGCCTAAAAAAGAATAAAAAGAACTAACCCAAAACTAACTTATCAATATCACTGTATCTGCATTAATTGACCCTGGATCTACCTTATCATACATATGTGTACCTATGCCTGTTACATCTAACGTCACTAAGGAAACTCTCAAGCATCCAGTACATGTGTCAAATCCACTAGGACACAGTCTACGTCTCCAACATGTCTATAATCAATGTCCGTTGATGGCTCAAGGAAAGATATTCTTAGCCGATCTCATTGAACTTGTAACACCCCAAATCCGTATTTGGGCTTTAATGTGCTTAATTCCACTTTGCTCTCAATTTATTTTTAAAGCGAACTGTAAACTTTTACTGTTAATGAATATTTATAGTTTAAATGTCTGAGACCTAGCGCTGGGTAAATTTTTATAAAAGTCTCATTACGCCTTCATGTTATTATTAGTTTAGTACTGTGTAAAATTTTAGACTACTAGTAACATTTGCCTGCCATCCTTGCATCTCCTCTGACTCAATGCCCTCCGGGAATGGTTCCATCATTGTCTTCTTGTTACCTACGTGTAGTCAACGAAAAATACAAACTACACGCTCATCGAAACCGCTGAGTGGTACCACGCTAGAATTGTAGAATGATTCACAAACATATACATATACATATACATATATATATATATGTCCATAAAATGTATAATACTATTCATAATATGACACATTATATCATATAGACAATTTGATGAATCATGATGATAAATATTTAATGATAATTACATGATGGCACATTTAATTTAATCAATTTGATTGTTCTTGATGATGATTACATGATGCATAATTGATGTCACACACAGTCATGATGATTTTACTTGATGATGATTTCATGCTGTATGTTTCTAACGAGCAAGGACACCCTTGCGCTATGAGATTCGCCCATTTGGTACGACAAACTCACGCGGCCTTAGTCTCACAAAGGAGACTAGAAAGATAGGGGTGGTACTCGAAGCCTGAATACCATGTACGTACACTAAGCCCGGAACGGGTGATGTCGGACTAGTAAGTCCCGCACATCACGCTATAAGAGACGCAATTACGCATGATCTCTTACGCATGCATATGATATGATATGCTACAATATGTGTGATGACATGAGTCATATGATATGAACAATTTGTAAACAATATGAATGGATAAATATACTTTATTTTATTTGGGTGAAATATGATAAAAAATATCATTTAATTAAGCTACGGGGCTCGGAACGATCGACCGTTTGGCGCGACGGTCGACCTTGATCTTCATCTGGTTGGATTTGACGGATCACCGTGGCGGTCGATCGCGGTTGACCGGCGGTCGACCATTGTTGACTGGATGGAGATGGTGGTTCTCGGCTGGGCAGGCGACGGTCGACCGTTAGTCACCGGCGGTCGACCGTTTTGCTGACAGTCGTGGTCCGTTTTGATGTTTAACGCGACGGTCGACAGTTTGCGTCGACCGTTTGGGTCTGCGAATCTTACTCTTGATATTGAGTGTCCAAAAATACTTCTTTAAGTCTTTTAAACACCTTTGATTAATATATACATATTTTTGGGTTGATCTCAAATGTTTATATATACTTATGTGTATGTGTGTATATATATATATATATATATATATATATATATATATATGATATCATATATGAAAATGGTTTCTCTCTCTAGCTTCCCGGAGCCCTCTCCGGCCTTCAACGCCGGCGTGGTTCCTAGGTCCAAACTCTTCTCCGATCTCTTCAAGACGGTAAGAGACGACCGCCAACCAGCCGCCAATGTGTCCTTCAAAGGGTGCCCTTCCATCTCTTTCTCCAAGGAAGATGTAGAGGAGCTTTCCCACCGTTTCAGATTCGCACTCATTGGAAGATTCAGGCGTCGTCCTCCTATCACTGTGGTGAAGAATTTCCTTACCAGGTTGGGTCTTGCAGGGGGATTTACGGTGGGGGAGCTTAACCAGAATTCCATCCTCATCAACTTTGAGAAGGATGAGGACTACCAGCGTTTCTTCTTCCGTAAATCCTGGACTCTTGGTAAGGATATCATGATTGTCACAAAATGGTCTCCCAACCTGAAACCAGCAGAGGACTCCCCTATAGTCCCGGTTTGGATCACCATCCCCAACCTTCCTATTCATCTCCATGATCAAAAAGCCTTGTTCTAAATTACCTCCGCCCTCGGTAAGCCTTTGAAAGTGGATCATGCTACGCTGAATTTCTCCCGACCTCATGCAGCTAGGGTTTGCATTGAACTCGACGTCTCTAAAACCCTTCATCAGCGGATTCATATCAAACATGTGGAGGAAGATCTTTTCTTCCAGGACAAACACAACAACTCCTTTTCTATTATTAGCACTGTTTATGGCTCCCATAGTGCAAAGGAGAGGACAGCTCTTTGGGACAACATTGCATCGTTCAATAACCTCAACCCTCACCCTTGGTGTCTTGGAGGGGATTTTAACTGCATTTCAGACTCTCTCCATCACAAAGGAGCAAGATTGCCTGACTTGGGAGCAATTTCTGACTTCAGTAATTGCATCACTAACTGCAACCTTCAGGAATGCAGCTTCACTGGACCTCACTTCACTTGGCATGGTTCTAGGAGCAATGGTAATGTTTGGAGACGTTTGGATAGAGTTTTTTATAATGCAGAATGGGGGGAACACTGGGAATCAATCTCTATGCATCATCTAGCTAAAGGAGGCAGTGACCACTGCCCTATCCTTTTCTCCTCTAAGCAAGGATGTGGACAAGGACCCAAATCTTTTAGATTTCAGAATATGTGGTTACTCAGGAAGGATTTCCTACAGGTTTGCAAAGATACTTGGGAGGAAATGCCTTACTTTGGGGGTATGCGTTGTCTTTTCTCTAAACTTCAACACCTCAAAGGAAAGCTCTCCTCCTGGAACAAGGAACACTTTGGTAATATTTTTGATCTGCTCAAGGAGGCA
>OOIL02001913.1:294031-309779 GCA_900332095.2 Cuscuta campestris | reverse complement strand
ATGGCCCTGTGTGCTATGGATGTGGTGAAGCCGGGCACATCAAGAACAAATGCCCGAAAAGCGGAAGGAATTCTCGGCACTTCAAAAGGCAAAGGGCATATATCTCTTGGGGTGGCGACTCCGGCGACGAGTCAACCGATCAAGACGAGGATGAAACTGCCAACCTCTGTCTCATGGCGCACGAAGACCAAACCGACGATGTACAAGAGGTATGTACCATTTCTTCCGACTCTTACACCTTTGAAGAAATGCAAGAAGCACTTCATGAACTTTATGATGAATTTGTTAGCGCTTCTAAAATCAACAAATCGTTAAAGAAACGCCTCTCCACTCTTGAAAATGATTTTGAAAATCTGGAAAAAGATAATGAGAAGTTAAAACAAGAGAATAAATTTTATGGCAAAAGAAGCGCCGACAAACCAGAAAGTTCCTCAAATGAATGTGAATCTTGCAAAGCTTTAGAGGAACAAGTCACCAAACTTGAGAGTACGGTCAAGAAAGTTAATACTCCACACAAAGATTTAAATTTGCTCCTTGACACCATGCATTTTTCTAAGGAAGGAATAGGTTTCAATAAAAATGCCGCTAAAGAAAACGTTGAGCCACCACCTAGACAACCATCTAAGGTTCAACGTAAGAAACCTAAAAATCAGGATAATAGAAAACCTAGTCAACCTAAGGACACTAGACAACCTAGACTAAAACCTAGGAATGAAAATGTTCATGGTAGACAACCTAAGAAAAATAATTTTGTGCATAATAACAATTTTTCTCAAAATAGGAGAAATAACATGACACCTAGAAATGATTCTTTTGAAAACGTGCATAAACCATCCTTTTCTCAAAATAGGATGAAAATGGTTAGACCCCCTAGCTATTATCAACCTAGGCATATGTCCAACCCAAACGTAGTATGCCATTATTGCAATAGGGTAGGACATATAGCTCCCGTGTGTTTTACCAGACATAGGCACTCCACCTACAATGAAACACACAACATATTTGATGCTAACGAAAAGAAATCCTTTGGAAAAGGATATTCGAATCATAAACAATCTCCACAGGATAATGCACAAAAGAAACCTTATTATTTCTTCTACTTTGAGGAAAAGAAGAAAGTCCACATCCCGTTACCGGAACCAACACAGACCACACCGAGATATCGGCACTCCGTTCAGGTAGACTGGAACCCGCCAACCACGAGACGACGAGTTGGCCAAGGTAACTCCTAAGCGATCATCTAATCGTGTGTGTGTGTGTGCCTGTAAGGAAACAAATTTTGGGTGTGTGCGTGGGCAATAAAGGTTAACTAACCCCCAAGGACCCATAGACATACTTTGGGTACCAAAGTGTTGTTTTTTTTGCAGGGACGGTTCGAAGTGAAGAATTCTGGAAATCAGGGGGAACCAGCGATGGGTGGATTGTACCATCGCTGGGAGGGAAGTGTTATTTTTTCAGAACCCCTCTTCCCATCGATGGGTGCGTCTTCCAATCGATGGGTAATTGACTCTATTTTTTTTAAAAACCTTTAACGGATTTCCAGAAACACCTTACCCATCGATGGGTATCTCATCCCATTGCTGGGTGAAGGACTTTTGTCAAAAATATTTTTTTCTAGAACCTCCACGCCCATCGATGGGAACTTTCTCCCATCGCTGGGTGTTTGACACTATTTTTTTAAAGCATTTTATCGGATTTCCAGTAGCCACCTTCCCATCGATGGGTAAGTTCTACCATCGCTGGGAAGGCAGCCTTGTTCTCTCCTTCGCTTTCCAGTGTCACCCTTCCCATCGATGGGAACTCTTACCCATCGCTGGGAAGCCTTCTGCAATTCAAAATTTTTTGACCGTTGGGCAACAAATTTAATGCCCAACAATCATATTTTTTGAACTTATTTCGGTTTCCACTCCTTCCCTATATATACACACCTTGTTTTACCATTCCTAATCACAAATTCACAACCCAAATTCAATCTCCTAATCAAATTATATTATTTGTTCTTCATAAACACAATCATGGCCAGAGGAAAGAAGACAAAGGCTTCCAAGAAGAAGGGCAACGCCGAAGCTACGACCTCAGCGCCCCCGCTGTTCCCCTACCTAGATGAATCTTTCTTGGAGTTCGGGTCGGAGGAGGAACTCACCCGGTTTCTCACATACTTCGCCAAGCGTTCGATCTCTCCGCCCCGCGTGCTCCCTGAGCTGTTTCCTCAACAAAAGGGGTACCACGACCTTAACAATCAACTCAAGGAGTCGGGTTTGTGGCCCTTCGTCTCCAAGAGTCGCAACGCCTTCAATCCCGCCTATGTCCGGGCTTTCTACTCCAATCTCCACCGGGACGGGGACGTCATTCGCAGTAGCATCAATCTCTACGACATAGAGATTGACTTGGCTACCTTCGCTCGGGTTGCAGAGCTGCCTACCCGCGGTGCCGACATAGCGTCGTACGGTGGCGACGACTAGATCCTCAACAACGAGGCGGTTGTCATTCGCGAGCTTGGGATCACCAACTTGATCCGCCACAGCGGCGCGCCGACGATTCACTCGGCCCCACCAGACAAGCGCCTCCTCCTCTACATCATCACCCGGATTCTACGCCCCCAGGATAGCAGCCATACCTCGCTTTTCAACGAGGACTTGAAGGCGATCCACGCCATCATCCACGGCGCCTCCATCAACTGGGCTAAATTTGTCATGATTCACATGACGGATTGCGCCTCCATCACCACCGAGCGAAGCTTGCCATACGCCTTCCTCGTCATGGACCTCATCGTCTCCGCCGACATCCACATCGCCGGGCCTGACACGAAGATGACAAAGCTGTGGATCATCCAAGACAGCACCTTCCGGAAGAAGTCCGGTGACAGAACCGGCGCAGGACCAAGTCGGGCTCCAGCCCCCGCTCCTGCCAAGGCGTCCTTACCGTCCATAGCCGATACCTTGAATCGGCTAACCATCACCGTGGATGGCATGGGCCAATACCTGGAGCGGATGGACTGGACGCTGCAACGCCAACGCCACGACATGATGGCGTACTTCCGCGGCATCAACTACGTCACGCCGCCCTTTGACAGCACCTTCCTCCGCCAAAACTATGAAGGCGAGGACGAGGAAGATGACTCCTATGCTCCGTCCTCCTCCCCCGACGAGGCCGACTTTGACGACGCGGTCGACGGGGATGCCATGGACATCGAGGACGACGAAGAAGACGATGACGAGGACGCCGCAGCCTAGACTCTTCTTTCTTTTCCTTCCTTACTATGATTGTCTTTTTTATTTCCATTCCGTTGTATTCCACATTTCCTTTTTTTAAAGAAATAAAAGTTCACTTTTAAAATCTAAAGTTTACTTTTAATTCTTTTTGTTAATGTCAAAAGGGGGAAGATATCAAGGTTATGCATAAATTGAGGGGGAATTGTTTTTTTAAAATAAAATGGCAACTATTAAGGGGGAACATTTTTTAAGTCTCTAAGTCTTCCTCATATGCATAACCTCATCTCGTTTGCCATTATCAAAAAGGGGGAAATTGTTGAAACACGGGCTTGTCACGTTTTCGTACTAAAGCCGTGTTCGTTTTTTTAACAGGTTTTGATAATGCCAAACCGCCGTGATCAAGTCAAACATTGAATATACAAGGCGAAGAAGGAAGGCAAGAACAAGAGCTAAAAGAAGACCAAGAACGAAGACCTTAGTCTTAGTGTCGTTGAGTCGGTCTTCATTGTGATCAAGACCGACTTAATCTTTACACCTTGGCTCTTTAGGCTAAAATCCTTCATTTCATTTCTTAAATCTTAAAAAATGTTTTTCAAACTTTTTTAAGTCATTAAAAACACTTGGTATTCGCCCAAACCAAAAACCAAGCCATCCGGCGTTCGGGTTGCAGAAACCGGCGATCGGCTCTCGGTTATTGCCGTTGGTTTTTGGCGTCCGAACCAACCAAGTGGTTTTCAACTTTTTATTATCGGTTTTCACTCTTTGGCATGTTTAAACGGTTCTCCAACAAAAACACCTTGAAAACCATCTTTCGCTTTTGGTCGTTTGACAAAAATCATTCAAAACGGCATAAACTTGGCTAGCCATGGTTTTTCACTCAAATGACGTGGTTTTTAAAGTGTCTTACTTGATTTCTTAGCCAAATACATCAAATAAGTGTTTTAAGCACTTGGTTTTTATTTTGGAGAACTTTGAATGTTTCGGTCGGTTTTTGCACCGGTTGGCTAGGCTGTGGTTAAGCCAAAAACCATGGGTTCTTGACTAACTACCCACCCAGCGATGGGAAGATCTTCCCATCGATGGGTAAGCGGTCCCTTAGCCAAACCAATTTCCAGAACCATGCCAAACAGCGATGGGAAGTTCTACCCATCGCTGTTCAAGCCTTGGTGCAAAATTATCACAAGGCAGAACGACCTTGCCCAGCGATGGGAAACCTATCCCATCGATGGGAACCCAGCGGTGGTAAGGGTATACCATCGATGGGAAGGCATGACCGTTGGTGGTCATTAAAGGTTGATTCTTTCCTTGTTTGGAAGTCAACCTCCCACCCAGCGATGGGAAGCTTGTACCCATCGATGGGTAGGTGACCGTTGACTTCAAAACTGAAGGAAAATTGGCTTACCATCGATGGGTAAGTCCTAAAAATCGATGGGAAGCCAATATTCTGCAGATCCCAAATCTTTTCAATCCCATAAATCAAGCCAATCACCCCTTTAATGCATTGGTCCGTTGGAGCCTATTTTGGCACTATAAAAAGGGGTGTTTGGGTCTGCTTTTCTCACCAATTCACTTCACAATATTCATATTATCATTGCATCCAAATCACATTATTTTCCATAGCTTTCTAGAGCCAATTTGTGTGAAGTTTGAGTTGTTCTTGAGCGTATATATTTTACTCATATCCACTCTTAAGGAGAGTCTTTTTCTTGAGTGTCTTAGTGTTGTATACACGTTAAGGGAAGCTTGTTTCCCTTGGTTGTACGAAGGAAAGGTATTTTCCTTCGGGTTGAAGTCTTGGAGTGCGGTATCTCCGAGCAAGGTTGTTGAGGCTCGTGGGACGCGAGTTCTCAGGTTGTAACGGTTTGTTAAGCACCCGTAAGCTTAACGGAAGTAGTGTAGCTCGAGAGAGTCTCTCGGGAGACTGGATTAGCCACACGTTGTGGTGAACCAGTATAAATCTTGGTGTGCTCCCTTTACGCTTTCTACACTCTTTACTTTTCACGCTCTTAATTTTTTATTCCTGCGATTTCTATGATCAAACGCTATTCACCCCCCTCTAGCGTTGGTCACTTATTCTAACATCAGGAATAGTGATCTGCTGCAGAAGTCCCGTAGGTACCTGATGTTCGGCTTTGACTTGCTGATAAGTCATACACCTCGATGTGAATTCGGTAATCTCCCTTTTCATAGCTGACCACCAATAGTGTTTCTTCAGATCTTGAAACATTTTGTTACTTCCGGGATGCATGGTATACACGGTTCCGTGAGCTTCACGCAATAAGCGATCTCTCACATCACCTGATGGTACTACCAAACGATCTCGATATTATAATGTGCCATTATCTCGAACAGAGAAGTCTTGTTTCTCTCCCTTGGAAACAAGCTCACGTGTCTCGAGACAAAAGGTATCCTGATGTTGTGCTGAAATGATATCTTGATCCAACGTAGGTCGTATGAGGAGTTCAGCAAGAGTCTTACGACTAAGAGCATCGGCCACCACATTCGCTTTACCAGGATGATAAGCGATGTGACAGTCATAGTCCTTAATCAACTCTAGCCACCTTCTCTGTCGAAGGTTTAACTCCTTCTGGCTCTTCAAATACTGTAAACTCTTATGGTCAGTGAAGATGCGAGTCGTCTCGCCGTATAAGTAATGTCTCCAAATTTCAATGCAAGAATAACGGCTGCTAACTCCAAGTCATGAGTCGGATAATTGCATTCATGGGGTTTCAGCTGTCGTGATGCATAAGCTATGACCTTGCCTTCCTGCATCAGTACACACCCAAGTCCCTGATGTGATGCATCGCTGAAAACTATGTACTCAATACCAGGTGTCGGTTGAACTAACACAGGTGCCTGAGTCAAACATTCTTTCAACTGTTCAAAGCTTTTCTGACAAGCTTCTGTCCAAGCAAACTTGACATCCTTCTTCATCAGTTTATAAAGTGGTGTAGCGATTCGAGAGAAATCCTTCACAAAGCGACGATAATAACCAGTGAGTCCAAGGAAACTCCGTACCTCGCGGGTATTGCGTGGAGTTTTCCATTCAGTGATTGCTGAAATTTTGCATGGGTCAACTTTGACTCCTTCTGCAGAAATCACGTGACCGAGAAAAGTGACCTCATTCAGCCAAAATTCACATTTAGAAAGTTTGGCATAGAGTTTATGCTCTCTCAAAATACTCAGCACAATGCGTAAATGTTCAGCATGATCCTCTAGTGTTTTTGAGTAGACCAAAATATCATCGATGAAGACCACAACAAATTGATCCAAGTACTGTCTGAAAACGCTATTCATGAGATCCGTGAATACAGCTGGTGCGTTCGTTAAGCCAACGGGCATAACGGTAAACTCATAATGCCCGTAACGTGTACGAAACGCTGTTTTTGGAATGTCTTCTGGTTTTACAGGAATCTGATGGTAACCTGATCTGAGATCGATCTTTGAGAAAACAGTCGCACCTCGTAATTGATCAAACAGATCGTCAATACGGGGTAAAGGATAATGGTTCTTGATCGTCACTTTGTTCAGCTGACGATAATCAATGCATAATCTCATTGATCCATCTTTCTTGCGGACGAAGAGGACAGGTGCTCCCCACGGGGAAACACTAGGACGGATGAAACCCTTATCTAACAACTCTTGCAATTGAGCTTTCAATTCCTTCATTTCTGCAGGGGGCATTCGATAAGGTGATGCTGAGATGGGTCCTGTACCAGGTACAAGATCAATAGAGAATTCTACATCCCTTGAAGGAGGTAGACCTGGAAGTTCCTTAGAAAATACATCAGGAAAGTCACAAACCACATATATGTCCTTATGGTTAAGTGTTTCCTTCCGTATATCCTTAACAGTGCACAAGAATGCTTCGTATTTCCTGCGAATGAGCCGTTTTGCTTGCATATAAGAGATGAATTCTGGAGCTTTAGGGAGAAGTTCTCCCCAAATGATTACTTCGTTACCATCGTCTGTTCGAAGTTTCACCACTCGTTCCTGGCACTCAACAATAGCCTGGTGTTTTGTCAACCAGTCCATGCCAAGTATAACGTCAAACTCCTTGTGAGGGAGTTCAATGAGATTGGCTAAGAATATCTTTCCTTGAGCCATCAAGGGACATTGATTATAACCATGTTGATAACGTAGACTGTGTCCCAGTGGGTTCGACACAACTACTGGATGCTCAAGAGTTTCCTTAGTGATGTCAGATGTAACAGGCATAGGTACACATATGTATGATAAGGTAGATCCAGGGTCAATTAATGCAGATACAATGATATCAAATAAAGTGAACATACCCATGATGACATCATTAGCCTGCGGATCTGTACGCCCTTGCATGGCATACGTACGAGCTGGTGCTCGTCCTTGCTGCTGACTGGTTGCTGGCTTCTTTGGTTGGTTAGACGCGGCCGTGGAACGATAACTTTGGGTAGGCTCGGCCCGTCAAATAGTAGAAACACCCGGTGTGCCTGGTGCTGTGGAGAAGACCTCGCCTGGGTTCGTCGGGCAATCTTTTCGAAAATGACCTGACTGACCGCACCCGAGGCAAAGACCCTGTGTGAGCCAACACTCCCCAGCATGCCTGCGACCACAGTGTGGGCATCCAGGTCTACGGTATGCCACTTTCTCTTTCCCGTTCTTACTAGTGACAGCCACAGATGCAGAGGGAGTAGATTTCGCTCGCTTGTCATGGCGAGAGTTGCTCGGTGCGGAGAAGGTCCTTTTTCTACCATGTCCCATCTTCGGGCCCGATTGGACGGTCCGACTTTCTTCCAGAAGTGCCTGCTCATACGCAGCTTTCCTGATGAGCTCCTCGTTCAGCTCAAGAGCTTTCTTATAGACATCGTTGATGTCGGCTCGAGGAGCAATTATGAGTGTTGACGACGGGTCTGGTCTCATACCCTTGATGAACTTCTTGCAGCGCTTCTCCATGGTGTTGACCAAGTCTTTACCAAACTCGGCCAATCCGTCAAATTGCTGACGGTACTCGGGGAGAGTCAACTTCCCCTGAGTGAAATTGGAGAATTCCTCATATTTGGCCTCGACGTAATGATCGGGCACATACTCGGCTTTGAAGAGTGGCTCGAAGGTAGTCCATGATACTGGCACGGGAATGTTGGCGCCTACTCGCTTCCACCAATCATAGGCGGCATCTTGCAATAGGGATATGGCATGCTGTCCCCAATCCTCGACAGGTACCTTCAAATTCTCCAGTACCCTCACCGTGCGTTCTTGACAACGCTTGGCTATTTGAGGGTCCGCTATCTGGTCGCCACAGAATTCCTGCGCCCCATTCCTCTTGAGTTTTTCAATCGAGACAATGGGTGCAGAAGGAGGAGGTGGTGGTGGTACGTGCGCTCTTGCCATCTGCTGGAAGAACTGGAACATGTTCGCAACCATTTGTGGTTGGAACATCGGAATGGCTAAATTCGGGTTCTGACCCGCGAACTGCTCTAGAACTGGCTGAGGTTCCGGCTGAGGCTGCGGCTGCTGGGGCACGTAACTGGATGCTTCAATGTGCACCGTATGCACACTAACGTGCTCAGGCTCCGCGTGAGGGTTTGCCTGACCGTGAGTCGAGTCCTGACTCATTCTATAATTAATTTAAAATGTAATTAGTCAAAAGTAAACTAATTGTTTTACCTTCCCGGGCAGAGATGTGGAGAGATGCGGACTTGTGTTTAAAACTCTTTTGATTTGATTTCCAAAATCATTTTTTTAAATCGAATGCTCTGATACCAAAATGTAACACCCCAACTCGAATAACCCAATTACCTAGATTATTTGAGCCGGAGTAGTTACCATGATGATAAATACGCATGATAATTTGAGGAATAATTTAAAACCAATTTAAAGTTTAATATAAATGATAATTTCAAATATAAAATTCAGAGTAAGGTTGTAATAGTGCGGAAGCTTAAATATAAAACATAATCAAATTATTTTACATTTTCTGGGAACTCGCCCGAAAAGGTATTTATTTAATTAAAGCATCATAAATATGGTCCACCAGTCCGTACATCTCGTCACTCTCATTGACCTCCGGGATGGGCTCCATGACCTACGGAACCGTGTATACCATGCATCCCAGAAGTAACAAAATGTTCCAAGATCTGAAGAGACACTATTGGTGGTCAGCTATGAAAAGGGAGATTACTGAATTCACATCGAGGTGTATGACTTGTCAGCAAGTCAAAGCCGAACATCAGGTACCTACAGGACTTTTGCAGCAGATCACTATTCCTGAGTGGAAATGGGACCGCATTACGATGGATTTCGTAGTCGGATTACCATTGTCCCCAAGGAAAAATGATGCAGTATGGGTTATTGTTGATCGTTTGACAAAATCGGCACATTTCTTACCAATTCGGCGAGATTTTACACTACAACGTCTGGCTGAGTTGTATATCTGCGAGATTGTCAGACTACATGGAGTACCATCGTCCATCATTTGAGACCTCGATCCTCGATTTACTTCCCAATTTTGGAAGAGCTTACAGAAAGCTCTCGGTTCCAAACTACATTTCAGTACAACTTTTCATCCTCAGACTGACGGACAGTCTGAGAGGACTATTCAGATTCTTGAAGATATGATGCGAGCGTGCATCATTGATTTTTGAAACAATTGGGAAAAATATCTTTCTCTGATGGAATTTGCCTATAACAATAGTTATCAGGCAAGTATTGAAATGGCTACGTATGAGGCATTGTACGGAAGGAAATGTCAAACACCAGTTTGTTGGACTGAATTGAGTGAGAGAAAACTCGAAGGTCCAAAACTAGTGCGCGAAATAGAGGAGAAAGTTCAGTTGATCAGAGAACGACTTCAGATAGCAGCAGACAGACAGAAATCTTATGCAGACCTCAAGCAACGCGATATCGAATATGCTATTGGTGACAGGGTATTCTTGAAAGTTTCTCCTTGGAAGAAAGTTTTACGCTTTGGCAAAAAGGGGAAACTCAGTCTGAGGTTTATAGGCCCATACAAAGTTTCAGAACGTGTGGGACCTGTAGCCTACGATTGGAGTTACCACCAGAACTAAACAAAATTCACGATGTTTTCCATGTATCGATGTTGAGGAGATACAGATCAGATCCATCTCACGTTATTCCAACAGAGACAGTCACTCTAGATGAGAATTTTTCCTATGAAGAGGAACCTGTAGAGATTCTTGCACGAGAAGTTCGATTATTAAGGAACAAAACTGTACCCTTAGTCAAGGTGCTTTGGAGAAGTCACTCTGTCGAAGAAGCAACCTGGGAAACTGAAGAGTCCATGCGATCTCAATATCCACAACTCTTTAGCGACCAGTGATCAGGTAATTTCGAGGACGAAATTATTTTAAGGGAGAGAGAAATGTAACGCCCCAAAATTAGGCCTAAAAGAATTAATTAATTTAAAATATTAATTAACGACTGAGACAGACCCAAACACTGAAAAATAAAAGTTTTCAGAAAAATATAATTATATCAAAATTTTAGTTTTGACAGTCTGATTCCAAATATGCGATCCGTTCTCAATTCGGAACAGTTTGGATGAAAAAGCGCGTATCGTTTTAGCCTGTTTATCAATTACGGAGTGGGAGAATATTTTTAATTCCCCAAAAGTCTATCAATCACGCAGCCCATTTCTCCCCTCAAATCTTCAATTAGCCACCCAAACCACTAACTCCTCCACTACCTAATAATTCCAATATTTCCTATATATCATTCTAAATTGATCTTAATCATCACCATTATTCTCAACACATCACTCATAATTCCTCTCCATCTCTCTCTCTCTGTCGGCCAGACTTCAAGGAAAGAGAAAAGAGGTCTCAACTCCATATTATACCAAAGGAAGAAGAAGGAGAAACAAGAAGAGGTGTTCAAGTCCAAAACTCCTGAGTTCAAACGCAGCAACAACTTCTTCGTAAATTCTGTAATTTTCTATTCATTTTCTCGAATTATTTATTATCCCAAAATGGTAGCGCCGGACGTTACGAATCCAACCCAACAAATAGTTCGTGATTTCGTTAAGTAACGAAGGAGATATGGCCAAAATACCGGGACTGCTCTAGTGGTGGAGAGCTCCTCGGGTTGGCTATGTTTCTTCATCATTTTCACATCGTTTCTTTCCAAATACTTACCGTCAACTCTCTCATGGTTATTATGAACTTCCGGAGGTTATTTTCAAGAAGATTGGGCGTTGGAAGCTCGAAGTTGATAGGGGTGACCGTACGTTGAATGTTCGTTGAGGCGTATTATTATATTTCTATCTTTCCGACCTCTACGATATCAAGGCGAGTACATTGCACCCTAGTAACGCAATCATTGCTTGAATATCAATCTAGATATATCATTAGGATTGATTGCCATATTATTAGTCATTTATGCTTTAAGATCAAACCCATCAAACTCATAAACTTAAAATATGTTTTTCTTAATACTTTTCCCTTCATGAATATATAAGTGTTAGAAATACTTCAAATACATAGATATGTTAATCATAGATGTTAAAATAACTCAAAGAAGTATTTTAGATATCCAAAAATATCAAAAATAAGATTCGCAGACCCGAACGGTCGACGTAAACGGTCAACCGTCGCGATAAACATCGAAATGAAGCGTGATTGTGAGACAAACGGTTGACCGCCGGTGACCAACGGTCGACCGTCGCCTGCCCAGCCGAGAACCTCCGTCGCCATCTAGTCAACAATGGTCGACCGCCGGTCAACCGCGGTTGACCGTCACGGTAAACCAACAATTCGACACGATGAAGTTCAAGGTCGACCGTCGCGCCAAACGGTCGACCGTTCCGAGCCCCTTAGCTTATTTAAATGATGTTTTTACCATGTTTCACCCAAATAAATTAATGTATGATTACATATTCATATTGTTTATAAATTGTTCATATCATATGATTCATCTATCATCCATTTTGAAGCATATCATATATCATATGCATGCGTAAGAGATCATGCCTATTGCGTCTCTTATAGTGTGATTGTGCGGGACTTAGCAGTCTGACATCACAAACCGGGCTTAGTGTACGTACATGATATTCAGGCTTTCGAGTACCACCCCTACTTTTCTAGTCTCCCTTGTGAGACTAAGGTGGCATGAGTTCGTCGTACCAAATGGGCGAATCTCATAGGGCAAGGTCGTTCCTTGTGGGTTAGAATCATACATGATGAAATCATCATCAAGTACAATCATTATGACCATGTATGACATCAATTACGTATCATTATCATCATCTTGAACATACATGTTATATTATGCCATATCATGAATAATTGTATGTCTACTTGCTATTCAACTTGGAATTATTGTATTAGCGTATTCCTTAGCTGACGCTGAGCGTGTAGTTTGTTTTACTTGCTACACGCAGGTAACAATACTGATCATGGAGCCCATCCCAGAGGTCAATGAGAGTGATGAGATGTACGGACTGGTGGACCGCATTTATGATGCTTTATTTAAATAAATTACCTTTTCGGGCAAGTTCCCATAAAATGTAATATGACTTAAATATATTTTATATTTAAGCTTCCGCACTGTTTCAACATTACTCAGAATTTAATATTTGAATTTATCATTTATATTAAATTTTTAATTGGTTTTAAATTATTCTTAAAATTATCATGTGTAATTACCATCGGGGTAACTACTCCGGCTCAAATAATCTAGGTAATCGGGTTATTCGAGTTGGGGTGTTACAGTGTTTATCTATATGGCGTTGCAGATCACCATCACTAAAAGAAGATAACTTTTCCTATGGTGATGGGTGAAAGTAGAGTTCAGGTTTAATATTGATTTGGTCTTTTAAGTTTATTTGTATTTAATGTGGAGTTTTCGTGGTGATACATGCTTTGTATTTTCGAGAATTGAGAAAAAGAAATGTGTGAATCAGGGCAATCTTTATGTCTAATCTCATAAAAGAAAAGATTTAACACATATATGCATTTAATGTGGATAGTTGGATGTGTAGAAATAAAACCGCATGCTTCATCATTATTCTTTATGGAAAAAACGAAAAAGCAAAAGCTTGAAAATGCATGCTTTATGTTTTTGAAAATCGAGAAAAAGAAATGCGTGGCTAAGGCAAACTTTATGTCTAATCAAATAAAAGAAAAGATTTAACAAATACATGCATTTAATATGGAGAATTGGATTTATAGTCATAAAACTGCGTGCTTCATCATTACTCTTCTTGGAAAAATTAAAAAGGAAAAGCTTGAAAAATGCATGCTTTATGTTTTTGAGAATCGAGTAAAAGAAATGCGCGGTTCAAAGCAAACTTTATTTCTAATCGAATAAAAGAAAGATTTAATAAATATATACATTTAATGTAGAGAGTTGGATTTTTAGTCATAAAACCGCGTGCATCATCATTACTCTTCTTGGAAAAATGAAAAAGGAAAAGCTTGAAAAATGCATGCTTTATGTTTTCGAGAATCGAGAAAAAGAAATGGGTGGCTCAAGGCAATCTTTATGTCTAATCAAATAAAAGAAAAGATTTAACAAATACATGCATTTAATGTAGAGAATTGGATTTGTAGTCATAAAACTGTGTGCATCATCATTACTCTTATTGGAAAAATGAAAAAGGAAATGCTTGAAAAATGCATACTTTATGTTTTCGAGAATCGAGAAAAAGAAATGCGTGGCTCAAGGCAATCTTTATGTCTAATCAAATAAAAGAAAAGATTTAACAAATACATGCGTTTAATGTGGAGAGTTAGTTACCCTGGACTATATGTTATTTATAAAGGGAAGAAATGAACTGTGCTATCTTCCTGCCTAAAGTTCTCGGGCACGGTTTGAATATTAAGTTCGGGTATCGAATTGGGTAAAGAAGAAAATTTATCCGATTGGGCAAATAGATTTTTGGTTGGGCTAATGAGTTTTTGGTACCCGTGAAGGCATTAAAAGCATGTTTTGGGATATGTATTTTGACAGCTTGCCTTTCACTTTAACCAAGATATTTTATTATCTAGAGTTTATAAATATTGATTAAAGCAATATTGCTGTAAATTATGAGTTTTCTTACCTAGAGTCTCGACCCTTCCTATAAATTAAATATTGGTTAACGCAATAAAAATTTAATGTATGTAATAGATGAAATACATTGGAAAATGTGGGTATTGAGCCACAAACTATTTAATGCAAATTCTGATGCTAATTAAAAAAGAAGGAATAATTCAAAAACATTTTTTGAAAATATGCTAAATTTTTATGGCTCTATGACTTAAATATTTTGATTTAAAAGATGAGAAGTGTCCTTCTATTTTGATTTAATACTAATTTTGTTTAAAGAAAATGTATTGTTACCTAGATCATATAAATTTTGATTAAAGCAATTAATAATTGTAAACTATGAGTTGTCGTACATAGAGCTACGAACCAATCCAATAAATTAAACATTGGTTAACGAGATAAACATTTAATTGTGTCTGTAGTAAATTCAATTTATCCAGACTTTCACAATATTGCGATTGATCCAGCATATTTGCAAAGTAGAGCAATCTTGGCACCAACACTGGAAGTTGTGGATAAATTCAATGAATACATGACCTCATTGAACAAAATGGGAGAAGCTAGAAGTTACTTGATTTCAGCACGACACACATTTAAGCTAAGTTTAAATCTAAAGAATTCAGTGTACGACTAAACACCACTTCTAGCGCACTGTAGATTATTTCATGAGGCGTATTTTGACGTTTACATCAGATATTCCTTCAAAAGGTTTTGAATATTACAATAAGATAGTGTAACACGTAACAACATTTTGAGGAGAAATTATATATAATGCTATCTCTTTTTAAAGCAAATTTTATCTTTTACTTCTATCAATGCTTCCCCTATTTATTTAGCTTTAACTTAGGCCGTGCGTTGCACGGGTTCGAGTCTAGTTTGAACAGAAAATGAATGATTTAAGCTCATTTAATATGAAATCCTTCTTACGACTCTTAGAACGAAAACAAGAGTTTATTCGTGGAAAACACATTTTATAAGATGATTAAGTACTAGTTACATTGAATAACGTTTAGAAAATGTATTGTTACCTAGATCATATAAATTTTGATTAAAGAAATTAATAATTGTAAACTATGAGTTGTCGTACATAGAGCTACGAACCAATCCAACGAATTAAACATTGGTTAACGAGATAAACATTTAATTGTGTCTGTAGTAAATTCTATTTATCCAGACTTTCACAATATTGCGATTGATCCAGCATATTTGCAAAGTAGAGCAATCTTGGCACCAACACTGGAAGTTGTGGATGAATTCAATGAATACATGACCTCATTGAACAAAACGGGAGAAGCTAGAAGTTACTTGAGTTCAGGTGCTGTGTGTAAATTCGATTCAAATTTAGATTTCTTAAGTCACATGCTGATTTGTGGTGAAGATCGCGTGACATCTAATAAAGTACTCCGCATAAAACTGCAAATGTAGTCTATAAGGAAGTTTTCCAAAACTTATAATGTTATTCTATCACATTGTGCATTGTTGTAAAACTCCTCTTTAATATATATTACGTATCT
>OOIL02001913.1:279729-293489 GCA_900332095.2 Cuscuta campestris | reverse complement strand
TTCAGGTGCTGTGTGTAAATTCGATTCAAATTTAGATTTCTTAAGTCACATGCTGATTTGTGGTGAAGATCGCGTGACATCTAATAAAGTACTCCGCATAAAACTGCAAATGTAGTCTATAAGGAAGTTTTCCAAAACTTATAATGTTATTCTATCACATTGTGCATTGTTGTAAAACTCCTCTTTAATATATATTACGTATCTTTTTTTAAAGCAAATTTTATCTTTTACTTCTATCAATGCTTCCCCTATTTATTTAGCTTTAACTTAGGCCGTGCGTTGCACGGGTTTGAGTCTAGTTTGAACAGAAAATGAATGATTTAAGCTCATTTAATATGAAATCCCTTCTTATGACTCTTAGAATGAAAACAAGAGTTTATTCATGGAAAACACATTTTATAAGATGATTAAGTACTATTTACGTTGAATAACGTTTAGAATATGAAGAAATAGATAAGAACAAAACGAACTTATAAAATTCCGCACACTTAAACGTTGCCTGCCCTTAAGCAACAAATTTAATTTCTTAAAGTAGTAAGGCAAATTAATGATCACAAAGGAAAAGTTTGAGGTGCATATTATGTAGCAAAGAAGAAGCAACAAGATAGTCATGAACCTTTTGTTTAAAACAAATGAACTTCTAGACTCTCACCCATATTGTTAAAAATGTAGATGTGTTTTGTCAAACTAATATTTGTGCACCAACATAAACAACCAGAACCTTTTAAACTTTTTTAGGAGAAATAACGTTAGTTAAAGTAGTTTAGGATCAAAGAGCTTTAATGGCTAAATAAAAAACAAGTTCTTGCAAGAGTTATTCTCAAAATGTAAGCTATTTATTTTCTTGAGCATAACTTTGGGAAAAATTTCTATCCTCATCTCGTGACATATATAGAACCACGAGCTTTTTGGAAAGATTTCTATCCTCATCTCATGACATAGAACCAAGAGCTTTTTGGAAAGATTTCTATCCTAATCTCATGACATAGAACCACGAGCTTTTTGGACAGGCACTCCGGAATGTCTCATCACGCGACATAAAACTGCATGTTTTTTAGTTTAACACTCAAAAGGCCTCATCATGTGTTAGCGGATATTTGTAAATAACCATGTTATTGGGCCTGTACCTGTTAGCCCGTTTATGTACTTGTGTGTATATATATATATATATATATATGTATACATATATATATATATATATATATACATATATATATATATATACATACATATATATATATATATATATATATATATATATATATATATATATAGGGGTTGGTTCTGGTGAGAAAAAGGTGTTTGGTGAAAGAAATAAGAATGAAATAGAATGGTTGGATTCAAAGCATCGGAGGGACACGGCTGGTTGCAGATGGCATTTCCAAAAATTATTTTAAAAAGGAAAGCCATAATTATAGTGCATTAAATTAGGATTAAGTTGTTGACCAAGGGCATGAAGGTAATATCATTTTGAATAGTCCATCATATGTGTCCTCCCAATAGTTTAGCTTAGCCGAACAAATCTCCATGAAGGTTCTAAAAAATATTGAATCTTTAAGAAAATCCTATTCTGTATTGGATTAATATTTTGTTCTTCATTTTTCAAAAAACAGAATATTTTGTTCATTAAAAAGCTTTGCATTATGACTCTTGTTAATTAAAAAATTCTGAAATTAATTATTAGAGATTAATATTGGAGATTCATTTTAGCCTTTATTAATTAAATACTCATGAATTTATTAATCTTTTATTCATGAAAATATTTTGCATCTTTGAAGGTTCCAAAAAAATCTTATTTCATATAGCATGAAATTGATAATGTTGAATGTCATCTCAATTTGTAATGCCTTGTTTGCTGGCCATGATGCTTCAATCCTCTACTGTAAATATCTCTATATTATGCATTTTTAGTGCATTATATAAAACAATCAGTGTATTATAAGAAATTTGTAGTGCATACTGTGCACAACCCAGAATTATATGTATAACATGCTAAATATTTTGATGATTTTTTTAAAAAAATTATAGTGCATATTTTATAAATTGAATTATTTGGCTCTTGAATTAAAACATACTACATTTAAGATTTTAATTAACTTTATAACTTGGGGTTCTAATTTATGCTTATATCAATTCGTATCATAGTTTTTTTCCTATTGGAAGAGGGAATAAGTGATGAACAATGTCAATGATGATGAAAAGGGATACAAAAGAATAACAGGCACTCTATACATAAGTAATTATTGATTTGTTGCACTCAAAGATTGATTATAGAAATTTGGTAAATTGAGATTATACATATCTCAAATTATAGAATCACAAACGACAATAAAAATATGGGAACATGCCCTATGTGACTATAAGTGCATCTGTATAAAAAAATGAAAAAAACTTTAGTGCATTACGTAATAATAAAAAAGCAACAGTGTAATATTTTATTTTTATTTTTGAAAATAAAACTAATCATATGCAAATGAAGCAACTGTTGTGTCTACACATTTGAAAATTCTAAATACATGTTTTTTGGTGCAGCCTCTCAAGTAGGCCCCAACATATTTGTTTTTAATCTTTCCATCTCTTCCCCATCAACAGTACAAAAAAATGGCCTTAGAGAAAGAATGCATAGCCTTTTGTGTAATGCATAGTTCTTCAATCCCTTTCTGTTAGAATAAGAACAATAAGGGGCTTCATTTGAGCACGATAAATAATTCCCCACATCACCCAGTGACAAACTGTTGCAGTGGCAATCAACATCAAGTATTAGTGAAAAGCCCTAAGTTACAACAGATTCTGGCACAGAAAGATGAAGCACCCCAACAGCAACAAAAACAAGGGTAGTCACCATAATCCTCATCTCAAATCAATATCGGCGACCCCAAGCCACCACAGTAATATAAGTGCACTTTAAAATAGTACTATATATGCACCAATATTTAATGACAAACATCTTCTTTTAGCATTAGTGTACTACAAGGATAAATACTTTAATACTCCATCATTTTTGTGTTTGTATGCATCCTCATCTGGTAGAATTGCATCATTTTTTATTTACTCACTAATGCATATTGTTCAAGTTCATCATCATATAACATACCGCATCTTGAACACTAACCGTGTCACATAAAAAAGAAATCATAATGCATTTTAGAAGAACCACATTCAAAATGCTAATCACTCATATTGTATCTCAATAAAACATAAGCAAACTCATTGCAAAATCCATGACAAAATTATGAAAGTGCAAATTCATACATAGGTAAAATCAAGACAAGCAAATAATCAAAAAAAATATAAGTAAGATCGTGACAGAATCGTAGCAACAAGTACAATCCAAAAATTATCGAGTAAAACCCTATGTGCAAAAATGAGAAAATGCCACATCGCACCCAAATTGCTAATCATTAAATTAGATAAACAAAACAACATCACCCCAAGTAACAAGACTAGAAGTAGTTCGCACCAAAGACATCTTTGGAGCATTTTGTCAAACATTTGGTGTGCAATCTTTTGTGGTATGACTTGGGAAAATCTTGGGGGCATTTTGTTAAATATATCACACTTTACAAATCAAACGATCTGGAGTTTCAGGATGTGTACTGAAGTGTAATATTAATTCACTAAAATACATATTATGCTTTACAAATTAGTCTAGAGTCTACATAAAATGCATAACAAATACGTTATGATGCACGGAAGAGTCACTATAATGCATTAACGATTTTGAAATCAATTTCAATTCAAATGAATTCTTATCCGACAATAGAAAAATATGCAGTAAAAATTATCGACTTGCTTAAGAAATCATACCTGAATCCATACAAAGATTAGAGCAATTTGAATTACTGTAAATGAGCAATTAGGTGTAAAAATTCAACGGCCTCCATTAAAATTCAAATCGCCACACATAAGCAAATTCATATCTATGAAAATCGCAGACATGAATATAGGAAACTGAATCCCTTCGTGCGCGAGAAATCTGGGATTGGAGATGCTTTGCGTTGGACTAAGATTTAATTGACATGCGCAAAAATGGAAATGCAAGGAAAGGACGCATATACCCTGGCAATAAAAGAATCAAGTTGCTAGATCAGACGGTTCTAATTAATTCTTATTTCTTTCACTAGATGTCTTTTCTCTCTCTCTCTCTCTCTCAATATATATATATATATATATATATATATATATATATATATATATATATATATATGGCCTAGGGTTTGGCTCTGATACCATGTAGAAATTTAGCAAAACTTAACTGCTTTTCATTAATCACAAACTGATATATATATATATATATATATATATATATATATATATATATATATATATATATATATGGGTTTGACTCCAGTAAGATGACATGTTTCGGTCAGATTACATTTTCAGTCAGATGACATGCTTCAGAATGAGTACTAGCTTGTTTGCGAATGAGCACTATGTTCTTTCAGAATGAACACTTTGCTGAACAAACTGAGAATGAGTACTATTTAATTTTAGAATGAGTACTAAGTCTATAATGAGCAAATGTGTGAGAATGAATCTTATGTTGTTTGAGAATGAACATCTTGTTATTCAAAATGAACCCTATGTTGTTAATTTCCTCACTTGGAATGTACACTATGTTTTTTGGAAATGAACAGTACGTTGTGATGAACAGTTGTGTGAGAATGAACACTACGTTGCGTTAGAATGAGCACTACATTGATCCGGAATGAACATACGCTGTCATCTGACCGAAACTTGTCATCTGACCGGAGTCAATCCATATATATATATATATATATATATATATATATATATATATATAGGGATTGACTCCAGTCAGATGACATGTTTCGGTCAGATGACACTTTCGGTCAGATGACAACGAATGCTCATTCTGAATCAATGTAGCGCTCATTCTTAAACAACGTAGGATTCATTTTCACACAACTGTTCATCACAATGTAGTGTTCATTCCTAGCCAGTGAGACGACAACATAGGGTTCATTTTGAATCCACGTAGTGTTCATTCTAAGAAAATGGATAATTTAAGCTAATATAATCAAGAATCTCTTTTTACAACTCTTTGAACAAAAACAAGAGTTTTATTAGTGGAATTTTTTTATGAGATGATTAAGTATTATTTATGTGCAATAACGTTTAGAATATGAAGAAAAAGATAATAACGAAACAGACTTATCAATAGCAAATAATCTAGGGAAGAGCTTAGGAGTCGTATGATCACTGTTCTATGGAGATTCAAACAGGTCTTTGCTTGGAGCCCTGATGACATGTTAAGATTGAAGGACAAGATAGCTATCCATCGCGTGGATTTCTTCCCCACGAGAAAACTAGTCAAGCAGAAGCGAAGGCATCTATTTAGGAGAGAACAGATTCCATGAAGAAGGATGTTGCAACCCTCCAAAGAATAAGGCATATTTGGGAGGTGTAGTACCTAGATTGGTTGGAAAACATGGTGTTTGCACCCAAGCCTCTGTCGTGGAGGATGTGTGTAGACTACACGGATTTGAACAAGGTCTGCCCCATGGATTCGTTCCATCTGCCAAATATTGACCAGATGGTGGACAAGACCGTGGGGTCGAAACTTATGAGCATTATGGACGCTTTTATAGCAGTAACCATAAGATTCGAGCGTTTTGTAACACCCTAACTTGAACATTCTCATCGAATATTTCAAATTAGAGAGTTGAGGAGAAAATATTAATTTTTGATAATATATCACAAGAAATTCTATTAAAAATAGTGGAAACGAGTTATAATACAATGTATTTATAAACATAACATCATAAAAACAAACACAAGCCTTCTATTCAAGCATTATTTTTACTCAAGTTAAACATTTAACGACTTTTATGAAAACAAATTTACACTACGCCAGAAACTGAACCAAACAATTATTTTTAATAGTCCGACAATGTTGTTTCCAGTGCTCTTCCGAGCAGCTATCTAATAGACTAACAGACTTTTGTTTCTTAATGATAGTGTAAAACCATATCGGACACCTGTTTTTGGACTAAAACACTTTGTCGCCTGCCTGTAATGCATACTACTATTTTGTTTATGCTCAGCAAGCTGTTATCTTGTGTTGTATGTAGGAATTGAGACTACTACTTTTGTCTTATTTTAAAAAATGTTGCTTTTAGCTGTATAGCGATTATTAACACAATGTCTTGTAAAGTTTTCCTTGAAATATTCAAATTGTAACGCCCCAAAGCACACCCTAAAATTTTTATTTAATTATTATTTAATTAAACAAATTTGTTTTGATTAAGATAAATTATTGTTAGGCTTTGGCCCAAATTGAATATGTTGATATCCAATATCAAAATTTGGATGAATCTCATGGAGATAAATTTCAATATGTTGATTGTTTGTGTGATCTTGATTGGGAACTAGAGTATAGACCCAAATCAAGAATACATAACGAATTTGATTTATGATGTGAACTTTTGAGATGATTTATTCAAATAAATCATGAGATATGAATTGAAAATGAGAATCTTTTGAATAAAGTATTAAATAAACCAATTTTGACTTTGTTAAGTTAATCCCCCAAAAATATGATGTCAGAAAACGTAATACAAATAAATATAAAAATTATACTGTTTTGTAGAGTTCGACTGTCTAATCGCTGGTACAAGAAGATTCTAATTCGAAGTTTGACCAAAAAGTGTACCTTAACTAGGACAAAATTAGTCCCAATCATGGAGAGACACGAGCATTAAAAATGAATTGCCATCCTGCGCACTTCCGCCATTGCACAATTGGAGCTGACATAGAACATGGAGCCTTCTTTAACTTCTTCACTATATAAGCATTGTAACACCCTAATCTATCAAGGTGTGCAGCCCCTTTCGGACTAAAGTATTAATTTGGTAATCGTAAAAATTTAAAACACTATTGTAGAAGTTTTCAATGTTGTGGAACCTTCACAAATCACAATCACAATAATATTCATAACAGTAACTGTACGGAGTTTTCAATGTTGTGGAAGCTTAAAAAATCACAATCACAAAACATAATTTATTTATGTCCTTCAATTCAAAACCATCACATCCATTCTGACAATCTCCTTTCCGTCTGCCTCCAGGATCATGTCACATCGTTCGTTCTATTTACGTGCGTGTAGCAAATAAAACATACTACAGGCTTAGCGTTGAAGCTGAGAAAGCATATCTAATGCGTCGAACATCCATATAAATTGAATCGCAATTCATAATCAAATCATTTGATATCATGCACAAAACGTTCAGTTCAGACATTCAATAATCAATGTTCAACATTCAACATTCATATTCAAGATTTATAGTGTAAACAATGCTCATAAACTATTCTTAGTCTAAGGCCAGTTTAGTATTTACCAACTCTTAAACTAATTCTAGTTTAAGGTACTTCTAACCAATTCTTAAACTATATTCTAGTTTAAGGTAATCCTAACTAACTCTTAAGTTATGCTAGTTTAAGGTACAATTTGGTTTTAAAAGGTTTTCCAACTCTCAAACTAGCATTCGCTTAAGGTACAACTAGAAACCGATCAGCGGACTACTCACTGTCGGGTTGGGTGGTACCCCCAAATGAGTAGGTACTCAAGTTTTCTTTGTGGATCCCGTACGTATGTTTTAACACTGGCCACCGAACATCATACCAGCAATGTCTAACTCAATGGGTATATCTTAGAGTTCTTCTAGATTCCCTGAAAATCAACATTAATTAACTAACATGGTCATTTGGGTATATCTTAGAGTTCTTCTAGATACCCTTAAAATCAACATTAATTAACTAACCTGGTCATTTGGCTATATCTTAGAGTTCTTCTAGATACTCTTAAAAATCAACATCACTATGGATGTATCTTAGAGTTCTTCTAGATACCCTTAAATTTAATACACACTATTCATAATTATCATTCTAATCAGAATATTCATTAAGGTTTAATCAACATAATCATCAATTAATAATATTCATCATAATCATCAATCAATATAACATTTAATAGCAAAGAGCGGCCTAGCTTTGAGTATTAACACCCAAGCTTACAGTCATACATCACATAAGATTTTATTTGTCAAAAACATCATTTTTATTGTGAGAAATCGTCTTTATATTGATCATAAATGAATGGTATAAAAAATAGAGCTCCAAAATAGCATTTTCAGAAAAGTGTTCAAATCAACCGGTTCAGGGGATCGATCCATGGCTGGTGATCGATCCACCTCTAGTGATCGATGCACCCCCTTGGATCGATCCTCCGAAGGTATTTTGCAAAAAGATTACTGTTCATCGTCACCTAACATCAATTAAACTATATATAAATGTTGTCCATGGTTCATAGATAATTGTGGTATTATTAATTCTTAGTTTTAACACAAATTTAAGGTTTATGATTCTTGGTCTTTCAAACATGTCAAACACAAAACTCAACCAAACGACCATTTATAAACGAAGAAACGATCTATACAAACATTCTAGTAACTAGATATATCTATTGGCTTACCTCAAGCTTAAATGAAGGTTTTGAGAATTTCTCGGTGAAACTTCCGGCGAACACTATAGCTTCCTCTGGTGACCTCCAGCTCTCTGTGTTAGAATAAGTGACCAACGCTAGAGGGGGGGTGAATAGCGTTTGATCGTAGAAATTGCAGGAATAAAAAATTAAGAACGTGAAAAGTAAAGAGCGTAGAAAGCGTAAAGGGAGCACACCAAGATTTATACTGGTTCACCACAACGTGTGGCTAATCCAGTCTCCCGAGATACTCTCTCGAGCTACACTACTTCCGTTAAGCTTACGGGTGCTTAACAAACCGTTACAACCTGAGAACTTGAGTCCCACGAGCCTCAACAACGAACGAGCCTCTATGGCGTGAGGTTCTGAAGTTGGGCTTCCTTTTATGGAAAGGAAGCATGTTGGTTCCCTTTGTTCGAAGGGAATTGCACATATGTTGTGATTCTGTGAGTTCTTGTTCTGAGAGGAATTCTCACCTATACTCATTTTATATATGCGAGTTCTTGTTGAGTTTGAACACACAAATTGGCTCTAGAAAGGTATGGAAAATAATGTGATTTGGATGCAATGATAATATGAATATTGTGAAGTGAATTGGTGTGTAAAGCAGACCCAAACACCCCTTTTTATAGTGCCAAAAAAGGCTCCAACGGACCAATGCATTAAAGGGGTGATTAGCTTGATTTATGGGATTGAAAAGATTTGGGATCTGCAGAATATTGGCTTCCCATCGATGTTTAGACTCAACCATCGCTGGTAAGCCAAATTTCCTTCAGTTTTGAAGCCAACGGTCACCTACCCATCGATGGGCAAATGCTTCCCATCGCTGGGTGGGAAGTTGACTTTCAAATAAGGAAAGAATCAGCCTTAAATGACTCACAACGGTCATGCCTAACCATCGATGGTTAAGCCTTCCCATCGCTGGGTTCCCATCGATGGGTAAAGCTTCCCATCGCTGGGTAAGGGCATTCTGCCTTGTGGTAATGTTGCACCAAGGCTTTAACAGCGATGGGTAGAACTTCCAATCGCTGTTTGGCATGGTTCTGGAAATCAGTTTCGCTGAGGGACTGCTTACCAATCGATGGGAAGATCTTCCCATTGCTGGGTGGCATGATTCTGGAATCCCGGGATCACTTACCCATGCATGGGTGAAATCTACCATCGCTGGGTAGATGGCTAGCCCAGAACCATGGCCTAGCTGACCGGGCTGAAACCCGACCGAAAAATGCAAAGTTCTCCAAAGTAAAAACTAAGTATATAAAACACTTATTTAATGTAATTTGATGTCAAAACAATCTTTGTAAGTTGAAAACCACATCGTTAAGGTAAAACCACGGTTGACCAAGTCAACACGGTACACGGGTGGTTTTCACCAAAAGACAAAACCGAAAGGTGGTTTTCATGATGTTTTGATAAGAGAACCATTTAAATGCAATCACAAACAATTCCCACACAAAAAGACTCGAAAACCACTTCATTTAAGTAAAAACCACGGCTAGCCAAGTTTATGCCGTTTCGCATGGTTTTTATCAAACGACAAAAAACGAAAGGTGGTTTTTGAAGTGTTTTTGATGAAAAACTATTTAAATGTGCCCAGAAGTAAAAACCAATCATAAAAAGTTGAAAACCACTTGGTTGGTTCAGACGCCAAAAACCAACACCGAAAACCAAATGCCGAATGCCGGTTTCTGAAACCCGAACGCCGGATGGCTTGGTTTTTGGTTTGGGCGAACACCAAGTGTTTTTAATGTTTTAAAAATCTTTGAAAAACATTTTTATGATGTGTGAAATGCAATGAAAAGAATTTTAGCCTAAAGAGCCAAGGTGTAAAGATTGGGTCGGTCTTGATCACAATAAAGATCGACTCAACGATGCTAAGACTAAGGTCTTCGTTCTTGGTCTCCGTTTAGCTCTTGTTCTCTTTCTTCTCATCTTTGGTTCTCGCCTTGTATATTCAATGACTTGTCTCGTTCACGGTGGTTTGGCATTATCAAAACCTGTCATAACAACGAACGCCGCTTTAGTACGAAAACGTGATAAACCCGTGTTTCAACAATTTCCCCCTTTTTGATAATGGCAAACGAGATGGGGTTATGCATAAGAGGATTTATTTGAGACTTAAAAAATGTTCCCCCTTAATAAATGCAATTTTCTTTTCAACAAAGTTTATGTGTTGAATAAGAGTTAGTTTTAGAAATAGTTCCCCCTCAATCTATGCATAACCTTTACATCTTTCCCCTTTTGACATTAACAAAAAGAATTAAAAGTAAACTTTTATTCATTAAAAGGGAAATGCAGAATACAACGGATAACAATACAATCATATTTAATAAGGAGAAAAAAAAGGAGATGCATGTCGTGGCGTCGGTGTTGGCCTTCTTCTTTGAAGCCTCGGTTTTGGTCCTTGACTTTCTTCTGGCCATTGTTGAAGCGTTTAGAAAGTGAGTAGAGGCTTAAAGTATGCAAAAGGAATGTAAATTGTGTGTTAAAAATGACCAAGGATGGTTAATATTTATAGGAAAAGAGAATTTGGGCCTTTGGTGTTCAAAAATATGGCTGTTGGGCATTGAATGAGGTGCCCAACAGCTATGATTTTTGAACTGCAACAGGCTTCCCAGCGATGGTAAGGTTCTCCCATCGATGGGAAGACAGGTACTGGAAAGGGAGAAAAAAAGTGAAGGCAGCCTTCCCAGCAATGGTAAGGTTCTCCCCTCCATGTGAAGACCGCTACTAGAAATCCGTTAAAAAAATTTTTTAAAAAAAGTGTCAAACACCCAGCGATGGGAAGAAGTTCCCATCGATGGGAAGAGAGCTGATGGTTAGAAAATACTTCCTTCCTAGCGATGGGATAAACAACCCATCGCCGGTTCCCCTTGAGTTCCTCACTTTGATACGTACCTGCAAAAAAGAGCAACACTTTGGTACCCAAAGTATGTCTATGGGTCCTTGGGGGTTAGTTAACCTTTATTGCCCACACACACACACACCCAAAGTTCGTTTCCTTATGCGCACACACATACACACACACACGATGAGATAATCGTTTATGAATTACCTTGGCTAACCCGTCGTCTCGTGGTTGGCGGGTTCCAGTCTACCTGAACGGAGTGCCGATATCTCGGTATGGTCTATGTTGGTTCCGGTAACGGAATGTGGACTTTCTTCTTTTCGTCAAAGTAGAAGAAATAGTATGGTTTCTTTTGTGCATTGTCCTGTGGAGATTGTTTATGATACGAATATCCTTTTCTAAAGGATTTCTTTTCGTTAGCACTAAATATGTTGTGTGTTTCATTGTAGGTGAAGTGCCTATGTCTGGTAAAACACACGGGAGCTATATGTCCTACCCTATTGCAATAATGGCATACTACGTTTGGGTTGAACATATGCCTAGGTTGATAATAGCTAGGGGGCCTAACCATGTTTGTCCTATTTTGAGAAAAGGATGGTTTATGCATGTTTTCAAAAGGATCATTTCTAGGTGTTCTCATATTGTCTCTTCTATTTTGAGAAAAAATATTTTTATGCACAAAAACATTTTGATAATTTTTCTTAGGTTGTCTACCATGAACGTTTTCATTCCTAGGTTTTTGTCTAGGTTGTCTAGTGTTCTTAGATTGACTAGGTTTTCTATTTACTTGATTTTTAGCTTTCTTACGTTGAGCCTTAGGAGGTTGTCTAGGTGTTTGCTCAACGTTTTCTTTATCCTTAGCTTCATTTTTATTAAAACCTATTCCTTCTTTAGAAAAATGCATGGTGTCAAGGAGTAAATTAAGATCTTTGTGTGGAGTATTAAATTTCTTAACCGTACTCTCAAGTTTAGTGACTTGTTCCTTTAAAGCTTTACAAGATTCACATTCGTTTGAGGAACTTTCCGGTTTGTCGGTGCTTCTTTTGCCATAAAATTTATTTTCTTGTTTCAACTTCTCATTATCTTTTTCTAGCTTTTCAAAATCATTTTCAAGAGTGGAAAGGCGTTTCTTTAATGATTTGTTGATTTTAGAAGCGCTAACAAATTCATCATAAAGTTCGTGAAGTGCTTCTTGCATTTCTTCAAAAGTGTAAGAGTCGGAAGAAATGGTACATACCTCTTGTACATTGTCGGTTTGGTCTTCGTGTGCCATGAGACAGAGGTTGGCAGCTTCATCCTCGTCTTGGTCGGTTGACTCGTTGCCGGAGTCGCCACCCCAAGAGATATATTCCCTTTGCCTTTTGAAGTGCCGAGCATTCCTTCCGCTTTTCGGGAATTTGTTCTTAATGTGCCCGGCTTCACCACATCCATAGCACATAGGGCCATCCTCAACCTTTTCTTTCTTCTTTAGAAGTTTGCAAAAATTCTTCATGACAAGCTTGATTTCATCATCGTCGCTTGAATCATTCATTGTTGATTCTTTGATGGCTTTTAATGCTATGCCTTTCCTTTGGTCATTCAAAGACGGGTTAAGAATAGTAGATTCATAAGTTTTTAGATTACCTCTTAGACCGTCGAGGGTGACATTTGATGTGCCGATTGATTCATAGATGGCATCGGCCTGGGATCGCCATTCGGATGTCAAGCTTCGTAGGATGTTTCGCACAAGATCCCTGTCGGTGTACGTCTTCATTCATTGCCTTAATTTTATTTTTGAGGTCAAAATTATCATTTTCCAAAAATTTATTTTCCTCTTCCAAAGCATGAGTTTTTACCTTAGCCTCTTTGGCAATTTTTGAAGTTTTCTTCAATTCACCAAATAATTCTTGAAAGGCTTCTTGTAATTCTTCAATTGAGAAAGAGTTAGAAGTACTTACCTCTCCATTTTGTTCATGAGCCATAAGACATAAGGTGGCAGTTTCGTCACCGGAACTTTCCGAATCCCATGCCGTGTATGCTCGTTCCTTCTTCTTCTTTTCCTTGCGGTATGGGCAATATGGCTTAATGTGGCCAAGTTCTCCACAACCAAAGCACGTTGGAACGGGTTCCCCCTTTCTTTTACAATCTCGGGACCTAAGTTCTTCCTTCAAAAACTCTTGGAACTTTTCGAGCAAGTTATAAGAAAGATTATCGTCATTGCTATCGGAGTCACTTACCTCTACCCTTTTTGAGGATGAGGCTTTGAGAGCGAGACTGGGACTCTTGTGAAGAGAAGGTTTAAGAACAGTAGATTCATAAGTTTTAAGATTACCTCGAAGACCATCGATGGTGACATTGGTGTTACCAATTGACTCATATATGGCATCGGCTTTTGAGCGCCATTCTGATCTTAAGCTCCGAAGGATT
>OOIL02001913.1:233500-275211 GCA_900332095.2 Cuscuta campestris | reverse complement strand
TATGTAAAAAGTTTATGGAATGATGCAATGTAAAGCTATGAAATGTGTGAGGAATGGATATGAAAAGTAGACCCAAGAGACCCCTTTTTATACCCAAAAACAAGGTGCAACGGTTGGGAAAAGATTGGGGTTGATTAGCTTGATTTGTGGAAATCAAATAAAAGTGGATCTGCTGAAATCTAGCCCGACAGCACTGTTCATATGGTGAACATCGCTGTTCTGGCTTTGACTTTCCTTTAAAAATGGCTAACGGTCATCAAAACATCGATGTCTAGAAGTCTACATCGCTGTTGGGGTGTTTGACTTTCAAAAATGGAAAGATTTTGTCTTAAATAGCCCAACGGTCATTTGAAAACATCGCTGTTCAACCATGAACATCGCTGTTCAAAAACTTACTGCCCAGGGCTTCTGAAGGCCAACATTGCTGTTGGGATTTCCGACATGCATGTTGGGATGGTTTGCCAGAACCATGGTTTGGCAGCCAACGCCGAAAACCGATGTCAAAAACGAAAGTTCTCCAAAATGAAAACCAAGTGCTGGAAACTCTTATATAATGTATTTTAGGTAGAAACCAAGTATAAAAACTTAAAAACCACTTCATTAAGGTAAAAACCACGGCTAGCCAAGTTTATGCGGTTTCACATGGTTTTCACCAAAAGACCAAAAACGAAAGGTGGTCTTTAACATGTTTTTGTTTGAGAACTATTTTGATATGCCCAGAAGTAAAAGCCAATCATAAAATCGTAAAAACCACTTGATTGATTTGGGCACCAAAAACCAACGCCGATAACCAGCGCCGAATGCCGATAACCAACACCGAAAAACAGAGGTTATGGTTTTTGAAAACTAATCAGTTGGAAAACCTTTAAATGTGTCCAGAAGCATAAACCAAGGATAAAAACCCAAAAACCATTTGGTTAAAATCAATGCCAATAACCAATGCCGAAAACCGAACGCCATAGCCGAACGCCGATAACCGATGGTTATGGTTTTGGTTAAGCAAGAATCATGGGTTTTAGAAACTTAAAAACCATTTATGAAAACACTAATTTGATGCATGAAAAACATATTTTTTTGAGCCATGACGTAGAGAAATTGAATGAGCTTGTTACAATAAAACCTAAGTCTTTAGAATACGTCTTCAAAGCGCCAATGTCTCCATCTTTAGCAACGTCAATGCCGTTCTTGTGCTTTTTGTTTCTTCAAAGAAATTTTTCTATCTTTTCATTTTGTTCCATGTTCTCGACGGTTTGTCAATATCAAAACCTAAACGGAAACAAGCATTGTCATTAGCAAAATGTCAAAGTGAAAATGTTTTCCAACAAAATCAAATGGAAATAAAGGCAAATCCATTAAAGGAAAGGGTCTGCAGAGAAAAAAATCTGATGGGGAAAGTCAGTAGTAAATGTAGTTATTTATACTAAGTGAAATTTAGGAGGGAACTGAAATTTTTGGAATTTTTTGGCTCTACTTTTCCCTCTATTGTCCCAGTACGGAGTATGTAGTGTCAATGATGTAAACATTGACTTACTATTCATATTTTCTTTATTTAAACCAAGTTTGAGCCCTTCCCACGTAATCATAAGTGATGTGACTTATTATTAATACACACAAAAGGGAAATATTGTAATCAAAAAGGGGACGGAGGAAGTATCTATTTGTAATACTTTTTCTGTCATCATATTTTTAGGTGTTTGACATTGACAGAGTCAAACTTTTATTTAATTGACCTTTACTCAAAAAGGTTCTCATAATTAATTCATATTATTTATTCTCATGATTTATTTCAATAAATCATTTCCAAGTTTACATCATAAAAAAATTCTTTATCTATTCTTAATTTGGGTCTGTACTCTTGTTCCCAATCAAGATTACACGAATAGTTAACATATTGGATTTATCTTTATGAGATTTATCCAGATTGTGATAATGGATATCAAAACATATTTTATTTCAGCCCAAAGCCCAACAATAATTAATATTAATCAAAATAAATTTGTTCAATCGAATAATTATTCATTAATAATTTTAGGGTTTGTTTTGAGGCATTACAAGCATACCTCTTCTCCCTCAATTCCTCACAAATGCTCCTCATTCTTCCTTTTATTTTGTTCCTTGGACTGAGAGGAGTGTGGTGGTGCTGTCCAGAGGTTGTAAGGTCGTCGGAGCTAGCCACAATCTTTGTTGGAAGTTTTGCCAGACTTTTCCCAAAACCTTCATTTATGCCTGATGTATGCCCTTAGATATATCTAGTTATTAGAATGTTCATATAGATCGTTTCTACGTTAATAAATGGTCGTTTGGTTGAGTTTTGTGTTTGACATGCTTGGTGAACAAAGAATCATAAACCTTGAATTTGCTGATAAAACATTGAATTATTGATACAAAAATGATATAAGAACCTTGGAGAATATTTCTATATAGTATATTTGATGTTTGGTGACTTAAAATAATGATTTCAAAAATGGACCCAAGGTTGAAGATGACGACTTGCAGAATGGTTGAGCGCCGTTCTAAATGGTGGACCGTCCTCTGCTCATTACGCGTTCCACTTTGTCCGCTGGAACGGTCGACCGCGGATGATAAATGGTTGACCGGTGTTTGTTCTATAGAGCCATGGTGCAAACGATCGATCGCCCAACGGTAACGGTCGACTATTCTAAAAATTTTCCATGACGAAAAATCTGATTTTTAAGCTATAAAGTCCTATTTTTGATACCATTCAACTATGATAAATATGAATATGATTTCTAGAAATAAAAATTATGTTTTGACCAATCCAAGAACCTTGTGTGATGCATGACGGTAAGCTAGGTTCTTAATACCTGACGCTGGGCTGCTAGTTGTTATGAAATATTATGATTATTATTGTTTATTATTGATTATGATGATTGAACCATGATTTAATGATGAGTATACAATAATGAAATGTTGATGATTTCATTAAATACTGATTATGAGGGTTAAAATGACCCCCTCGAATTATGATCATATAATGATGACGATCTTATCCTGATTAAATATCATAATATTATTATGAATAAATAAATCATAAGAATAATTGTGACTGAATATGTTTGTACAATATTGTTATGAATAAATATATCACATGAATTATTGTTTATAGTGAATGATTAAGGCTATCTATAAGAACTCTAAGATAGACTCCTTGTGACTAATTTAGTTAGGCCTTGCGGGTAGGATTCCTGGTGGCCAGGGTTAAAACGAATGTACCGGATCAGAAAACCAAACTTGAGTATCTATTCGTTTGGGGGTACCACCCGACTCGACAATGAGTAGTCTGATGTTCGGATCTTACCTTAAACTGACTACAGTTTAAGAGTCTAGGAATATTTTCCTTAAACTAAGTTATAGTTTAAGAGTCTAGTTATTATTTTCCTTAAACAAATTACAATTTAAGAGTCGAGTTACTCAAACAAAATAGCCTTACACTAATCATAGTTTAAGAGTCTAGTTAATTAAATGAAATAGGTTTAGACTAGTTTATAGTTTAAGAGTCCGGTTATGAAAATTTGAATTTGGGTTTAGACTAGGAATAGTTTAAAAGCGTTATTATGAATTGGCCTTAGACTAAAAATAGTTAAAGAGCGTTGTTGATACAATGAATATTGACTGTTGGAATTGAACAACATGTGTTTGATATGATGTGATATGATATGAACAAATACTGAATATCTGAATTGAATATTATGTTCATGATATCAAATGATTTGATTATGAATTGAGATTCAATTTAAGTGGATGTTCGAAGCATTTGATATCCTTAATCAGCTTCACTACTGAGCGTGTAGTATATTTTATTCGCTACACGCAGATAAACAAAAAGAATGATGTAACATGATCCTGGTGGCAGATGGAGGCGAGATTGTTAGGTTGGATGTGATGGTTTTGAATTTTTATCTAAAAAGACATAAATTAATTATGTTTTGTGATTGTGATTTGTTAAGCTTCTACAACATTGAAAACTCCATAATGTTTCTGTTATGAATTATTTTATTATGTTAAATAAAAGTATTTTAAATGTTTTAAATTTTACAATTACCAAGTTTATACTTTGGTCCGAAAGGGGCTGCAGACCTGGACGAATTAAGGTGTTACAATTTGGTATCAGAGCAAATGGTTTTAAATCGATCTTCGAATCAAAATCTGATTTAAAAATATATATTATATTATATATATATATTTCGTCTATAAAAAAATTCCAAACACATCCAAGACTCTCACATCCCTCTACTCTAGGAATGTAATGAAAATTTAAGTATTGAATTTGACTATATTAAATTTTCATTGGATGACAACTGTTAACATTGAAATGATATCGAGTGTAACTCAAGTCAAACTTTTGTACTTGGAAAGAAATTAAAGAATAAACAAAAAGTGTATGACACTCTGATCCGTTATTAACATGCTCATCGCAACACGAGAATGACTAAACTAAAAATTTATTTACGCCGTAAAACGAGACAACCTTGATGAAATATTTATTGATTTTGCAAGCAAAATCTGTGGACACACTGTCGAAGACCCTCATGTGGACTCAACACGATCTGTCATTGATTCAAACCCGAATCTTTTGAGTTAATAAACTCTGTTATTTAGAGTATCCCATGCTATTGTCTAACCCATTAGGACACAGTATGCGATTACATCATGTGAATCGAAATTGTCCGTTAAACGATAGTTCCTTGCAAAACCTTGTTGAATTACCATACAAGGCAATTTGCATTGACTTATTCCTTGGTATGAAATGAATGACCCAAAGTCATGCTATTCACAATTGTTGATGAGGAATTCTCCAACTGAAGATCGATGATGAAAATATCATAGAGGCGAAAGAATAAGTGCTTTCTAAAATGACCGAGTTCTTCAAGAACACACATGCGAAAATGTCTAATCCGTAAAAAGTGTGAAGTTAATTCGTGTGATACGCAAAAAGAAACCCCTAAACTGAAGGATGTACCGACAAAATGTAACTTCTCTAACATGTTCCCTGATGAACTTCCAGATATTCTATCTTCAAGAGAAATTGAATTCTCTATCAATCTTTTTCTAAGGAAAGACCGATATTCGTAACTCCATATTAAATGAGCTTCTGCTAAGTTTGAAAGCTCAATTGTATGGATTGCTTGACAAGGAATCGCCTAAAAAAGTGTTTTCTCTTTGAGAGAGTACATGTCCTAATTGTACGCAAAGAAAGACTCATCGACGAGACACTACGTCAACTACCGAAACTTGAAACTGACAATCAAAAATCTCTACCCTTTGCCACATAATGACAGTTTGTTAGGTCAAAGAACCTACTTGTTAGAAGCTATAGACAGCTCAACCTTGTTCAGTGAACTGATAGCTAGATATGAAGAGTGTAACACCCTAATCCGTCCAGGTCTGCAGCCCCTTTCGGACTAAAGTTGTAACTTGGTAATCGTAAAGTTTAAAACATTTCAAATACTTTTATTCATCATAAATATTATTCAATACATTGCGTGTAGCAAATGAAACACACTACACGCTATGCGGTGAAGCTGAGTAAGCATATCTAAAGCGTCGAACATCCACATAAATTGAATCTCAATTCACAAACAATCATTTGATATCATGCACACAATATATAAGTCATTTTTGATATCCTCAATATTTTTATTTCAATATTTTAATAATCACCATTCACATTAAATATTCAATATTCAACAATATCCTTAAGCTATGCTTAGTCTAAGGCTAATCTTTTTGATGTTTACCAACTCTTAAACTAATTCTAGTTCAAGGTACTTCTATCCAACTCTTAAGCTAGGTCATTAGTTTAAGGTACTTATATTCCAATTGATTTACCAACTCTTAAACTAGCCTTCGCTTAACGTACAAATCCAAAGAACCGAACAGTAGAATACTAACTGTCGGGTTGGGTGATATCCCCAAACGAGTTCCTCTAGTTTGGATTATGGATCTCGTACGTACCTTTTTACCCAAGGCCACCGAATACACATATTGTACCCGCAAGGCCTATTCTAACCAGAGGTGTAACACCCTAATCCGTCCAGGTCTGCAGCCGTTTTCGGACTAAAGTATAAACTTGGAAATCGTAAAATTTTAAAACTTTTCAAACATTTGTATTTATCATAATAAAATTTTTCATAACATATACAGTACGGAGTATTCAACAATATTGCGGAAGCTTAATAAATCATAATCACAAACATAATTCAAAACCATCACATCCATTCCGACAATCTCGCCTCCATCTGCCTCCAGGATCAAGTCACATCATTCTTTCTATTAACCTGCGTGTAGAAAATAAAACATACTACACGCTCAACGGTAAAGCTGAGTAAGCATATCTAATGCGTCGAACATACATATAAACAGAATCTTAATTCATAATGGAATCATTTGATATAATGCACATAATGTTCAGTTTAGATATTCAATAATCAATATTATATTTTCAACATTCATTATTCAATCATTCAACATATATATTCATAATTCATATTCAACATTTTTATTATATTCAACATTCATCATACAATATTTATCATTTGTCATTCAACAATATCCTTAAACTATTCTTAGTCTAAGGCCAATCTGTCTGATGTTTACCAACTCTTAAACGAATTCTAGTTTAAGATATTTAAACTATATTCGAGTTTAAGGTACTTTTAACTAACCCTTAAGCTAGGCCTAGTTTAAGATATAAATTTTCAAAGAGAGGTTTTTAAAATCTTAAACTTACCTTCGCTTAAGGTCATCTAGAAACCGAAGAGCGGAATGCTCACTGTCGGGTTGGGTGGTATCCCCAAACGAGTGCCTCAAGTTTGGTTTGTAGATCACGTACGTACGTTTTAACCCAGGCCACCGAATATTCATAATTATACTCGCAAGGCCTATTTCTAAGCTATCTTAGAGGTCTTCTAGATAGTCTTAGAAACCAATGTCAATCTAGGTATATCTTAGAGTTCTTCTAGATATCCTTACAATTCAAATCATTTCATAATCATCAAGATATTCATTTCAATTCATAATTTAATCCTCAATAATCATTTTAATCAATAGTTTCATCAAGTCATAATCATCACAATAATCATTCATCATAATCACTAATCAACTTAACGTTTGATAACAAACAGCGGCCTAGTCTCGAGTGTTAACACCCGAACTTACCGTCATGCATCACATAATATTTTATATGCCAAAAACATCATTTTTAGTGTACAAACTCATATTTATATTGTTCATAATTAATTGGTATAAAAATAGGATTTCAAAGAATATTTTCACAGAGCAATGGACTATTGAAGAAAAATAATTTAAAACGATCAATTAATTTATAAAAATCGATTTATATAATTTAAATAATCAATTAATTCATAAAAATCGATGTTTGCAATATAAATAATCCATTAATTCATAAAAATCGATTTTTACAATATAAATAATCAATTAATTCATAAAAATCAATTTTTGCAATATCAATAATCTATTAATACCTAAAAATCGATTTTTATATTTTAAATAATCAATTAATACCTTAAAATCTATTTTTATTTATTAAATAATCTATTAATACAATAAAATAGTTTTTTATAATTAGAATAATCGATTATATATTTTTTTTAATATACTGACTTCGAACACCTCATCTGAACAAATTTCTAATGAATTATTAGGAAGAAATAATCGATTTTAGGCCACTGTTCATCGTCTTCTTCCTTTGGTCAGTTTTTAACATTATCATTTTTAATTACCAAACTTCAATTAAATTATATAGGAATGTTCCCCAATGTTCACAAGATTATTTTAGAGTCATTAATTCGTAGTTTTAACAACAATTTCATGGTTTATGATTCTTGGTTCTTCAAACATGTCAAACACAAAACTCAACCAAATGGTCGTTTATGAACGTAAAAACGATTTATACGAACATTCTAGTCACTAGATATATCTACGGGCTTACCTCGAAGCTTAACGGAGGTTTTGAGAATTTTCCGGCGAGACTTCCGACGAGCTTTGTGGCTAGCTCCGGCAACTTCACAACAATTTGACAACATCATTGCACTCTCCACACCCAGAGGAACATATTAGGAGGAAGAATTATATTTCATGAATTGGTGGAGAATTGAGAGATTAGCTCTCCCTCCTTATATAGGAAGACGAAGAAGAAGAAGACATGTATGCTGCGTAGGATTTGCGTAGGAATTGGTCTTCAATCGGCTGAGTGGAAGAGGAGGCGCCGTCCCTGATTGGGACTAATTTTGGTTCCAGTCAGGGTACACTTTTTGGTCCAACTTTCTACGAATTGAAATCCGTTTGCACCGTTGCAATCGGACAGTTAAACTCTATCCAATGCTATAACTTTTATATTCATTTGTAATACTTTTTCTGACATCATATTTTTGGATGGTTGACTTTGATAGAGTCAAAATTGATTTAGTTGACCTTTACATAAAATGGTTCTCACATTTAATTCATATTATTTATTTCAATGATTTAATTCAATAAATCATTTCAATATTTACATCACAAGTCAATTTCTTAATTTATTCTTGATTTGGGTCTGTACTCTGTTCCCAATCAAGATTACACAAATAGTCAACATATTGGATTTATCTGTATGAGATTTATCCCAATTATGTTTATTGGATTCAAAACATATTTTATTTCGGTCCAAAGCCCAACAACAATTTATTTTAATCAAAACAAATTTGATTAATTTATTATTTATTTATTAATAATTCTAGGGTATGTTTTGGGGCGTTACATTTCCCCCCCCCCCCCTTAATGGAATTTCGTCCTCGAAATTCTTCTAAGGCTCAACATTCAACATTTTGTTGTGATCGCACTTAATCATGACCATGTCATGTTCATTCAGTTAAATCATAATCACATCATCATCCACACGGATATGTATTCTCAAACTGTCAATGTTACCAAACTCGTTCTTTCTTCAAGAGATTAACAATCTTTGATTAAGCAAGACATTCAGTGATCTTTCAGTGTCAACAACTAAGGTTTCCTTGCAATGTATACGGTTGTATATTTGACATACTCGCACATAACTTCGTTTATTCACAATTCCCAATTGTACAACATCGATTAACGATATTTCTTCTTTTAATTAAAAGTCCTTCAGTAGCCTTTGCAGTTTCGAATTATCAAGTTCGCGATAGATGTAGTGGGAGATTTTTGGAGTTTGTCTTCAATTCACACATCATAACGTAAATTTCACTTTGAGATATCTTCGTATCGTTCACATAGTTCAACAATGATTCGCAATTACATCAAAGGTCTTTTAGTGGTCCAAGATTTTCAGGATAGGATTTGTCATCATTTAGGAGGAAATACTGTCGATCGATTGTAAAGTCGCTCGTCATTTATTGATCTTTATGTCAAAACATTTCTTCACACACTTCATAGTAATTCTCATTATCGTCAATGAGTCTTTGTATTAGTCGCATTCATAGGTGTTGACGTTCGAGTGGCGTCTCATATACTCCTTGTCGTTTTCAACTTTCCTTCTTTGCTTTGGATGGTTCAACTTGATCTTTGTGACGTCATTTCTACTCTGGTTGTCGCACAAACATTCCCTTGATAGGGTTATAACGGAGTTCCTTGATCATCATCGATAGTAATATTTATAGATAACGCAATCGTATTGATCATTTTATGGTCTACAAAGAGAGGTTCAACATAATGTTCAAGTCAAGGTAGTTTTACTATTGTGATCGAGTCACGTATTCCACAGGGTATAGTTTTCAAAGATCGGTATCATAAAACATCTTTTCTTTTAATGAAGAATCGTGGTTTTATCATTTTGATACAAAGAATGGAATTCAATCTTTTCAATATTGACCAAGCGGGATGTTTCAAGGGTGTAGTACCACAACAAGTTTGAGTAATTCAAGGATATGAGTCACGAGATATCAAGATAGCGTTTGCGAATTACCGTACTAATCGTAGGTTTTCTTCTTTCAATGTTTCACTCTTTGGAAGTTACTCAAGAGGTTGTTGTCTTATGAAATAGCCGTTTTGACTTTTCGTCTCGGATTTGAACATGTTTCAGGACAGCGAATCTAACTGTTCAAGAGTCTCAATACGTCATATCATCAGCAGACTATAGTATTAGCAAGTACGTTCTCGTCTGCAGGTAATTTGAATCCATTTTACTGTACTTATTTTGGCTGGTGATAATTACTTTTCTATCAATGGTAAAGTTTTAAAGACTATATATATCACGATTAAGGAAAGAGTATCTCACATTCTCACATTATGGAAGGAACTTCTCGAACATTTCCTTACACCGTAAGATTCGTTGGTCTACTTGGCAGTCATTGTCTTGGTAGAAATCCAAAGTTTATGGCTATAGCGGTTGATCTAGGACGAGAATTGGTAAGGCGAAAAATAAGGCTTACCAACGGAGGAGGCAACGTTGGCCTTCAAAGAGGTGTAGCTTCAACAGTCTATAATAATGGTTGTAGAGTGAGAGGTTTCATACCAGGGTATATAGCAACACGACAGGTTTACGGACCTACGTACGGTGTAGAGTACACCTTCTCTAGCAATTACTATAAGTATTTTGAGATGAATCATATTGTGGAAGCCTTCATCGTACTTCCTGGAGGGATTGATACTATGGAAGGTTTATTCACTTTGATCTCATGGGCATCCGAAGGGTTACACATTAAACCCATTGGTAATTTGAACAATGACGGTTATTTCAATAATCTAATCAAGTTTCTAGATGATGCGGTGAGGCAGAACTTCATGGCTTTGAATCAGAGGAAACTGTTCATCTCTTCTTTCTTTGTTGATGAGCTTTAAGACAAACAAGAGTTTGCTAAAGCTTTTCCGGGTCCTGGTGCTAATTATGACGAGTTCGCATATCCCAGGGGCTTAGATTTGGAGTTACACTTGTAATATTACTTCATGTAATCCCAATTCTATTTGTGTCCGAATGATATTATCCATAAATATTATATTACGTTGTATGGCCAGTGCGAGCTATATTTTCTTTATTCTTCAGTCTTTCATTTGCTGGTGTCACTCTTTCACGTCATGTTTTGTATCATTACCACGGTCGCGATCTTTCAATAGCATATACGAACGAGTAAATTACTTCATTATTTCAATCAGACAACATCGACTTTTTCGATGATAAGCAATTAGTTCATTAATTGCTTCATAACAAGGTTGAGCGGTCTATAGCTTCTAACAAGCAGGTTATTTGAATTTGATCGAATAAGTCATCAGTTCATAGTAAAGGATAACAATTCTCGATCATCAGTTTGTTCAAGTTTCTTAACAAGGATTTGTGAGTATCCTGACCGTAAGTCAATCTTAGAGAATACAATGGATTCTCTAAGCTGATCAAATAAGTCATGATATGAGGTAAAGGATAATGAATTGTTCAACTAACAGTAGTTGATATAGAGTCTCATTGATTCGCGTATATGAACACAACAGGTATTCTCCCAAGGAGGAAACACTTGATCACACGATTCTTTGTTAGGAAGTCATTGATGAAAACACGTTCAATACAGAGTTACGAATATTGGTTCTTTCTGGGATCAAGATTGACAGAGAATTCAATTTCTCGGAACGATGAGATATTAGGAAATTCATATCAGAGAGATGACATAATTTTGGGACGTTTCTTTAGTTCAGATGTTTCTTTTTGCGTATCACATGAATAGATTTAACACTTCTTACGGTTGAGATATCTCCGCATGCATATTCGAGATGAACTCGGCCGGTTAGAAATTAGCTTTACTTCCACCTCTCTGAGGTTACCATCCTTGGTCTTCAGTTGAGGAAATCTTCATCACGAGTTGTCAACAACAACGATGTTCTGTCAATCAATACATACTAAGGATAATGTCAATTTCCTTGTATGGTATTTCAACGATGTTTTATAAAGATTTGTCTCTTAACGAACGATTTCGGCTCGCATTATGTAATCGCGTAAGTGTCATATGAGTCAAACAATAGCATTAGATATTTTAGATAACGGAGTTTATTGATTCTAATCATTTGTGTTTGAATCAGCGATCAGATCATCTTGGGTCCACATGAGGATCTTTGACATCAGCTTCACAAATGCTTCTCAACATTTATCGTTTCTTCATAGTCGTCTCACTTTCGTACAATTTTGCGATGCAAATCAGTTTCGTCATTCGCGATGCGATGCATACGTATCAGGAGGTTATACATATTTCGTTTATTCTTTCGTCTCTTTACTAATACAAAAGTTCAACTAGAGTCTACGCTCAATACGATTTCGGTACTAATCGTTTTCTATTTTATTCTAATAGAGTCATTATTTACCAAGTAAATTCTCATACCTTTCCTGGAGCAGAGGGATGTGAGAGTCGTGAATGTGATTGACTTTTTATTTTTTTATTTTAAATCAAATTTCAATCCAAAGATCGGGTTTAAAACCATTTGCTTTGATACCAAATTGTAACACCCTAATCCGTCCAGGTCTGCAGCCCTTTTCGGACTAAAGTATTAACTTGGAAATCGTAAAATTTTAAAACTTTTCAAACATTTTTATTTATCACAACAATATTTCTCATAACATATACAGTACGGAGTATTCAACAATATTGCGGAAGCTTAACAAATCATAATCACAAACATAATTCAAAACCATCACATCCATTCCGACAATCTCGCCTCCGTCTGCCTCCAGGATCAAGTCACATCATTCTTTCTATTAACCTGCGTGTAGCAAATATAACATACTACACGCTCAGCGGTAAAGCTGAGTAAGCATATCTAATGCGTCGAACATCCATATAAACAGAATCTCAATATTCAATAATCAATATTCAATTTTCAACATTCATTATTCAATCATTCAACATATATATTCAACATTCATATTCAACATTTTTATTCAACATTCATCTCACAATATTTATCATTTGTCATTCAACAATACCCTTAAACTATTCTTAGTCTATGGCGAATCTGTCGTCTGATGTTTACCAACTCTTAAACGAATTCTAGTTTAAGATATTTAAACTATATTCAAGTTTCTTAACTAACCCTTAAGCTAGGCCTAATTTAAGTTATAAATTTTCAAAAAGAGGTTTTTAAAATCTTAAACTTACCTTCGCTTAAGGTCATCCGGAAACCAAACAAGGGAATGCTCACTATCGGGTTGGGTGGTATCCCCAAACGAGTGCCTCAAGTTTGGTTTGTAGATCCCGTAAGTACGTTTTAACCCAGGCCACCGAATATTCGTAATTATTCTCGCAAGGCCTATTTCTATGCTATCTTAGAGGTCTTCTAGACAGTCTTAGAAACCAATGTCAACCTAGGTATATCTTAGAGTTCTTCTAGATATCTTTACAATTCAAATCATTTCATAATCATCAACATATTCATTTCAATTCATAATTTAATCCTCAATAATCATTTTAATCAGTAGTTTCATCAAGTCATTATCATCATAATAATCATTCATCATAATCATCAATCAACTTAACGATTGATAACAAACAGCGGCCTAGTCTCGAGTGTTAACACCCGAACTTACCGTCATGCATCACATAATATTTTATATGCCAAAAACATCATTTTTAGTGTACAAACTCATATTTATATTGTTCATAATTAATTGATATCAAAAATAGGATTTTTACGAATATTTTCAAAGAGCACTGGACTATTGAAAAAAAATAACTTAAAACGATCAATTAATTTATAAAAATTGATTTATATAATTTAAATAATCAATTAATTCATAAAAATCGATTTTTGCAATATAAATAATCCATTATTTCATAAAAATTGATTTTTACAATATAAATAATCAATTAGTTCATAAAAATCGATTTTTGCAATATCAATAATCCATTAATACCTAAAAATCGATTTTTATATTTTAAATAATCAATTAATACCTTAAAATCGATTTTTAGTTATTAAATAATCACCTCACCTGAACAAATTTCTAATCGATTCGTAGAAAGAAATAATCGATTTTTGCCCACTGTTCATCATCTTCTTCCTCTGGTCAGTTTTTAACATTATCATTTTTAATTACCAAATTTTAATTAAATTATATAGGAATGTCCCCCAATGTTCACAGATCATTTTAGAGTCATTAATTCGTTGTTTTAACAACAATTTCACGGTTTATGATTTTTGGTTCTTCAAACATGTCAAACACAAAACTCAACCAAACAACCGTTTATGAACGTAAAAACGATCTATACGAACATTCTAGTCACTACATATACCTACGGGCTTACCTCAAAGCTTAACGGAGGTTTTGAGAATTTTCCGACGAGTGTTCTGGCGAGGTTTGGGGCTAGCTCCGGCAACTTTACAACAATTTGACAGCATCATTGCACTCTCCACACTCAGAGGAACATATTAGGAGGAAGAACTTCATGAATTGGTGGAGAAATGAGAGATTAGCTCTCCCTCCTTATATAGGAAGATGAAGAAGAAGAAGACAGGTATGCTGCGTAGGATTTGCGTAGGAATTGCTCTTCAATCGGCTGAGTGGAAGAGGAGGCTCCGTCCCTGATCGGGACTAATTTTGGTTCTAGTCGGGTACACTTTTTGGTCCAACTTTCTCCGAATTGAAATCCGTTTGCACCGTTGCAATCAGACAGTTAAAATTGATTGTTGATTTTGATAGAGTCAAAATTGATTTAGTTGACCTTTATATAAAAAGGTTCTCACATTTAATTCATATTATTTATTTCCATGATTTATTTCAATAAAACATTTCAATATTTACATAACAAGTCAATTTCTTAATTTATTCTTGATTTGGGTCGGTACTCTGTTCCCATTCAAGATTACACAAATAGTAAACATATTGGATTTATCTATATGAGATTTATCCCAATTATGTTTATTGGATTCAAAACATATTTTATTTCGGTCCAAATCCCAACAACAATTTATTTTAATAAAAACAAATTTGATTAATTTATTATTTATTTATTACTCCCTCTGTCCCATTTTAAATTGCCTGTTTGCCTTTTTTCTCCGTCCCAAAATAAGTTGCCTGTTAGTTGTTTTCGTAAACTTTTAAAAATAAAATACCTAAACTACCCCGAAAATAAGTCACTTTTCTTCACCTTATTTTCTTATTCATCATCACCCCTTCTAAAAAGTAATGTCAATTTCGAAAAATCAATTCTATTTTTTATTTTCCTTAAATATGCCCAAAAATCAAAATAGATGATTTAAATTGGGACGGAGGGAGTAGTAATTCTAGGGTATGTTTTGGGGCGTTACAAGAGGTCTATCTTAGGGGTCTTCTAACTAGCCTTAGTAATACGATTCATTAATTCATTATTTTCACTTTAACAATTCATGATCATCATTCAGAACGTTCATCATCATTAATTAATTATAATCAATAATCAAACAATCGTCACAATACATAATAACAAATAGCGGCCTAGTCTCGAGTGTTAACACCTGAACTTACCGTCATGCATCACATAATGTATATATGTCACAAACATCATTTTTATTGTACAAAATCATATTTATATCATTTTATAATTAATTGGTAACAAAAATCGATTTTTATTTTTAAAATAATCAATTAATACCTAAACATCGATTTTTATATTTAAAATAATCCATTAATAGCTAAAAATCGTATTTTATATTTTAAATAATCCATTAATGGCTAAAAATCGATTTTTATATTTTAAATAATCAATTAAATGCTAAAAAGCGTTTTTTATATTTTAAATATTCAATTAATTGCTAAAAATCGATTTTTATATTTTAAATAATCAATTAATTGCTAGAAATCGATTTTTAGTTTCAAAATAATTGATTAATACTTTTCAAATCGATTTTTATATTTTAAATAATCGATTATATCTTGACTTCGAACATGGACATAATTCTAATCGATTCTTAGGAAGTAAATAATCGATTTTCAGCTACTGTTCATCATCATCTTCCTCTGGTCAGTTTCGAGTATTATCATTTTTAATCACTAAACTTCAATTTAATTATATAGAAATGTTTTTTCCCAGGTTCATAGATCATTTTAGAATCATTAAAACAAATTTTTAACATGAAATTCAAGGTTTATGATTCTTGGTTCTTAAATCATGTCAAACACAAAACTCAATCAAACGACTATTTATGAACGTAAAAACAACCTACATGAGCATTCTAGTCTTTAGATATATCTACGGGCTTACCTCGAAGCGTAAGGGAGGTTTTGAAGATTTTCCAGCGAAACTTCCGGTGACTATATCTCTCTACTCCAGCAACCTCTCACAAAGCTGACAGCACCAGTGTGTTCTCCTCACTCAGAACAGCATGATAGGATGAAGAATTATAGATTTTGGTGGAGAAATGAGGAAGATTGGTCATCCTTAAATAGGCCAGTTGGAGAGAAAGAAGAAGACACAGGTTTGCAGCTTCCGTGATTGAGCGGTGATTCGTATTTTGGATTCGGCATAATTGAACACGGAGCGCCGTTTGTTGTGTAGTCTCTAATTGGGACTAATTTCGGTCCCAGTTGGGATACACTTTTTGGTCCAACTTGTTAGAATAATAGACCAACGCTAGAGGGGGGGTGAATAGTGTTTGATCGTAGAAATCGCAGGAATTAAAAAAATTAAAAGAGAAGTAAAGAGAAGAGTAAGATGCACACCGAATTTTACCCTGGTTCACCACAACTTGTGGCTAATCCAGCCTCCCGAGAGACACTCTCGAGCTACACTATTATCTTGTTAAGCTTAACGGTGCTTAACAAACCCTTACAACTTGAGAGTTCGAGTTACACGAACCTCAACGAACTTCAAAGGAAACAGCCCTTAATTTGAATCAACTGAGAGAAATACTTTCTCTCAATGTGTCTAAGAACACAAGTACACTCAAGAACGAGACTCTCTTATAGAGTAGATTATGAGTAAACTAAGTATGCTCAAGAACAACTCAACCTTCACACGATTTGGCTCTAGAAAGGTATGGAAAATGATGTTATTTGAATGCAATGAAAGTATGAATATTGTGAAGTGAATTGGTGAGAAAAGCAGACCCAAACACCCCTTTTTATAGTGCCAAAATAGGCTCCAACAGACCAATGCATTAAAGGGGTAATTGGCTTGATTTAAGGGATTGAATAAATTTGGGATCTGCAGGATATTGGCTTCCCATCGATGTTTGGGACTTACCCATCGCTGGTAAGCCAATTTTCCTTCAATTTTGAAGCTAACGGTTGCCTACCCATCGATGGGTACAAGCTTCCCATCGATGTTTGGGAGGTTGACTTTAAAACAAGGAAAGAATCAACCTTAAATGACCTGCAACGGTCATTCCCTCCCATCGATGGTTTAGCCTTACCATCGCTGCGCAAGGTTGTTTTGCCTTGTGTTAATTTTGCACCAAGGCTTTAACAGCGATGGGTAGAACTTCCCATCGCTGTTTGGCATGGTTCTGGAAGTTGGTTTGGCTGAGGGACTGCTTACCCATCGATGGGAAGATCTTCCCATCTTAACCACAGCCTAGCCAACCGATGCAAAAACCAACCGAAAAATCCAAAGTTCTCCAAAATAAAAACCAAGTGTTTAAAACACTTATTTGATGTGTTTGGCTAAGAAATCAAGTGAGACACTTTAAAAACCACGTCATTTGAGTGAAAACCACGGCTAGCCAAGTTTACAACGTTTTAAATGATTTTTGTCAAACGACCAAAAGCGAAAGATGGTTTTCAAAGTGTTTTTGTTGGAGAACCATTTGAGCATGCCAAAGAGTGAAAATCAATCATAACAAGTTGAAAACCACTCGGTTGGTTCGGACGCCAAAAACCAATGCCGATAACCGAAAGCCGAACGCCGGTTTCTGAAACCTGAACGCTGGATGGCTTGGTTTTTGGTTTGGGCGAACACCAAGTGTTTTTAATGACTTAAACAATTTTGAAAAACATTTTTATGATGTAAGAAATACAATAAAAGATTTTAGCCTAAAGAGCCAAGGTGTAAGGATTGGGTCGGTCTTGATTACAATAAGGACCGACTCAATGAAGCTGAGACTAAGGTCTTCGTTCTTGGTCTTTGTTTAGCTCTTGTTCTTGTCTTCCTTCTTCGCCTTGTATATTCAATGTTTGACTTGATCACGGCGGTTTGGCATTATCAAAACCTGTCATAAAACAAACACGGCTTTAGTACAAAAACGTGATAAGCCCGTGTTTCAACAATTTCCCCCTTTTTGATAATGGCAAACGAGATGAGGTTATGCATATGAGGAAGGCTTTGAGACTTAAAAAAAATGTTCCCCCTTATTAGATGCCATTTTGTTTGAAAAAAAAATTCGCCCTCAATTTATGCATAACCTTGATATCTTCCCCCTTTTGACATTAACAAAAAGAATTAAAAGTGAACTTTATAATTTAAAAGTAAACTTTTATTCATTAAAGGAGGAGAAAATGCGGAGTACAACGGAATTGAAATAAAAAATGCAATTAAAGTAGGGAGAGGAGAGAAGGAAGAGTCTAGGCAGTGGGGTCCTCGTCATCTTCGTCGTCCTCAACATCCATGGGATCCCCGTCGACCGCGTCCTCAAAGTCGGCTTCGTCGGGGGAGGAGGATGGAGCATAGCAGTTATCCTCCTCGTCCTCGCCTTCATAGTTTTGGCCGAGGAAGGTGGTGTCAAAGGGCGGCGGGACGTAGTTGATGCCGCGGAAGAACGCTTTCATGTCGTGGTGTTGGCGTTGCATCGTCCAGTCCATCCTCTCCAGGTACTGGCCCATGCCATCCACGGTGATGGTTAGCCGATTCAGGGTATCGGCTATGGACTGTAAGGAGGCCTTGGCGGGAGCGGGGGCTGGAGCCCGCCTGGGTCCTGCGCCGGTTCTGTCACCGGACTTCTTCCGGAAGGTGCTGTCTTGGATGATCCAAACTTTCGTCATCTTCGTGTCCGGGCTGGCGATGTGGATGTCGGAGGCAACAATGAGATCCATGACGAGGAAGGCGTATGGCAAGCTCCGCTCGGTGGTGATGGAGGCGCAATCAGCCATGTGAATCATGACGTATTTTGCCCAATTGATCGAGGCGCCATGGGTGATAGCATGAACCGCCTTGAGATCCTCGTTGAAGAGACATGTGTGGCTACTGTCCCGGGGGCGAAGAATTCGGGTGAGGATGTAGAGTAGAAGGCGCTTCTCCGGTGGGGCTGAGTGGATGGTTGGTGCGCCGCTGTGACGGATGAGGTTGGTGATTCCAAGCTCTCAGATGACCACCGTCTCGTTGTTGAGAATCCAATCATCACCACCATATGTCGCGATGTCGTCACTGCGGGTGGGCAGCCCTGCAACCCGAGCAAAAGTAGCCAAGTCGAACTCTATGTCATAGAGATTGATGCTGCTCCAGATGGTGTCCCCGTCTCGGCGGAGATTGGAGTAGAAGGCCCGGACATAAGCGGGATTGAAGGCGGTGCGACTCCTGGAGACAAAGGGCCACAAACCCGACTCCTTGAGTTGGTTGTCAAGGTCGTAGTATCCCTTCTGTTGAGGGAACAGCTCGGGCAGCACCCTTGGCGGTGAGATGGGACGTTTGGCGAAGTGGGTGATGAAGCGAGTAAGTTCCTCTTCCGACCCGAACTCCAAGAAGGATCCGTCCAGGTATGGGAAAGGTTGAGGCGCAGAGCTCGTAGCCTCGACGGTGATCTTCTTCTTCGAAGCTTTTGTCTTCTTTCCTCCGGCCATTGGGGCGATTTTGAAGAGAAGAGAGGAATTTGATTAGGAGATTGAAATTTGGATGAAAATTGTGATTAGGAAAGATAGAATATGATGTATATTTATAGGAGAGAAGTGAAAACCGTTTGAAATTTGAAAAAACTAGCTGTTGGGTCATTAATTGTGGTTCCAACGGTTCTGAGAATTCAAACTGCAATTGCCTTCCCAGCGATGGTAGGATCTACCCATCGATGGGAAGGTCGCTACTGGAAAGCGTAGGAGAGAGCAGGGCTGCCTTCCCAGCGATGGTAGGATTCACCCATCGATGGGAAGGTGGCTACTGGAAATCCGATAAAAAAAATTTAAAAAAAAAAATTAGTGTCAAACACCCAGCGATGGGAGAAAGTTCCCATCGATGGGAGGGGAGGTTCTGAAGAAAAATTTTTAAAAAAAATCCTTCACCCAGCGATGGGATGAAATACCCATCGATGGGTAAGATGTTTCTGGAAATTCGTTAAAAGATTTTAAAAAAGGAGAGTCAATTACCCATCGATGGGAAGAGGGGTTCTGGAGAAAGTGAAGACTTCCCTCCCAGCGATGGTATAGCCCACCCATCGCTGGTTCCCCCTGATTTCCAGAATTCTACACTTCGAACCGTCCTTGCAAAAAAGAGTTAGAAAACCCTCCGACGCTCAAGTTAGTAAACGTTCAAGCAAAGATAAAGAGTGATAAAATGCACAAATTAGATCATCGTGGAGTCAAGGATTCCGAGTTCACTACGAATGCGGAAGAACGACTCTTTCTCTAAAGGTTTTGTGAAAATGTCGGCTAATTGGTTGTGTGTTTCAACAAACTCAATTTCGACATCACCTTTGAGAACATGATCTCTAATGAAATGGTGTCTAATGTCAATGTGTTTCGTCCTTAAATGAAGAACGAGATTCTTCGTCAAGCTTATGGCGCTAGTATTGTCACACAGAAGTGGAACGTGACTGATACTAAGGCCATAGTCCACAAGTTGTTGCTTCATCCATAGAGTTTGAGCACAACAACTACCGGCGGCAACGTATTCCGCTTCGGTTGTGGATAACGCAACACTGACCTGTTTCTTGCTAAACCATGAAACTAAAGAGCTACCAAGTAAGTGGCAAGTCCCACTCGTAATTTTACGGTCCAATTTGCAACCGCCAAAGTCCGAGTCGGAGTAACCAACCAGATGACATGAGGAGCCTTTTGGATACCACAGTCCAACGTTAACCGTGCCGACAAGGTATTTCATGATCCGTTTCACCGCCGTTGAGTGCGATTCCTTCGGACATGATTGATACCTTGCGCAAAGGCATACGCTAAACATGATATCCGGCCTACTAGCGGTAAGGTAGAGAAGGGATCTGATCATACCTCGATACTTTTTGACTTCAACTTCCTTACCTTTTTCGTCCTTGTCTATGTGGTCGGACGTGCTCATCGGGGTCGCCATGGCTTTCGCGTTGTCCATTTCGAATTGTTTTAGGAGCTCCTTGCAATATTTGGTTTGGAAAATGAACGTGCCATCTTTCATTTGCTTGACTTGGAGTCCCAAAAAGAATGTAAGCTCTCCCATCATGGACATTTCAAATTCGCTTGTCATTAGCGTTGAGAATTCCTTGCAAAAAGACTCGTTAGTAGCACCGAATATAATATCGTCTACATAAACTTGAACCAAAAGGATGTTATTGTTTTTACTCTTGATAAAAAGTGTAGTGTCTACCTTTCCCCTTTGGAAACCACTATCCATAAGAAATTTGCTCAAACGTTCGTACCAAGCACGGGGTGCTTGTTTAAGACCGTAGAGCGCTTTCTTGAGTTTGAAGACATGGTCGGGAAACTCAAAGTCTTCAAACCCCGGGGGCTGGTCAACATACACTTCCTCTTGAATAAAACCATTGAGGAAGGCACTCTTAACATCCATTTGATAAAGTTTAAAATCCATAGACGAAGCAAAAGCAAAAAGTAAACGAATAGCTTCTAAACGTGCTACAGGTGCATAAGTTTCTTCGAAATCAATGCCTTCTTCTTGATTGTAGCCTTTAGCTACAAGCCTAGCTTTGTTTCTAGTGATTATTCCATTTTCATCAAGTTTGTTACGGAACACCCATTTCGTACCAATAACCGTACGATCATCGGGTCTTGGCACAAATTCCCAAACGTCATTCCGTTTGAATTGGTTTAGCTCCTCTTGCATAGCCAAGGTCCAATGTTCATCGTTTATTGCTTCGGAAATGGTTGTAGGTTCAATTTGAGAAAAAAAAGCCATGTGTCCTACAGTGTCCCTAAGTGAGTTACGAGTACTTACCCCGTGGTTGATGCTACCGATTACCTGGTCAAGCGGATGGTTCTTGTTTGTTCTCCATGCTATGGGAAGCTCGGTTGCTTCTTCTTCGTTTTCCTCTTGTTCTTCTTCTTCCTCCTGATTTTCTTCTTCACCTTGGTTAGTCGCTTGAGGTATCTCCCCAGTTTGCGGCTGTGTGTTGATGTATATTCCCGTGTTTTCTTCATCGTCATCAACGTGTATTCTCTCTAATGAATCTGCAAGATCATCACAAATATCCTTTCTCGCCAAGCGAGGATTATCTTCGGAAAATACAACGTGAGGAGACTCCTCAATAGTCAAGGTACGTTTATTGAAGACTCTATAGGCCTTGCTACGTAATGAGTAACCTAGAAAAATTCCTTCATCCGACTTGGCATCAAATTTGCCTAAATTGTCTTTGCCATTGTTGTGAATAAAACATTTGCAACCAAAGACTCGAAGATGGGAAAGGTTTGGCTCTCTCCCTTTGTATAGTTCATAGGGCGTTTTCATGAGTATCAGTCGAATGACAGCTCGGTTTAACACGTAGCTTGCGGTACTCACGGCATCCGCCCAAAAATACTTAGGGATTTTTGCCTCATTGATCATAGTTCTAGCCATCTCTTCGAGACATCTATTTTTACGTTCCACCACTCCATTTTGTTGTGGTGTACGTGGGGCTGAGAAGTTATGATCAATGCGAAGTTCGTCACACAAATCTGAAAACAGATTTCGTTCGAACTCTCCCCCATGGTCGCTTCTTATGGCTACTATGGTTGTTTCTTTTTCATTTTGAACTTTCTTTAAGAAATTTTTGAAAATGTGAAATGCCTCACTTTTATGAGTTAGAAATAAGGTCCATGTAAACCTAGAATAGTCATCGACAATCACAAACGCAAAGTAATTGCCACCAAAACTTTTTGTTCTAGAAGGACCAAAGAGATCCATGTGCAAAAGTTGAAGCGGTCTAGATGTTGAAACAACGTTCTTAGACTTAAACGAAGCCCGAACTTGCTTCCCCTTTTGACATGCATCACATATGGTGTCTTTTTCAAACTTAAGTTTTGGAATGCCAATTACTAAGTCTTGTGAAACCAATATGTTCAAAAGGTTCATGTTCATATGAGCTACCCTTCGGTGCCATAGCCAAGTGTCTTCCTCTTTACTCATGAGGCACTTAGCAAAGCCGGAAGGAGATTTGTCTAAGTTAACCATATATATGTTATCGATTCTATCACCACGTAGAATGAACTTATTGTCACTAAGGCGTTCTACTGTGCATGATTTTGAATCCAAGGTCACACGATTTCCCTTGTCACATAATTGACTTATGCTCAAGAGATTGTGTTTGAGACCTTTAACAAGCAAGACATTATCTATAGAGGAGTCTTCGGACTTACCTACTGAGCCGACGCCAATAATTTTTCCTTTGCTATTATCTCCAAAGACTACGTTTCCTCCTTTAGCGGGTTTGATTTGTAGGAACTTGGATGCATCTCCGGTCATGTGCTTAGAGCAACCGCTATCAAGGTACCAAAGTACACTTGACGCCTTCAAGCATACCTACAAAAATGATTTAATAAGATTTAGGTACCCAAGTCTTTTTGGGTCCTTGAGTGTTAGGTGCAAAGTGGTAGTGTGATTCATTTTGTGCCCAATGCCTATGCCTAGTAAAGCAAACAGGAGCTATGTGTCCTACCCTATTGCAATAGTGACAAACTACGTTTGGGTTGTGCATCCTCCTAGGTTGATAATAGTTGCTAGTGGGTCTAACCATATTCATCCTATTTTGAGAAAATATTTGTTTTTGAAAATTCTATCTTCTAGGTGTTCTAGCATTATTTTGTCTATTTTAAAAACTATTTTTATGCACAAAATCATTTTGATAGTTTTTCCTAGGTTGTCTAGCATGTACATTTTCAGTCCTAGGTTTTTGTCTAGGTTGTCTAGTGTCCTTAGTTTGACTAGATTTTCTATTATCCTGATTTTTAACCTTCTTGCGTTGAGCCTTAGTAGGTTGTCTAGGTGTATGCTCAACATTTTTATCCTCAGATTCATTTTTATCAGAACCTATTCCTTCCTTAGAAAAATGCATAGTGTCAAGAAGTAAGTTAAGATCTTTGTGTGGTGTATTGAATTTCTTAACCGTACTCTCAAGTTTAGCAACCTTTTCTTTTAAAGTTTTGCAAGATTCACATTCACTTGAGGAACTTTCTAGTTTGTCAGCGCTTCTTTTGCCATAAAATTTGTTTTCTTGTTTCAACCTTTCATTATCTTTTTCTAGATTTTCAAAATCATTTTCAAGAGTTGAAAGACGTTTCTTTAAAGATGTGTTGGTTTTAGAAGCGCTAACAAATTCATCACAAAGCTCTCGAAGAGCTTCTTGCATCTCTTCAAAAGTGTAAGAGTCGGAAGAAGGGGTACATACCTCATGTACTTTGTCGATGTGGTCTTCGTGTGCCATGAGACAGAGGTTGGTGGCTTCTTCCTCTTCTTGATCCGTTGACTCATCCCCGGAGTCGCCACCCCATGAGATGTAGGCGCGTTGCTTTTTGAAGCAAGGTTTGTCCTTGCTGCTTTTGCCTTTTGGACACCTCGGCTTGATGTGGCCTATCTCACCACAACCATAGCACTTAGGGGGACCTCCGTGCTTTCTTCCTTTCCGTTCAAATTCTTTCTTCCTGAATTTGTGGAATTTCTTGATTACGAGTCCGAACTCGTTGTCGTCATCGCTTGAAGCTTCTTCCATGGTCTCCTTGGTTGCTTTCAGCGCTATTCCCTTCTTCTTTTGTTCATCCAAGGACGGGGTTAGAATAGTAGATTCATAAGTTTTGAGATTACCTCTTAACCCGTCAATGGTGACATTTGAGACTCCGATGGATTCGTAGATTGCATCTGCCTTTGATCTCCATTCGGGTGTGAGACTCCGCAGGATTTTCCTCACAAGATCCTTGTTGGCGTAAGTCTTCTTGAGTGCATGAAGGTCGTTGATGATCTTTGAAAACTGATCAAACATATCATCGATCTTTTCGCCTTCCTCCATCCTGAACATCTCATACTCCTGCGTCAGGAAGTCAATTTTGGCTTCCCAAACTTGGTCCGTACCCTCATATGTGACCTCCAGCTTGTCCCACATTTCTTTGGCAGTGGTGCAGCAAGAGATCTTGCGATAATCATCTGGGTTGACCGCGCAGTACAGCATGTTGATCGCCTTGGCGTAGTTCTCCACCTTTTTGATGTCCTCGGCATCAAATTCGTCCTCGGTCTTTGGGACGAGTTTTTCATCGACCTTCTTCATTGGAATTTCTTCGCCATTCTTGATGACCAACCATAACTGAAAGTTGGTTGAGCGGATATAAATTCTCATCCGCTCTTTCCAATATGTGTAGTTGGTGCCATCAAAGAGCGGTGGCCTGGAGGTTGATTGACCTTCTCCAATTCCTAAATAAAGATTTCTAGAAGAAGAACCCATGATTGCTTTACTCTCAAACGGTTAAGTTTGGATGCGAGTTAGGCTCTGATACCAATTGTTAGAATAATAGACCAACGCTAGAGGGGGGGTGAATAGCGTTTGATCGTAGAAATCGCAGGAATTAAAAAAAAAATTAAAAGAGAAGTAAAGAGAAGAGTAAGATGCACACCGAATTTTACCCTGGTTCACCACAACTTGTGGCTAACCCAGCCTCCCGAGAGACTCTCTCGAGCTACACTACTATCTTGTTAAGCTTAATGGTGCTTAACAAACCCTTACAACTTGAGAGTTCGAGTTACACGAACCTCAACGAATCCTTCAAAGGAAACAGCCCTTCCTTTGAATCAACTGAGAGAAATACTTTCTCTCAACGTGTCTAAGAACATAAGTACACTCAAGACAAGACTCTCTTATAGAGTAGATTATGAGTAAACTAAGTATGCTCAAGAACAACTCAACCTTCACACGATTTGGCTCTATAAAGCTATGGAAAATGATGTTATTTGAATGCAATGAAAGTATGAATATTGTGAAGTGAATTGGTGAGAAAAGCATACCCAAACACCCCTTTTTATAGTACCAAAATAGGCTCCAACGGACCAATGCATTAAAGGGGTGATTGGCTTGATTTAAGAGATTGAATAAATTTGGGATCTGCAGGATATTGGCTTCCCATCGATGTTTGGGACTTACCCATCGCTGGTAAGCCAATTTTCCTTCAATTTTGAAGCCAACGGTTGCCTACCCATCGATGGGTACAAGCTTCCCATCGATGTTTGGGAGGTTGACTTTTAAACAAGGAAAGAATCAACCTTAAATGACCTGCATCGGTCATTCCTTCCCATCGATGGTTTAGCCTTACCATCGCTGGGCAAGGTTGTTCTGCCTTGTGTTAATTTTGCACCAAGGCTTTAACAACGATGGGTAGAACTTCCCATCGCTGTTTGGCATGGTTCTGGAAGTTGGTTTGGCTGAGGGACTGCTTACCCATCGATGGGAAGATCTTCCCATCGCTGGGTGGGTGGTTAGTCAAAAACCCATGGTTTTTGCATTAACCACGGCCTAGCCAACCGATGCAAAAACCAACCGAAAAATCCAAAGTTCTCCAAAATAAAAATCAAGTGTTTAAAACACTTATTTGATGTATTTGGCTAAGAAATCAAGTGAGACACTTTAAAAACCACGTCATTTGAGTGAAAACCACGGCTAGCCAAGTTTACGCCGTTTTGAATGATTTTTGTCAAACGACCAAAAGCGAAAGATGGTTTTCAAAGTGTTTTTGTTGGAGAACCGTTTGAGCATGCCAAAGAGTGAAAATCAATCATAACAAGTTGAAAACCACTCGGTTGGTTCGGACGCCAAAAACCAATGCCGATAACCCAAAGCCGAACGCCGGTTTCTGAAACCTGAACGCTGGATGGCTTGGTTTTTGGTTTGGGCGAACACCAAGTGTTTTTAATGACTTAAAAAATTTTGAAAATTATTTTTATGATGTAAGAAATACAATAAAAGATTTTAGCCTAAAGAGCCAAGGTGTAAGGATTGGGTCGGTCTTGATTACAATAAGGACCGACTCAATGAAGCTGAGACTAAGGTCTTCGTTCTTGGTCTTCGTTTAGCTCTTGTTCTTGTCTTCCTTCTTCTCCTTGTATATTCAATGTTTGACTTGATCACGGCGGTTTGGCATTATCAAAACCTGTTATAAAAACAAACACGGCTTTAGTACAAAAACGTGATAAGCCCGTGTTTCAACACAACTTTCTCCAAATTGAAATCCGATTGAACCGTTGAAGTCAGACAGTCAAACTCTACATAACGATATTATTTTTATTAATTATAGACAAACTTTATAATTCACTTATTTTTGGGTCCTTCTCAGTAATTAATTAATTATCAATTAATTAATTCTGATAGGCATATTTTCAAGGCGTTACATTTCTCTCCCCCTTAAAATAATTTCGTCCTCGAAATTACCTGAGTCATTGGTTGAAGAGGTTCGGATATTGCATTCTCATTGACTCTTCGGTTTCCCATGTTGCCTCTTCAGTCGAGTGATTCCTCCATAGTACTTTGACTAGAGGTACGGATTTGTTTCTCAGTTGTTTGACCTCTCGTGCTAGAATTTGTATAGGTTCCTCCTCATAAGTCAATTGTTCATCAAGAGTTACAATTCCATCAGTCAAGATATGCGATGGATCAGAACGATATCTTTTCAACATCGATACATGAAATACGTCATGGATCTTGTTCAGTTTAGGTAGAAGTTCTAACCGATAGGCTACTGGACCCACACGTTCAGTGATTCAATAGGGTCCAATATATCTCGGACTTAGTTTTCCCTTCCTACCGAACCGTAACACTTTCTTCCACGGTGAGACTTTCAGAAATACCTTGTCATCAACATTGTATTTGATCTCACGATGTTTCAAGTCAGCATATGATTTTTGACGATCGGAAGCCACTTGCAATCTTTCTCTGATTAGACGAACCTTTTCTTCAGTTTCGCAGACGAGATCAGGTCCTTCAAGCCTTTGCTCGCTTAATTCTATCCAGCATACTAGGGTTCTACAACGTCTCCCATACAAGGCTTCCTACGGGGCCATTTAGATACTCACTTGATAACTGTTGTTATAAGCAAACTCCATTAGTGGTATGTATTGTTCCCAGTTGCTTCCAAAATCAATTACACATGCTCTCATCATATCTTCAAGAATTTGAATTGTCCTTTCAGATTGTCTGTCAGTTTGAGGATGAAATGCCGTACTAAAGTTAAGTTTAGTACCTAAGGCTTTCTGCAAACTCTTCCAGAATTGCGACGTGAATCGCGGGTCACGATCAGAAATTATAGACAAGGGCACACCATGTAATCTTACGATCTCACGGATGTACAATTCTGCCAATTTCTTTAAAGACATATCACGTCGGATTGGGATGAAATAAGATGACTTGGTTAATCGGTCAACGATTACCCAGACATTGTCATTCTTCTTGGCTGATAATGGAAGTCCGATCACGAAGTCCATCGTAATTCGTTCCCACTCCCATTCAAGAATAATAGGTACCACTACAAGAAAAGAGGCTTTTAGCCACATTTAATTCCCTACATATGGTCAAGTGTGGTAAAAAAATTTAGCACATTATCATTTATCCACACTTATAAGGGAAGGTATTAGAGATATCATGTACCACATAATATAAGTATCCCAAATCAATTATATGTACTTAATTTTAATAAATGTGCATTTAACTAATTAAATTACTCCTTAGCATTTGAAAATCTCAAATTACCCCGTAAAAACTTTTAAAAATTGGGCTCCTATTTCACTCAATTAAGAATCACGCCTAATTTTCATTGTCCTATCCATTCCGCCGCCAAGCTAATAATTCATCTCCCAAAAGAAAATTAACCTAATCAATTTGTGCGTCTTCATCAGCTCTCTGGCGCACGGATGCTCTACCTCTTTCATTCTGCATCAGTAGTTCAGTACTCCTTCAGCATCGTACTCACAGTTCTTCGTCCAGATCCAGATCATCTGCTAATCAATCATTCCGCATCATCTTAGCAATCGTTCGGCCTGACGAATTCATTTATGGTATGTTTGGGAACATGGATTTGGATTTCAAATCCGGATTTGGCTTAAATTCCATGTTTGGGAAACTTAAGCATTTTGAATTTGGATTTGAATCAAATTCTTTACATTCAAAACCAAGCTTAATTTGAAATCCATTCACCTCCCCTGGTCATTTGAAATTCAAGATTTTAAATTTTGGAATTGAAATGCATGAATTTAAGTGAAATGCTAGTTGTCAAACACTACCTTAGGTTTTTATTTTCCTTTTATCTCTTGAAATTAGATTGTTGAATTGATTTTGTGGCAAAGTACGTTAACTTGCAAAGGAATTAAATTGAAAAAATAGACAAAAATATTAGACGCATCATATCTAGACCAATGCAGTTTTTGTCAAATTCATCATAGAAATGCGTCTAATTTGATTGAAAAACCCAAACTTGTGATTGTTACCCGGAAAATTTATGGTGCTGTGTGTAAACCTGTTTCATATATGACTAGATGTTAGTGTTTGTGTACCCAAATCTGTGTATATGACATAATAAAATAGAAGTAATTACTTCAGTGTGGAAAAGTGGGGTTTTTGAATATGGGAAATCTATAAAGGAATCACAACATACCCAAAAAAATGAATTATAAAAGTGGGGTTCTTAAAATTCTCATGCTTTATATAAATTTAAATCTCTTGGGCAGTGAGGAGCTATCTCATGCTTGTGTGCTGGTATCTGTTTTCTGTTTTCTCTTTCGAGTTGCTCTTGCTCACAAATGTAAAAAAGTGATTATAAGTTAATATAAGGATTTGATGTTTCGTGTGCCCATTCCTAGTTGCAATATTAATGGGTGTATTTCCATGTTTCTTTAGAATTTATTCTAACGTATAGGTGAACCATATTATCTTTGTGCAGATCACATAAAGTTTTAGATCATCCTAATTACATTCGGACTTGATTATTTGTTAGGCTGGTGCCTTGATGATTGTAAGCCTGCTAGCTGATAAGGTAGCCCTATAACTCAATGTTGTTAGAAGCTTGATTTGCTTCCTAGCAGACACGTCTAGCAGTGTTGCAAGCGATTCAACTGTTGTATAATGATTTAGTATGTCCTTTACAGCCATGGTGAACCTTATTCAGGTATTAATGGGTTTTAACGAATATGAACAAAACTCATATGGTTTTAAGTTATATAATTTTTGTTATTATATTATTCCTCATATGATTGATTCTCCATATTTTGCTGGACTACTCATGATACAAACTGCTCCATGAAGTCTTAGACTCTTCTGTATGCATTGTTACCCAGTGGTTGATAGTTGGCTTACATATTTTGCTCCATATTTTAACCATATTAGTAAATCTGATTCCCTAACTGAAATTTTAAGTCTAACGTCATGCTCTTATTTTAATTTCCTTCTCCAATTACAAGCTATGGAATTACTTCCAAAGAAGAGCATGAACATTCTGAATGAGATCAGGTAGTGCTTGCTAGCCTTTGTATTTTATACAGATACAAATAAATGAGCATGTACATAATTATTTCAGTTAATTTCTGCCATACCTAACTATTCGATACTACTTATTGGTTTTTAAAAGGGATGTTCCAAAAATTCTCAGTGGTCTGAAAGAATAAATCAACATTGACAAGTTCCTAGTCGTATTTTTGGACTCTCGACTTGAGTACAGGTTAAGCTTATAATCGATTGATTATTTTTTGTCTTGAACATGATTGTGTTTTGGATGGAGGTAATACCATTTACTCATATGGCATTCTAATATATTATTTTTTTTCTTTTGCACATAATGGTTTGTAGACTTGGCTTCAAAAGGCTTATAAAAATTCCTTCATTGCAAGGATTCGATCCGCTTCTTATGATGCAGAGTAGCATGCTACTCCATTGAAAGCTATGGCATTGTATTTTGGATAAAGGTATCTGTATTCAGAATCACAACAAAATCTCAGAGTCACCATTTTCTACACTACAGTTCTACAAATGAGCAGTTGAGCACTTCTTTCTTGGTTCTTAAATAGGGACTTCGAGATTTGCTATGGTTTGACATATGGTTTTTCTAGCAGTTCCTAAAACAACAACAGTTGTTGAAGCTTAGATGCTGAGCTCGTCTACGATTTACTGATACTTCCTTTGCAGTTGATTATTTTCATTAGGTTTTGAATCAGAATGTGGTTGCGCATTTTGGAAACACAATACTTGATCTATCAAACTTGTTATTAGGATTTTGGATGTTTACAATTTGTTGGTCATTGTTATTTTTCGTTTAGTAGCATTTAGCTAGGGCTGATTCTTTTAGAGTATCGTGTATGTGCAAAAGCACTTGGTTACTATTTGAGTTATTTTTCTTAGCCTATTAGCTCAATGGTAGAGTGTCGTGTGCAAAAGTACACGGAGATGTGGGTTCAAGTCTCAATGAAAGAACTAAGAATAGATTAGGAGCCTAGGATTAATCTAATCGTGTGGCTGAGATACAACCTTTAAAATAGGAAGTGTAATTATTATTTTACACTCCTTTTGACAGTAGCATCGTGGAGGGGCATATTTGGGAGATTTGATTTTATTGAAATGCGTAGATGTTGGAGAATCCCGCCTAATAAGCCGCAGGCTCAGAAAAGAACTCTTCACTTCTCAATAAACCTCGCTGGTTGCGTTGCCTTTCTTGCGCTAGTGGTGCAGCGATTTATCATTCTCAAGGTGTTATTGGAGCATTCGGGTCGGACTTGTGCCCGTTTCATACCGCCGAAAGAAGATTGCAGAGATGGAGGCTGAAGGAGTATCTGGTATGTGCCACTTTTTTGGTGTTTTTTTCGGCGACTTGGGTTTTGGGTTTTTTTTTCATGTGTTTGGGGATGCATTCTTTACTCATGATAGTTGTTGATTGAGTAAAAAATGGTGCCTTACTGCACAATTTGGCTACCGGTAGGGGTTTTGGGTTTTGGGTTGTTGATTGGGTTTTTTTGCGTGTGTTTTGTCTTACTTCGAGGATGTGTGTTTATTTTTTATTCTCTGAATCTGGGACAAGATGGTTGTTTTTTTTTAGGTGTGTGTGGGTTTTTTGTGCATTATAAGTATATGGAAGATGGATGTTTATTTATGTTCTGATGATTTTAAGTGTTGCAGTGTCATGTGTTCACATCATCTTGAGGTTGATGTGCAGTTTGGGTTGGTTTCATAAATTAGGGTGTGCTGAATCTGAGCAATGTGAATTTTTATTTTGAATTTAGTGTATACTGTGTTTTGTGAAATTCTTTCATCAGTTGCAAACATGGATATGGGGTTTTTCTGCTTTTGGTTGTCCTTATAGTGTACTTAATAGATAGTGTTGTTATTTGTTAAACAAATTGACTGGCGTAGTGTGATTGTGTTTCGTGTATTGCATGTGGACATCTAATTTTTTGATGTTGTGATGCTGTATTGGTGAATGAATCATGTGTACTGTGATGTTATACTTTACAGTTTTAAGTTGTGTGCGAACTGTTCCTTAGTTGTTTCCTGTGAATAGGATATACTGCATTTTTGTGATCTGATTGAGTGTTTGTGTCTGCCTAAGGTGTCCTTTTCATATCTGCACTAAATTATTGTAATTGTGCAACATGTTTGGCCTTTTTTAAGTGGATTATATTGTTGTGGTGCAATAGACATTCTGCTGAGTTTTTATATGAGCATTGTAGTGTGGAATTAATTTGTTAGTACTATATATAGAATATAGGTTTTCGTAAAGTATCCTGCTTTTGAGATATGCATTGGATGCCTTTGGTGCTTGTGTATAAGTTATGGTGTTTCTTACATTTTGGTATGTGTGTATTGGTAAAGTTATATTGCATTGAGTTGTTAAAGCATTGTGGTGTCGCCAATGTATGACATGGTTTGGCTTATTTTGTAGTGTTCGTTCTGCTAATTCATGGGTTTTTCCCTGGTGAAGAGCGATTGCTTAGTGATCCTTTTGTTTGCAATTTATAGATTTATGTGGTTCAATTGGGATGAATAAGAGGCGTGTGTCTGAGCAATGTGATAGTGTGAGTGTGGAAAATGTTTTAACATGGCTTCAGATTAACATATTATTGGTGCATGGTAAACAGTGATGAGAGTTGTAGGATATGGTATTGTAAGAATTTATCATTTTGACAATGGTGCGGTGGAGTATGATAGTGTTCAGCTGGAGTCAGAAATTGTGTTTGTGGTTTGATGCATATAGTGTAGTAGTTGGTGTTTGCTTAGCTTTGTACAATGCATGGTTTAATATTAGCACAGAGGGGGGCTTACTGTGCATCTAGCTTTGTTAATAATATGGTACTGTATATATCAATCCGTAGGTTATTAATCTGCTTTATGCTTGGTATTTTTTTTAGTTTATAGAAATGTTGTGTATTGAAATTTTGTGCATTTTATACTAATACATAAGGGTTTGATTCTTTAAAGTGTAAAATGGTTTGGATATTCGAGTTTGGTGTTGTTTGGTGTGGTTTGGTTGTTTGGGTGTCCACAGAAACACCACGTTTGCGTTGTTATGTTTTGTGTTGTGATTAGGCATTGTATCCTTGCTTACGAGTATTTGTTTTTTGTTTTTTTTGTGGGGTCTGCAGATCTTGCCTTGAAAAAAAGTTCCAAGCGCAGCAAGAAAACTGTTGTAAAGGCTTCACCGATTCGAAGAAGCGATAGTATGCAGCTTGCAGAGATTAAGAAAAGGCCAAAAGTACACGCAGCGCATGTCGACTTGGGCGAGGATGACAAAGATTCTGTGGAAGATGGTGGTGCAAATGGGAATGAGAATGCTGGTTCAGATGTGTCTGGAGATGATGTAGTGAGTGGGGGAGATGATGGTGGGAGTGCAGAAGAGGAGACTGACGTGATGATGCATTTGATGACCCACCTCGGAAGACGTCAACTGACCCTTCACCGAGCGCTTCGAGGAAGAATGATGCAACTGTAAAGAAACGAAAGAGGCAGGGGATAACCAAATTGAAGGAGAAGTACCTGCGAATTCAGTCGAGAGCTTCTCCCAGCGTTTTGCAGAAAGTGGTTGAAGCTCTGGACGAAGTTCAGAGGCGGGTGGTTGTGAGGATTGGGTTTGGGTCTATGTTAAGGATCAAGTTAACTGAGCTTCCGGCGAAACTAGGATTTTGGGTGGTAGAGAAATTCAATCCTAGGAGTAGCAGTATTGAACTTGCAGACGGAACAAAGGTGCATGTGACGGTTGATGATATTAGACATGTTTTGGGTTTGTCGTGTGGGTGTGTGAAGGTATTAAGCAAAAAAAAAGGTGAGAAGTGTGATATACTTGAGCAGTTGAGGGTAGAGATCGGAATGAGGGACAACAAGATCAGCCCTTTAGAGCTTAGTGAAAAGGTATTGCAATATATTGATGGTGGTATATGGTTTGTTCGTCTTTTCTTGTTGTTAGTCGTGTCAGTTTTGGTTGATAGCCCGAGCCATGGGTATGTAAACAATTGGGTTTTGAAAAGATTGGAGGATGTGGATGGGATTGCACAGTTAAACTGGTGTGAATATGTGCACCGAGCATTGATTGGTAGTAGAGTGAAGTGGGAGAAGGGGAATAGAAAATACTATATTGGACCTCTATTGTGCTTGATGGTAAGAGTTTTGTTTTCTGACAACTCTAATTTACTTCATTATAATGTAGTTGTTTTTAATGTAGTCTTTGTTATCTATTTTTTAAGGTGTTCTACATGGACCGAGTGGTGCTCTATAGTAGAGACGTAGAGAGAATGTCGCCTGCATTTCTGGGATGGACATCTAAGATCCTAAGGGATAGGGAAAACAAGGAGGTCAGAGTAGGTGGATTCGGGTTGGGGTATGAAGATGGTAGATTTGTTGGTGAGGTGATGGATGTGAGCTCTGGTGACACAGTTGTTGGTGCGTGTTTAGAATAGGTTAATGTCGAAACTGGTAATGGTGATGCGGCAGAACCAATGGGAGAGCCGAGGGATGATCCGGTCGAGGTAAGTGCAGGGGGGATTAGTTGGCAAACCGTGAACTGAATTTTTTTTTTTGGGTTGTTGAAATTTAATTCTTTTTATTTTATGACACCCTTATGCATCAGGTTTTTGTTCTAAAGTTTGCAGAAAAGGGGAAAGTACTGGCTACCACAATCATCGACCTAGTGTCGTTGATTGAGAGTGCACCATCTGGTACCATGGAGAATGATGTGTTCAGGCAGCTACAGCTTGCAGCGGGTAGATTATTGGGTTTGGCACAACGTAGAGGCGGTGGAAGCTTAGAAACACCTGATGGAGGTTTTTCTGAGGTGACTTATGATGAAGGTTTCTGGAGCGACCCTGCAAACATAGAACAGTTGATGGCGAATGCACGTTCAAAATACAAGAAGATCATGGAGGATATGCCATCGTTCAGTCTAGGGTTCTCGCAATTGGATGTAGAGAATGAGAATGTGAATATTGATGGTGGTGATATCGGTGCTTGCAAAAATACTCCTAGCACTCCAGCAGTTCGGGTTGTGAATGAGCCGGAGAGTAACCCTGTGGTTGAAAATGTTTTCATAACACCTGGAGAAGTGCATTATCGTGTGGGAGATGTAATTTTTATTATTGCCGTAGAGTGATCCTTGGTGTTGTGTATCACTTTGTTTTGGTGTACCATAACAATTTGTAATGGTTTTGTTTTGTTTTTTGTTTGATGATGCAGGCAGTTGATAGGGATTTGGCTGGTGGAAGTAGGAATCAGCCGGACAAGATTGAAATGACAGCGGTAAGACCGTTATTCTTAGTGGTGTTGGTGATTTGTGTGTTGCGTTATGTTTCGTAGTGACAACACCAATGGTTGATATATGCGTAGGTTGCTGGTGTGAGTGCAGTGGGTGATGGAACTGTGCCAGGAACTGATCCAGTATGTTCAAAAGCAGTGGTAGGAATGATTTTTTGGGAGATGTCAAAAATTAATTCATGCATGGTAATTGGTGTTTTGGTTGGATTTTTTAGTGACTTAATTAGAAATATTATTGTTATGTAGGAGGTGAAGCAATACAATGCAGCAAGGAAGTTCGCTAGGAGTATAAAACCTGTCGGGCCTTTGAGATCACCCTACCTTACGCGACCGATTGATCCTTCAGATGGGTTATCTGTCCTGGAGAAGAGGGTGACGAATTGGGTGTTGCAGATTCCGAATGCTCCAAAGTAAGTTTTTGTTTTGAACTCTGCAAATTTGATAGAACATTATTGAATATGTATGGTTTAAAATTTGAATTTTAGCTCTTTAATAATCACATATTATGATGTTTAGGGATGAAGCTTTTTTCGTGAAGGATGGATTTGAGTTAACAAGAGGTGAAATTGCATCGTTGGATATAGGGGAGCATATTTCAAAGAGGGTGATAGATGTGTGGTCAATAATACTCAACCACAATGAGAAATTCAGAAGTGAGGAATCCCCGTTGCGTGTGTTTGCTAGGAGCATGGATTGTGTAAGCTGTTATTTTTTCTGTGTGCGTACTTAAGTTTGAAAGGGGTTTCCCATGATGCTTGAACTGACATGTTTTGAAAACAAAAGGTTGCAAATGGGGATATAGTCGATGTGTCTGAGGCGAACGTGAAGAACATGTTTGCAAATGCGCTGCTTCCTGCGTGGGATGACATGGCAGATGATTTCAACTGGGGGAAAGCTAAACTGGTAAGAATGTTTACAGTAGATGCAATGCAAAGATTGAAATTGGTTGTATCGTTCTGCGTGGTTTATCAGTAGTTCATTGTGTTTAAGAGAATTTGTTAATGTGTGATTTTTTGGATTATGTGCAGTTTTTCTTTCCTATTATGCAACAGAACTAGGCATATGTGTTGTGTGTTGACCCAAAAAGCAGACGCTGTGACATCCTGGATAGCTCTTCAGCGAAAGCAAAAAACAAAGATAGATATGGTGACATGCCAAAACGAGTTGTAAGAACTTTGGGTGCATGGTTTTAAGATAAGGTATATTAATGTGGATGATTTATTAACATGAAATGTTTCAACCAGGTGAGGTTGTTGGGGTGATTTTGTTGAGCAGCAGAGGTTTGTTTTCAAAGGTAAATGTGTTACATAAATGGTTGCAAAGAGAATTACGTTCCCTTGGAGAGATCCGAAGGCTACGTTTGACTACAGTGTGGAAACCATGCGTCATATGGAGACGTATATGGGGGATGGTGGCAAAGGATGGAACAGTGGCTTGTCGAGGTTAAATCTGAAACCTATGTTGTTGCTACGATGCAAGTACTGTGCATGTATACTTCTAAGCCCAGTTAATGCACTATTGGACAAGGTTTACGAAGAGTCGGAGAAACTCGAAAGGGAGAGGAAGGAAAAGGATCCTAAGTGAACCCACCCCTGGAATGGCTGCATCTTACTTTTGTGTTTTTGTTGAATTATTTTAATTTGTTGTTGGTGAAAGTTGGTGACACCATTCATTGATGGAAGTGTTATTTGGGAACGAGTTATCAGCCCATAGTTGGGTTTTTTTGTGTGGATTTGAGGCAGTTGTTTTTTTTGTATATGGTGTGAATGGTTATGGTTTTTTGAATGAAGTTGTGGTGTTTCCAGATTTGGCGAGTTTGTGGCTTGATTTATGTGGTGTGTAGAGTGATGAAGACTTGTCTATTTTTTTTAGAATGTGTTTGTCATTACGTATATTAAAAGTGTTGTAAGTGGTTGGATTGAGTGATTATTAAAGAAGTATTCTGTTTTGAGATTTGTGAAACAAAGGTTGCCGCATTGTGATATGAACGTAGAGAACATAAGTACCAATGTATGCATCACTAAATGACTTTAATAGTGTTATAATAAATCATTTGAATAGTGAAGGACACTAGTGGTTTATTAACACCATATTTGGTTCAAGGAATCTGAAATGAAAAGGAAATAATAGGAAAGTTAATTGTGTCTTGTTCGGTTAGAGAGTAAAAGTTGAAGGAAAAGAATGTGACAAGGCAAAATATATTTATGGAAAGGAAATCGAACTCATCCCATTTTGCTGAGGAAAAGGGGATAAAACCATTTTTTTCTTTTCCCTTAAAAATTCCTTGAACCAAAAAAAGTTTAAATGATGCATTCGAGGGATTTGCTTGTGCATTTCTGGGTGTGTGAGCCGCATATATTGTCTGTGACATGCCATGATGTACATTATATGCGTTACCATTTATATACGTTCTGCGAACGGGGTGAACACGTTTCAGTAAACAGAACCCCACTCTATATGGTTTTAAAACCTGAGTAAAAAACAAATCCATACATGAAGTCATGTTAAAATATGCTTCATAACCACTTCAATATATCCATATATTGGTATAAAATCTATTTTAAAGGTGGAATGCACAACTCTTATATGAAAATTCAGTTAAAGAGTGATCTGTTTTAACACGAATGATTTATGCAGTATAAAAAAATGAAATGCTACAGGGGTAGAAATAGGTGATACATTCAGTAAATGAGCATGTTATAATGGGAGGTGAGTAGTTTTGTCTGTGAAGGTGAGGGGTGGAGGGGTGGTGAATTGGTGTTGAAAATGAGTCATTTAACCATTGGAATTGATTATTTCAATTCAGGAATATAAAAGTTGGGAAAAAATCAGAGACATATAAATGGAATAAAAATAACTGAAACGTTAATAAACAATAAAAGTGGAACCGGAAAATAGACTTATCACTTCTCATGGTTCATAGGATAGTTCCTGCTGTCGTGGAAGCCATATTCTTTGCATGTCCGACACAAGCGTTTGGTTTTCTTTGATTCTTCAATGCTAACTTCCTTTCCTCCTTTAATACGCTTACCGCTGCCCTTCGTACAAACTTGCGCAGGGGGTAATACACGAACTTTTGAAGGTGCAGAAGTGCCATAAAAGTTTTCAAACATTGAGGATGTGTCAGATGATAGTTTTCCATCTTGAAGTTTGTCAATTAGCGCCTCCTTGTGCTGATTTATAGTGTTGGAAAAGGCAAGTAGCAGATCAGGGTTGTGTTCCACAAAGGCAATACAAAAGTGGATGTCTGACATCAATCGAGAAACAATAGTCTTATTTTGATCCGTAAATGATACCTTGTCCATTTCTGAGCCACCGACATTGAACATTGGTTTGAGCAAGTGGAATTTGCACCAGCGGTTGGTAACATACAAGTCGGGGATCTTTTCTATTTTCAGGTTTTTGAAAACAACAAAGATGTGCCTGCATAGCAAGCCAATGCGTTCGTAGTTTTTGCAAGTGCAATGCACGGTCCCATCGCGTTCACAGTAGCGGACAGGTTATATCATCCCACTTACATCGCTGATCTGATACTCGGAAGCATCCTCACTGTTTTGGATACATACAATAGAGCATGAAAAACAGGATGCACAAATCTCTTTTTGCACATCATAAAAGACAGAGAGAGTGAATAATGAAGCAGCGTATTTTTCAATCTTTAATGGGGTTTTGAACACTGGAATTCCCGACTCGGATTCTGAGTTCAAACGAGTAAATTTGAACCGTTGGTCCTCCATTGCACTCTCGAATTGCATTAATAATTCAACTAGGCTAAAGTTGCGGTCGGTGAAATTGTCAAAGAAACTGTTTTCACTCTCTGATCTAGACGTAGTGCGCAATAGCCCGGCCATAAATAGATCCCTGAAATAGGCTGGAATCCAGAACTTACGTAACGTGTATAGTGACTTGAACCACGATTGCTCCGTGAGGTTGTAGTCTGCCATAACACTGCGCCATTGTGCTTTCCATTCTTTTTTGTCCAAGTAATGAGTCCAAACCACCTGATTAATGCGATTCATGAATTCTGTATCCTTGCTTAACACCGGACCAACTTTCCCTGATAGTTTGTTCATAATATGCCACATGCAATAGCGATGCTTGATTTGTGGTAAGACTTCTTCTATTGCAATTCGCATTGAAGGATCTTGATCAGTTATGATGCAACTTGGAGCATTCCCCATCGCGTTCATGAATGATCTCAACAACCATGAATATGACTCAGCGTCCTCGCTTGACAGTAAGCCAAAGCCGAACGTCAAACACTTTTTATGGTTGTCGACACCAGTGAACGGAGCAAATATCATCATGTACCTACAAGAAGTGATAAGGACATGGATAGTGCTATGAATCAACAAAGAGTTGCACGCTATATTCGTATGAGGTGAGATGTGATAAATGGAAATTAATAGATGTGTGACCTGTTGGTTTTATATGTGGCATCAAAGGAGACAACATCACCAAACAGGGAGTAGATTTTCCTAGAAGCAGCGTCACACCAAAATAGCCTGGACAGCTGGTCGTACTCGTTAACTTCATCATCAAACCTAAATCCAGGGCATACTTCTGATTTTCGGAATAATTTGTCAATGACCATTTGAGCATCTCCACCAGCAATATAGGCCTTCAAATCGCGTTTGAAGTTTTTGAAGTCCACAACAGTAGCACCAACACTTGAATACCCACCAACGGACTCCTTAAAAAGTCGGTATGATTTCATGGTGCCAATATTCGCTTTAGCATAGTTGAGTATGAACTTCTTATGGCCTAGATCAATGTTCCTATTGATCTTCAAAAATGGTCTGTAGGGGAGAGAAGTGAGAGGATGATTGTGTTGTTCTTCGAATATGCTGAGAACGTAACCATCATGTCTAAGGATGCGAAATGCAACACGTGCCATACAGCCTATACGCTTAGAAATGCGTCTTCTTCTCCCAGGTTTAGGTAATGCAGCATGTCCATTGTCATGTGATGCATCGTTGAGGGATATTGTGGGGACATGTTTTTTACCCTCGCGGCTACATACAACGTATTTCCAAACAACGGAGCCCTTTTTCTTTGTAGTGGTAGTCTTGCGCACATCAAACCCCGCCTCAGCAGCATAAGCACGATAAAATCGAATAGCATCATCCAGGTCCTTAAAAACCATGCCTACCTTTGGAATGTAATTATCAGGGCATTGCGGGACCCAATGACGTTCGACGTAAGAACTGCTGCCTTCATTTGGCACTTCCTGATACTTTGTGGGGGTAGCTGTAAGAATAAAAGTGAATAATTCAGCACTATTTTACTAATACAGCCGCAACGTGAAGACATGATATTGTAACAACATACATAGTAGGAGCATAGTTTGTGCATTTGATTTGGGGTATAAAAATGGATAAAATTGCACTGTGTAGGCTGGATATTGCAATTCAAGCCAGGCAAAATTACAAAAATTTGAGGATGACACCTAAATATTTTATTTTAGGAATGCAATAAAATCTCAACATAGATGTGGAGTTTTAAATTAGTTTTAAAAAAACAGTTTCAGGATATCATTGCACGAAGCGTGACCTCAACGGGTCATTCATATGTGGAAGGAGACTTACACTCGAGTGGATTAATATAACGGTGAGTGGCACATAACTGTTTTAATATGAAGCAATGTATTGACAGCTTTACCTGTTCTTTAGGACTGTAAAAAAAAAAAGCTGGATGTTGGAAGAAACTGGAAAAAACTGGAAAAAACTGGAAGAAACTGGAAGAACTGGAATGAACTGGAAAAAACTGGAAGGAACTGGAAAAAATTGGAAGAAACTGGAAGAAACTAGAAAAAACTGGAAGGAACTGGAAAAAACTGGAAAACCTAAAAAAACTTTAAAAATATTTATTTTAAATTCTTGTTGTTATAAATTATTATT
>OOIL02001913.1:206000-231000 GCA_900332095.2 Cuscuta campestris | reverse complement strand
GTCAATTTAAGAAATGTTGGATCTTCTGGGATAGTGATAAACTCATTTTATCTCAGGTACAAGAAGTTGAACAAGTTACTACCTGCCTTTTCAATTACAGAATTCGCTTACCTAGCCGCAATTTCCAAATTGGTACGAATTGTACCGGATCGCAAGTCGCCGGCGAACCGAACGCCACCGGTACGGCGATCCAAATCGGTGTGGTACGGCGCTCCAATTCGCAATTCGCTAGTGATCCAGATGCCCTAGAACGTCGCACCAAGTCGGATAATACGGTGTACCAATCGCCGGCGGTCCAGCGATCCAAATCGCAATTTCGTCTCTCCCGCGACCTTCCCTCTTCCAAGCGATTGTTTTCTTAGTAAATTGAAAAGGTCAATTCGCGATTGCACTTCCCCAAGTTCTGTACGAGTCGTTCATAGTCTCCGTTCCTTTCTCGAATGTTCTCTTACTTCTCCCTTTAATGTTTCGTTTTTTCCTAGGCAGTCTCCAAATATATATATACTCCGTATATGTCTCTCAAGTCTAACCAGTAACCACAACCCAATCTAAAGTCCTTAATATCCAGTAAGTTTTTCTCTCTTTTTTCAATGGCTTTTGGTAAAAATTATAAAGCCCATAATTCTCAAGATGATAGTAACAGTAACAGTGCTCATCTTATCTATTTTTGTTTACTTATATTTTGACTTTTGGTACACCGAACCGAATACATGGTACACCGTACCGCTTCGTACCACTTCGTACCGAAATGAACCTACCCCCTTTCGTACCGAATTCGTTACATCTAGAGAATTTCATACCCGTACCGCGTACCCGTACCGAAGCGTACCGCGATTTATGTGACTATGAGACAGACTCAATCTCTGGGAATCTCTCACTGATCACAACCTAGAAGCTAAACCTTGGATGGTGGGAGGGGATTTCAACACAATTACATCCTACACTGAGCATCAAGGTAATAGCTCTCCATGTAGCAGAATTATGGAGGATTTTAGAGATTTTATACTCAGCTGCAATTTATTAGAACCCACCATCAAAGGCAGTTTTTCACCTGGATGGGTTATAGATCTAAAGATAGGGTCTTACGAAGGCTTGACAGGATCCTTTTCAATCAAGAATGCTTGGATAGTTTTAGTGATATTTATCTTCATCACCTTAGCAAGACCTCCTCTGATCACAAGGCCCTACTTTTGGAGTGCATTAACTCTGCTTATAAAGGACCCAAACCCTTCAGATTCATTAATGCTTGGACTTTGGATGATAGCTTTTATCTAATAGTCAAAAATTATTGGAACTCTATCTCTAATGGTAGAGGAATGAGGGGTCTGGCCAATAAGCTCAAGGGTCTCAAATTCTGCATTAAGGAATGGAATGCTAACCATTTTGGCAATATTTTTACTAAAGTCAAGGAGGCAGAAGATGCAGCTATTAAAGCACAGGAAAGGTTTGAATCATGCAACACAGATGAGAACAGAGAGGCCTTTCATCTAGCAAATGCAAACCTTCTCAAGGCATGCAAAACTGAAGAAAACTACTTGGCACAAAATGCAAATATCAAGTGGCTAGCGAGTGGTGATGCTTCTACCAAATATTTTCACTCTCTTGTTAAAGGAAAAAGAAGGCAAGCTAGCATCAGAGAACTTAAAGATCATTCAGGGAAGGTGCTGCTAGATCTAGACCTTATTGCTAATTACATTTCCAATCATTATGAAGCTACATTTTCTGAGGACTATACTGGGAATCTGGGGGATATCATTGCTAACATTCCAACTGTTATTAATGACCTAGATAACCAGTGTATCACTACTCTCCCTCTGGAAGAAGAAATCAAAGCAGCAATATGGCAACTGAATCCCAACAGCTCTGCAGGTCCTGATGGTTACAATGAAGAATTTTTCACACTTTTGGGATATCATCAAGGCAGACCTTATCAGGGCCACTCATGAATACTTTCAAGGCATTCCCATTCCTATCGCTTTTGGAAGTACTAATATCACTCTTATTTCTAATGTGGAGGGAGCTAGAGAAATTGGTGACTACAGACCTATTGCTCTATCTACCTTTTTTAGTAAGATGCTGTCCAGGATTGTGGCTAACAGACTTGGCCCTATGCTTAATAAAATAATCTCTCCTGAGCAAGCTAGTTTTCAAAAAGGGAAAGGTATTGAGGAGCATATCCTCCTAACCAATGAACTGATGCACAACCTAGACTCTAAGGTTAGGGCAGGTAATGTTATGATCAAGCTAGACATGGCCAAAGCCTTTGACAAGATCTCCTGGAACTACCTTCAGGCCATCCTTCAAGCATTTGGGTTTAATGAACAAAGCATCTCTCTCCTTCTCCAAAATTTAAGGGTAACTTACATGTCTGTTTTGGTGAATGGGAAACCCAATGGGTTCTTTAAAATCAAGAGGGGAGTTAAGCAAGGTGATCCTCTTTCCCCTCTCTTGTTTATTATAGGATCTGAGGGTTTTCACTACAAGAAAAGTTGTGTTTAGCCACATTTAGTTTGTCGCACATGACCAAGTGTAGTTACAAAATTAACACATTAGTATTTCTCTGCACATATAAATGTGGTAATAAGTGATTTCATCTTCCTGCATAACTTAAGTGTGCCAAATCAACTAAATTTTCTTAAATAAAAAAACTATTTCGCCCAACTTTTTCATCCACACTGCCTAATAAATTTCTTACTCTGTATTAACCAAATCACCTCAAATTCGTTTTCATATTTCTAGCGCATCGCTCGTTCCTTCGGCCTCATCAAGTTCATCGTCCTCAGGATCTGCATCCTCTCTTCAATTTGCCATCATCCCTTGTTGTAGGTTTTGTGGCATGTTTGGGTTTAATCAATAATTCCTTGATGAGAGATGGAAACTACAGGAACGAGAGGGATCCTAGATTCATTCCTCTCCTCCTTCTTCGATTCATCAGGTGTGAGATGTGAGAGCATAGATGGTAACTACGAGAACAAAAGATGTCAGGGCTAGGGTTCGAAACCCTTGCACCCGACTATAGATCTCGAAGGTATGAAGCAGCATTTAGCGATGGAGGAAGCGAAATAGGGATAATCTTGAGAAGCTACAACGAGCGACCAATTCAAGATGAATAGCAACTTAAACGAAGCCAAATCTAAAAAAAATATAGCATCCAAGGGTGTTTTTCAGGGTATAGTCTTCAAGTCCATAGTTCTTCAATTTCCTCTTTGTTTATGTGTTTACTTCGTTATTACAGTTTAATTTTAGTATCAGTATGATTTCTTTAGGGCTTGACCAGATTTCGAATTATTTTTAATCATGTTACATGATTTTTATATGTTTTTTTAATTTTCAAGAAAAATGTTTTATGTTAATGAGTAGTTGATAATTTTGAGCATCTCTCTTTGTTTTTACCGTATGTATTCATCTGCAATTGCACTTGGAAGATTTCGATCTGGGCAGCATGGAGGGTTGGGCTGTGAGGTATAGACAGTGTGTTGGGGTGCCAGGTTTGACCAGCGGCTAAGAGCTGTTGCTCTCCCGAGGGTATTGCTTTTGTTTGGTGGGAGTCTCAGGGTACTATGCTTTGGCTATCTAATGTGCTTCGAGGTGCAGAGAATAACTATAATAAGAAGAAGTCTTAATTACTTATTTTGGTAAAATTTTGAAAAATGGTTTATTACTTTGTTTAAACATGCTTCACTTTAATTACTTATTATAGGGTAAGTCCTCTGTTAGGATTTGGAATTCTTTTGCATAAATATTGTTGAATATGTATTTACATTGCATATCAATCTTTTTATACAATGAATGATTTTTAATACGGTTATATGCTAAGTATTCAAATACTAATTCTTAGTATCTGGGTATTGATCTTTGTTTCAGGTTAGTTGTTGTGATTTTGTTGCTATGGAATTGATGTACTGTCTTTCTTATTGCACCCAACTAGTTCAGGTTATTAGTTTTGTTGGTGTAGGCTTTTCTTTGTTTATTGTCTGAGTATGTTCAAGGATTTAGTTTTTTTTTGTTCTTGCAGCTTGCTGACTTGGTTTAGGATGAGACCCTGGACACATTCAAGTTTAGCAAAGCCATTGGTATTTTATGCCTCTGGGGACTATGGCTAATGGTTGTAAATTTGACTTTAATTTTCTAGTATGAGGTATAAATAAGTACGTGTTTGCTGGTTTGAGTACGAGGTACCTATATATGTTCTAAAGTTCAAAAAGGTGCTGATCTGACTATAATATTGATCTGAGTATATGGCTTCAATGTTTTCGGTTTGAGCATATGGCTTGAATGTTATTGATTTCTTATTGATGTTGGATTGCAACATGGCTCTTAGGTTGAAACTTGCTTTATAATGAACTCATCTCCTTATTCAGACTCTAAAGTACACTCACAATTGTTCAATTTGACAACACACTCCTAATGGTGCCGGGATATCATGAAGGCAAATGGGGATGCTAGCTAGTGACTATATACCAACATTTAAGGCAAATTCCTTAGCATCAGATCTTGACAGCAGCACAATCTATCAACACTTTTCCCCGACCAGGTGAAGTGGATTTCATCATTGCTGTGTCAGGTATGATTTATCTTTCTTTGCCATTGATAATAAAGTTTACTGTTTAATTGCTAAAGAGAAATAATTTTAAAAAATCCATTTGAGTTTCACTTTGTCTGCAAGAGTTTTCTTGATTGAACAGGCACAATCAGAGTTCAACGAGTGATGTTCGATGCATAATGATATTGTTGCTTTTATCCTTTGTTGATTACTTAAGGCCCAAGTTCCTGCTAATTGAAAACGTCAGGAATCTCATTTCATTTGATAATATGAAGCCATTTCAGCTAACCATAGCTTCACTTCTTGAAATGGGTTATCAGGTATATAGATAATATGAAGCCATTTCAGCTAATCATATAATACACTCATATCATAAAAATAGATTCTAGTATCAAAGTGACTTTGTCTAGAAAATAAAGTATCTAACTACTTCTTAGTGTAAGACATCATTAAAAAGTCACATACAGGTTACATACGCTAAATTTAGTCAAACAACAATTTTTTTTCAAAAACATGTGTAGGGTTGAATTCATGATCCCCATAAACAGCCTGTTTTTTTTCCTTGAAAACAAATACTCGTTTACCTCTGTTCTTAAGTATTCATCACACAAAATTATAAAGCAATAGAGTGCTCTTCCCATAGAAAAGTGTGTGGGTGTGTATCATGTGCGTGCAAATTTGGGTTTTGGTGTAACTTCAACCTGACTAGGGTTCCTTTTCTTTTTCTTTATGTGCGGCCAGGTGAGGTTTGGAGTCCTGGAAGCGGGTGGTGTAGCACAATTTGGGACTGGTGACTATATTTTGGTTCCATATATAACAAGTTCGGCCCACTGCAATATCTTGGAGCTAAGGCAACATTGGCAACACTACTTCGTACATTTTTTCTTCCTTTCGGTATGACAACGGGTGACCATTACAACAGTATGTTTGGAGGCAACTTTTGGCCTTATGGTAGAGTTTTATGGACTTGGGAATTAAGATTCTTTGATTTGGTCATTGATTTTTGGCTTAGGAACATAAGGTTGAATATGTATTGTTTTTAGCTTTAATTCTAGTGTTGGTTTAGGACATTATATTGAAGGTCAAGGCACATTTGCAATCATAGTTTTAGATTAGATTTTTTAATTTGGTTCTGAGTTTGCTTGGTGTAATTTGTATATCTTTTCGAGGGGCTTAGGACTTTGGTTCCGTTTTCCCCTTTTAATACACTTTTTTAATCGAAGACTTTTTTTTTCTTATTTAATTATATTTGTATGAGTGTACACACTTATTTGTGTGCATATAGTTTTTTTTATTTTTTAAAATAGATATTTGTGACACTTATATGTGTGGTGCTTTCCCAACACATGTAAGTGTTGAGAAAAAAATTATTACCCGCACATATTAAGTGTTGGTAAAATATTAATTAGTGTTAGGCGTGTCGTAGCACCTACAAATTGATTAATTATTTTCCTTAACTTTTAACCCCCTTTATGAATTAATATTCATCAAAACATATAGATAGGGCAAGTAAGGGTCGATCCCACGAGGAAAGATACTTTTTAGGCTATGAAAATCAGTTCACTTGTCACTTTTATTAACTAAAAATTAACTAAACTAACATATATGGGGGGTTTGAATGATAATTCTAAAAGATAAAAATGCAAATAAAATAAAGATAAGGAATAACAGATAAGAGATTGAACCACAACAGCAAGCTCGAAACTCAGAAGAAAACTCAGGGAGAAAACAAACATATAAAAACAATCACAAAATAAATTTTATAAAAACATAGACAATAATAATTAACTTAAACCATTTTGAAAATACTTATACTTTTTAGTAGAAAATAAATTGAACAAATCTGATTAATCAATTAATTATGTCTTAATCCTGAAACTAAACTGCTAATTAAACTCAGGGTTAAGCTGAAGAAGAGATCCACCTGCGGTTCTTCCCTATTCTCCCTAATATAGCCTATGTTAAGACCTGCCCTAACTCTAGACCCTACTATTCTTAACAACCCAAGGACCTGCCTCCAGATTTAATTAAAAATAGAGCATTAAGTTCTTTGGAAAACATCACTTAAAAACTATGCAGTAGACTATATTTATTTAACATAGCTAGCTTGAAAACTCTGATTAATAAAAATTGGGTGGGAGCCAATTATGTATTAACCAGGTGACACTTGTGTTTTGAAAATCTTAGCTATAAACGTACTCAAGATCTTAAAACTGTCAATTGGAATTAGAGTTTAGGCGGCTGTCCTAAATTGATCTAATCCATGTTTAAACAAAGACTAGTTTTTAAACACCATTTTCGAGTTTAGATTTAACAGTAGCATAAAGCTAAAATTCCTTCAAAGTCAAATTAATTCAACAAACAAAGATTCAATCTTTTTCATCAAACAATTTGGCCTAAGAAGATTTTATAATTTCAGAGACAATAATAAATCAATAAATCATATTTGAACAATTCAACACTAACACACAAACAATTCAACACTTATAATATAACTTAAACATTCAACAAACATGGAATTGAAAATAAACATATTTAAAACTGACAATCAAATTCACAAATTGAGAAACTTATAAATTGGAAAGTCTTAATTAAGGAATGAAATTAAAAAGGAGAAAATTGCTCCCCTGAGTTTCTTCTTTGCTGGTTAATGGTGCGAGAAACAGAGTCGTGCAAAGTGCCCGCTAAGCTCAGCAGCCGTCCGTCCAATCCTCCGTCTATGCAGTCGCCGGAATCCATGGCCGAATTTGTCTTCGTCGGAATCCATGGCCGGACCTAGGGCCGAAACCCTAGGTCGGCTTCTCCTCTGCTCTCGCGTGTTCTTCTCGTCTCAATCCCCCCTTCTGGCCTCCGTATCTCCTTTATTAATAGAGCCACAATTTGAGTTGTATTGGGATTCTCTTTCTGGACTTCATCCGAGACTCCATTTCTTCTTTGCCATATTGTTCCTTTTCTTGCGCCACAATTTTACTCTTATCTTCCTCATTTTGTTTTATTTTTATTTTCTTTTTTTTAATGTCCAAAGATTATTTGAATGGGCCATTTGGATGTTGGGCCAATTTAATATTTGGGCTCGGCCCAATCTTCATTTCTTCTTTCATTACTTTTGTTCTCCAAAATCTATCTGAAAAATATGTCAAGAAGAAATAATACTCCAAAATAATTGTGGAATATAAATATACTCAAATTCATGCATTTTATCTATAAAAAGTAACAATGGCCTAAAATGCTAAATAAGACAAAACATGCTTATTTAAATATAAAATGCATATAAAACATCTTAAAACTACTAAGAAATAAGAGAATAAAATATGACATTTTGTGACTCAACAAATACCCCCACACTTAGACTTTTGCACGCCCTCGTGCAAACTAGATATTGAAAATCATTTTTTTTGTTGAAATTAGAACTCAAAACAATTTCTCAATCTTATAACAATATAAAGTGATGCATGAAACATTAAACAAAAATTAACCATGTACCAAATAGAATAAACACTTTAAAAATAAAGTTGCTACTTTAAAATTTAAACAATTCTTTTAGTTCAAAGCTTAGTAGAAATTACTTTTATTTAGTGTCAAAACTTTTAAATTAATTAAGACCATTGAGAGCAATTTAAAAGAAATCTATAGAGCAGCAAAACTTATATATATATATATATATATTATTTAAAGAAAATTTTATTATAATAAAATAAAAAGGAAAGAGGGGTGGCTCGGTCCCCAACAAGGAAAGCCAAAGCAAGAAAAGCCAATCCAAGAGGAGATACACATAAAGAAGCTAAAATAAAAAGCCAAGAAAAAGAATCCAAGGAACAAAATGACAGAGATGCCACAGCCATTCCAGCTTCAAAGTGGGCACAGTAAGACATCTTGGTTTGCTTGGATAGAAGGTCCAAATACTTCACAAACAAGTTGCAACTTCCAACACGGAACAGATTTTTGAATGAGTAATCCGGAGTGTGCAATACCATGTTCTGCTGTCCCAAGCACATATACCTGCTCAAAGATAGATAAAACAATAGGACTACCACCAATGAAGATGCCAACAAAGAGATAAAAGCAAGATAGCTCCCCTTAACACAAAAATCAGAAGCTCAAAACCTCCATTGGTCTTCCGATTCCAAAGAAATCTCTGATCGACTTGGAGAAGGAAGACGACGTCGCCTTGCAAGCCTAAGACTCCTTCTAGGAGCTAGGGGGCTAGAGCCTCTAGCACATCCCCTCTCGAAAATGATCCGCCCCTGATCATTATTACGAATGAGTGCAGCAGTAAGTCCCTTTGGACCTCCCCACCGCTGTAGGTGGTCATCACGCTCGATACCATCATCCGGGTACCATTCTCTCCATGGTTCCGGGTCCGGGTCAAAATCTGCACTGTCTCTAAAGAACAATTGAAAGTCCGGGCTGTCCTCCTTACTAAAAAGCTCTGAATCTGATAGGCATGCTCTAGAGTCTGTTTGTCTTTGATCCTCCTCTTCTGGGAAAACAACCTGTAAAGGTTCAAAACTGGGTACAGCAGCTAGAGTGTTTAAGGATCCTGATTCCAAAGAAGGTTGCAGCTGTGGACAGGGGCTAGGTGTGTTATCTAACGGAATAGAATCCGAAGGGTCCTCTCTTGCAATAGGAGACATACCCAAGGAATTATTCTCAACATGTAAACTGGCCTTAGGTTTCAAGAAATTAAGGGAACAAAAATGCAGAAACAAATGAAACCAAATAAATGAACTAGAGCCACCAGGAAATGCAAACTTAGTCACTGGGGTGTTAATAGAGCAGGTTGTTGGATGTGAATTCGAAGATACAAAAGGCCTGGGAGAAAGAACCATAGCATTTACGTCTTGTTCCGAATGAATGGAAGAACCTGCTACTGACTCAGACAACCCCGAAACCCCTACTGGAAATGGGGAATTCAATGTTTTCCCATTTTTTGCTGCCAAGATGGGTTCATCCACCTTATTCTTACCCTTTATCTTAGAAAAAAAAGAGGATAGGTAGTTGAACAAATGTGAAATGCCATCCCTCCTTTCAATAGGGAAGAAAATAGAGGAAATACCTTCGAATCTATGCTCAATAATCCTGATATAGTCCCCCCATTTGTTGGAGCCAAAAGAAAGTGAAAGCTTACGATTTGTCTCAAACCTTGAAAGAACCCAACTATTATTTCGTAAGAGCCTAGAGAGGGAGTCCAAAATCCAGTTAAAAGCCTCAAAATTCAACCAAATCTGAAAAGTTCTTCTTCCTGTCTCAGTGATGCAGAAGTACAGATTGTAGCCAGAGTGGAAGAGATTGAATACCTTTTCTTGAAGTCTAAAGCTGGAGCTGGTGTTACGACTTTCTAGTCGAGTAAGAGACGGGCGCAGAGATACACCTTCTCGATTTGACTGCCAATTAGAACGAAGGTTACTAGCTCTACAATCTGACCATCCCCGATCTTAATTCGATTCTTTCAACCCCCTCCAGGAGCTAGAAGATGAATACTTATGCAAACGAAATCTAAATCTCTGGTCATACTCAGGTAACTTGAGCCCAGTGAAGAAAGGGTTCTTCGATTTCGTCGAATGCGTCTGCCCCCTCCAGGAATTAGAAGATGAATACCTATGTGAAGGTAATCTAGATCTCCGGTTAAAGAGCCCAGCGGAGAAAGGGTTCCGCCATAAAAGCCGCCGGCCAAGATCGCCGTGAAAGAATCCTCTCTCTAAACCCATATATATATATATATATATATATATATATATATATATATATATATATATATATATATATATATATATATATATATATATATATATATATCATATTTGACAAACTTAATTATCACATACTTAAAATTTCCAAATTAAATATTTATTTATATATATGTTTGTGTATTTAATCATATTGTCATATAATATACTATAAACAATATATAAATAAAGTGCAACTTTACTCCACTTAAATATTCTACACTTTCATACGTTCTATGTGTGTGACCCTATTCTAGGCATCTATAAAATTTGCCATAGTATAAAATACTACAAGTGATAAGCGGTATCTAGCAACACATTATCACCCCCAAGTTATAGATTAAAGCTCTTGGAACAATTCCTTCAACGACACATCTTATTTGTATAACTATTATCCCTTTATCACTAATATCTTGATTTAACACAAGGTATGGGGTGTGTCACCTTGTTAGAGTTAAATCGATGGTTTACTGATTTTTCGATTGACTTGTGGGATTCAAATAATATATTTATTTGGGCATGGCCATGCACTTCCCAAGTCACATCAATCAATGTGCCCTAAGACATTATACTTCATCAAAGAAAGGATAAATTCTATCTACGTCATTCACATCTTCACTTAAGTTTCCTTGCATACCCAAAACATAACTCTACATCCACCAATATTTGAGACGGCATAAATGATGCTTCAAAGTATACAATTTAACTTACCAAAGAACGTTATGACTTCAAGTCGAAGTATAGTTATACTAATGGTTGCATGAGAATAAATGAATAATACTTTAACTTAAACCCATATATTATTCTCATAGCGGGTCAATCCAGCAACATATCCAATATGTTTGCCTACGTATAGATTCAGATAACACTTTATCTATAGCCTATGAGACGCAGCTATCTCATCTCATACATATTAGTCTTAATATATTATGATGTCCGTAATGTCATAATATTTGACTAAGGATATTTAAGACGTAGCCTCTATCTTTGTAACAGCCTCATAATCAGAACGTCGTAGTTCTCATCTATGTTACTAGAGCGCCTACTCTATGGACTAAAGCTATGTTTAAATCACACGAGACGACTTAAACAATCTTTAGGGCCTGTTGTTCTTGATATAATATATATAGATATGGAATCATAAGTTGGCCTCTAGGGCTCACTTATATTCAACAGATCCTGCATAGAAGTACAGATGTGAGAACCACATCCAGTGTCAATCACCCAAGCGGTGAAATCAGACATGTTGACTTCAATAACATAAATACTTGGGAGAGCTTCAATTTTTTCTAGTATTTTAACAAACCAACAACCCTCAATGTTGATTCGGAGATTCTCCTAGAAATTCTCTTAGTGGGCCAAGATCCATATTTTATTAAATTACAGTTGACCTGAGGTTCGTACCTAGAATTTAACTATTTAGGTAGGAACCTAGTTCCAACTATATCGAGCCGCACTCACAGTTCGTGGTCTTGTGTTGGGCAAACGACAATACTACTAACGGACCAGAACACCGTTTCATCGTACATGTGATTGGCTTTGGCACGTACCACATGCGCAACTACTTAAGTTAGGGCAAAGCCCAATTAAGTAATAGAGACCCAACTTCTGGCTGGATGAGTGAGTAAAGTAATTCCTCTTGTTAGTTTAGTGACCCCAACAAAAACCGCCTCTGAGTCATCCATCCATTTGACCGAGACTCAGTTAAGTCTAACCCAACATCTGACAATGACCACTTCAGTGATTCCCGTGACCAGCATAACATCCATCGTACAATGCTCTGCTAGGGCTGAGTACGTGACAGTGCACATTAGCCAGAAAGGTGTCGGCCGCCGGAAGGCAATACAGACTTAATATTTCGAGGGATTTTAAATTTTACAATCTCACCTACGACACATGCCACGCACGTGTCAATTTATTACCGTTAAACATACATTCACATGCTAACACTTTATGGCCAAGGACAATCCCTTCCTTTACCATAAAGTGACATTTCTCCCAACTTAAAGCTATTTTTTTTTCTTCACATCTTTTCAAAACTTTCTCAAGATTATGGAGGCATTCATCGAAGGTTTTAGTTAGCCTTGGTTTGCTAAGTCTCATGTTTTGATGTTAACAAACAATATAGGAGCTAGACGTTTGTTTAAGTGTTTTAGGTACAACAAGAATCCATTAAGATTCGGTACTCAAGAATGACGTTAAAACACCAAACTAACGTAGAATATAGGAAGAAACCAATGTAAGGATATGATTTTATATACCTATATTCACAAGCTCAAAAACACTCACAAAATATGTTTAAAACCCTTTTATAATCATTTTCAAACATCCAAAAAGTTTTAAACAAAATTGGAAATGATTTGGACAAAAATGAAAAAATTGTCAAAATGGTCATAAGGTACCTAGGTACTGTATGCACAGACCCCCCTACCGTAAGGGGTACCGTAAGAAATAGGTACCGCCAGAGAGTTTTGGCTTGAGAAGGTACCTAGCTACCGTAAGCACGGGATCCCCCTACCGTATGGACGGGACCCCCCTACCGACTGGACGAGACCCCCCTACCGTGACCGTTCGATTACTGTTCCTGATTTGTGATTTTGACTTTAATCAATCCTAATCAACTCCGAACGTCTAATTAACATCTTCAACTATAAATACATGCCTAATCCTTCATACTCTCTCCGTCCCAGAGTATTCGTCTAGTTTTGACTTTTGGAACTGTTCATCTAAGCACTTTGATTCTTCAAATTCTCTCAATGTGTAAGCCTAAATATAATCATGTGTGATCTTGTTTGATTTTTCTTAACATATAGATTATTAATATATAATTTCTATAATTTTTTTAATATACAAATTACAAGATAAAATGGATTAAAGAAGTGCATTGGATGGTGTGTAAAAATGAAAGTGGACAAATACTCTGGGATGGAGGTAGTATTTCTTTAAAAAACAAAGCTCTAAACATCCTCTTTTTTTATTCCAAGTGTGTTCATCCTTCTATTAATTATTTGCAATATTTTTGTCTATTTTAAGAGCCTTAAATTCCTAATTTTTATATACACACTTTGAGCTTGTGTTTCTAGCTATATACTCTCATATTCATAAGTTTGAATTGTATTTTGGAGAGAGTATACTTTCCTTCTACACCGGCTAAGTTTTGTTTTTCATTTTTATATTCAAGCCGTTGTGTAGAACTCTTGTTTGTGTTCTTCAAACACATCTTTATACGGTCGAGAATAGCCGTTAAATTCTCATATTGTATCGGTCGAGGATAGAAGTATAAATACTTGGGTAAAGGTTCAAGGATAGCCTTTGAAATCCTTGGGGGAGCGGGAGAAGATAGCCGTTAAATCTTCTTTGGAAACGGTTCGAGATAGCCGTAGTGAAATCTCGGAGTGAATCCTATTGGCAAGGGTTGTTTGCCAAACTAGTGCGGTGCTTTGACGGAGTTCAAGAGGCCGGAACTTAGTGGATTCGGAAAACCTTGAGGAGGAGCCTCGAGGTACTGGAGTAGGGAGTTCTCGATCCAGTATAAAATCAGTGTGCACTTTATTTATGCTTTTATTTCTGCATTTTATATATTGCTTCCGCATTTGCCAACACCGTTTTTATCAAGCTCCGAAAAGATTTAAACGCCTTATTCACCCCCCCTCTAAGGCATGGGCACAACGACTAAACCGACTAACAATTATATTGGTATCAGAGCAGTTTCGTAGTTGAAAGTGCTTAACCGCATCTACGACAAAGATCCACTTGTTGTGTCCCTTTTTAAATTTGAATTTTTAAACTCAAAATTTTATTATTTTCTTTAAATTAGGCCCAAATGGACTCTCAAAGCATCCACCGCCCTCCGTTTTTAATGGCCAAAATTATTCTTATTGTAAAATGCGGATGGAATATTTTATTCAATCAATTGATTATGATTTATGGTTGAATGTACTTCACGGGCCATTTGTGTCGAGTAGTGGTAGCCTTGCAGGTTTATCTTCGGAGGATAAGAGAAAATTATGCATGAATGCAAAGGCAATCAATATCCTTCATTGCTCTCTTGGCCCCGACGAATTTGCAAGAGTGAGTACATGCAAAACGGCCAAGGAAGTATGGGATCTACTAGAAGCCACACACGAAGGAGACATCTCAACCAAGCAAACGATGATTGCCCTAGGAAACTCGGAGTACGAATCCTTCAAGAAAGGGCCATGTGAGACAATCCAAGACATGAACAAGAGGTTCAACGAGAAATTCAATAAATTGAGTAAGTTGGGTAAGACGTATACTACTTCCGAGCTTAATACGAAAATTCTATTTTCTTTACCTAAAGAATGGCATAGTAGTATCGTAGATTTATTACCCAAATGTGATAAGGCCGAAACCGCCCACATTTGGTCTTCCTTATATTCTCACGAGCTTTTGTTGAGAAATATCAAAGAGGAAGAAATGCGTGAAAATCCCAAGCTTACCAACGCCTTCAAAGCTTCAAAAGACTCGTCTAGTGAAGAGTCAAGTGAATAAAGTGATGATTCAAGCGACTCAAGCTCTACGGAAGAGTTGGATGATGAAGAAGACGAAGAGAAGGCAATGAGAAAGAAATATACGGATTTCCTCAAATGGAAGAAGTATGTGAAGAGGAAAGAAACGTATAAAAAGCCAAAGAAAGAGCGACATATTGTAATTATTTTTAAAAATAAAACATTATCCCATACGTGCTTTTATTTACTTTACCCTTGGTTTGCATGATTAAATAATTTTTTTTAAAAAAATTCATCTTTAAATCATGCTTTTTAGAAAATAATCCCTAAAAATCCCTGAAAAAATTAAAGTTCTTAAACTTGCATCATTGTAGGGGGAGTTTTCATTTTTAGAGGGAGTTTCGTTGTAAATGCACCTTTTGCCCAAAGATCTCAAAACTATCATTTTTCCTAAAAATTCATTTTGATAGGGGGAGAGTTTCAAGAAGTTATACATGGTTAAAATTTTCAAAATGCCCTTTTTGATTTTGACAAAAGGGGGAGAAGATGTATACTTCAAAGTGGTGCATATGCAACTTGACTTGAGTGCATTCTTGTGTAACTGATTGCATCAAACTTGAACTTTTATAAACACAAGAAAAAGTTCAAAGTGAGTATTTTCAATATGCGTATTCTTAGGAGGGGCTTGCTTGCTTCATTATTTTACTCCCGCCTAACTCACTTTGAAGTATATTGTTTGTCAACAGCAAAAAGGGGGAGATTGTTAGCCTTGGTTTGCTAAGTCTCATGTTTTGATGTTAACAAACAATATAAGAGCTTGACGTTTGTTTAAGTGTTTCAGGTACAACAACAATCCATTAAGATTCGGTACTCAAGAATGAAGTTAAAACACCAAACTAGCGTAGAATATAGGTAAAACAAATGTAAGGATATGATTTTATATACCTATATTCACAAGCTAAAAAACACTCACAAAATTTGTTTAAAACCCTTATATAATCATTTTCAAACATCCAAAAGCTTTTAAAAAAATTGGAAATGACTTGGACAAAAATGAAAAAATTGTCAAAATGGTCATAAGGTACCTAGGTACCGTATGCACGGGACTCCCCTACCGTAAGGGGTACCGTAAGAAATTGGTACCGCCAGAGCATTTTGGCCTGAGAAGGTACCTAGCTACCGTAAGCACGGGACCCCCCTAGCGTATGGACGGGACCCCTCTACCGACTGGACGGGACCCCCCTACCGTGACCGTTGGATTACTGTTCCTGATTTGTGATTTTGACTTTAATCAATCCTAATCACCTCCCAACGGCTAACAAACATCTTCCACTATAAATACAAGCCTAATCCTTCATATTTCTTTAAGAAACAAAGCTCTAAACATCCTCTCTTTTTATTCCAAGTGTGTTCATCCTTCTATTAATTGTTTTCAATATTTTTGGCTATTTTAAGAGCCTTAAATTCCTAATTTTTATACACACACTTTGAGCTTGTGTTTCTAGCTATATACTCTCATATTCATAAGTTTGAATTGTATTTTTGAGAGAGTATATTTTCCTTCTACACCGGCTAAGTTTTGTTCTTCATTTTTATATTCAAGCCGTTGTGTAGAACTCTTGTTTGTGTTCTTCAAACATGTTGGAGATTTATTTTGAATTCAAAATTGAATTTTAAATAAATGGGCACAACTGTATGAAGTGACATGTTTATTCTTAAATGACATAACTCTTGAATATTTATTTTGAATTTAAATTGGAAGTTTTTAATTAAATGGGTGCGTCTCTTACAATAGAGACATCATCATTTATAAAAGGGCATATTATTTTCTATAAATAGGGCCCATGTCACAATGCAAAAATTGAGGGAAAAATTATGTTAGGAAAATGATTTATTATTAATTATTATTACAGTCATTATTTAGAATAATGAAGAAATAATGTATTTATTTCTTATATTTATTCTATGATGATGAAATATTAATTAGTGTATTTTTCTATGTTTTTCCGTCTCCTTTGTCTCGAGACAAATCTCGTTAAAGTACATTAACAAATTGTTTCATAGAGCAACCGAACAATTTGGTCTTAGCTTCTTCATTGGATCCCAAAAGTTCTATCTTGAAACCCTTGTTGCTTATAACAGGGTAGATAAGAAACTTTTAGGAAAGCGTTTCCAAGGATCAAGCGCCTTGAAAGTTTATCCAGTTAATTTAATCAATCCTGTTTTGAACTACGTGTGGCTTGATCCCGTTCGTTGGGGTACGTAGGCAACTTAGAATGTTTTATTTTTCTAAGTGCAGTCACAATAATAAAATTATTTTTTATTGTTCCAACAATCTAAAAGTTTCTTATCTACCCTATTATAAGCAACAAGGGTTACAAGATAGAACTTTTGGGATACAATGAAGAAGCTAAGACCAAATTGTTCGGTTGCTCTACGAAACAATTTGTTAATGTACTTTAACGAGATTTGTCTCAAGACAAAGGAGACGGAAAAACATAGAAAAATACACTAATTAATATTTCATCATCATAGACTAAATATAAGAAATAAATACATTATTTCTTCATTATTCTAAATAATCAATGAAATAATAATTAATAATAAATGATTTTCCTAACATAATTTTCCCTCAATCTTTGCATTGTGACATGGGCCCTATTTATAGAAAATAATATGCCCTTTTATAAATGATCATGTCTCTTTTGTAAGAGACACACCCATTTAATTAAAAACTTCCAATTTAAATCTAAAATAAATATTCAAGAGTTATGTCATTTAAGAATAAACATGTCTCTTCAAAGAGTTGTGCCCATTTATTTAAAATTCAATTTTGAATTCAAAATAAATCTCCAACAATCCTCCTCCAAAAAAATAATTTTATTATAGTGACTGCACTTAGAAAAATAAAACATTCTAAGTTCCCTACGTACCCCAATGAAGGGGATCATCCTTTAACAATGGATAAGACCAATTTAACCAACCATGTTTTGAACTACGTGTGGCTTGATCCCCTTCATTGGGGTACGTAGGCAACTTAGAATATTTTATTTTTCTAAGTGCAGTCACAATAATAAAATTAGTTTTTATTGTTCCAACAATCTAAAAGTTTCTTATTCTACTAAAGGTTACAGTTGGTTATTTTTTGAATTATGCTAATAATTTAATATTTTCTTGTACTTGAGTATAAGAATGATTTCTTATTGGCATGTGATAGTGAAGGAGAAGAATACGGTTAGAAAGAAATTGGTCATATCCTTTGTTAAAGGATGATAAAAATCAAATTCTTTTAGTTTATTTCTCTTAATGAAAAAATAAAGTTGCCTATACATCCATTGGTGAAGGATATTACCATGAAGGATGTAATTTTATTGTATAAAAAGCCATATTTCGTGCAATGTATTAACCAAAGTGGTTAGGTAGTCCTCATGGAGGAGGTATTTTTGTTTGGATTTAAAATTGATTAAATGATATATTTTGTATGGTTTAAATATATCCAAGCTTGGTGAAATTTATGCATTTTATCGCGCATTTCAAGGAATAAATTTCTTCTGCATATGATGAAGAAATAAGAGATTTTTATATCTTCTGGATCATAATGAAGAAATGATTAGAGTTAGATATACAAAATATATGAGGGATGTGATTAAGCGCATAATTAATTATGTGTGAACGAAAGTGCAACTCAACGTCTAGTACAATGCTCGATCTTGAGTTCAATGTTGACAAGTAGTTCACGTAGTAATTTGTAAACACTAAATAATAAATATCATCCCGGGGTAGTGTTTGCTACTGCAATGGAAAAGAATGTTGAATATCTTAATAGATCTTTTGAAAAAGTGTTGAAATTGCAGAACACGACTAAAGATCTACCTATATGAACATGAAGTGTTGCCGCTTCACCAAGTTAGGGGCTTGACTTGGTTATGTTCATGAATGGATATGGGCACATGGCCTGAACAGAAAGTGTCAAGTTATTATTGTACTTTAAGAAATATTCGTGTGTGTAATATCTTCAATATTTTAAAGTGGTTACATAGTTCAAAGCTTGGTGTACTATTGTAATCCAAAATATTGTAAAGTGTATTACACTAAGGGGCTGTTTGGCAACTTCTGAATGGGTAAGTGCTGAATCAGTAAGAGGTCTGAACCATTAAGTGCTGAACCAGTAAGAGGTCTGAACCATTAAGAGCTAGTATATTGCTTAACTATTCAGAGGCAAATATTTGATCAATTCAGATAAGAGGTATTAATCATTCAGACTCTGTATAATACTTAACCATTCAGAGGCAAATCTCTTAACCATTTAGACTTCTGAACCATTAAGAGGCTGAAACAAACAGTCTGAATCATTAAGTGGTGAACCATTCAGAGATCTGAACCATTAAGAGGCTGAAACAAACAGCCCCTAAGTGGAAGTTCAATATGCGTTACACTTTCATTTATGCATGAATTTTTTGAAATTTGTCTTGTGGGCATATTTATATATTTGAATTCGAAATAAATGGAGGAGGAATGTTGGAGATTTATTTTGAATTCAAAATTGAATTTTAAATAAATGGGCACAATTATATGAAGTGACATGTTTATTCTTAAATGACATAACTCTTGAATATTTATTTTGAATTTAAATTGGAATTTTTTAATTAAATGGGTGTGTCTCTTACAAAAGAGACAGGATCATTTATAAAAGGGCATATTATTTTCTATAAATAGGGCCCATGTCACAATGCAAAAATTGAGGGAAAAATTATGTTAGGAAAATGATTTATTATTAATTATTATTACAGTGATTATTTAGAATAATGAAGAAATAATGTATTTATTTCTTATATTTATTCTATGATGATGAAATATTAATTAGTGTATTTTTCTATGTTTTTTCGTCTCCTTTCTCTTGAGACAAGTCTCGTTAAAGTACATTAACAAATTTTTTTGTAGAGCAATCGAACAATTTGGTCTTCTTCATTGTATCCCAAAAGTTCTATCTTGAAACCCTTGTTGCTTATAATAGGGCAGATAAGAAACTTTTAGGAAAGCGTTTCCAAGGATCACGCGCCTTGAAAGTTTTTCCAGTTAATTTAATCAATCCTGTTTTGAACTACGTGTGGCTTGATCCCCTTCATTGGGGTACGTAGGCAACTTAGAATGTTTTATTTTTCTAAGTGCAGTCACAATAATAAAATTATTTTTTATTGTTCCAACAAAACACATCTTTATACGGTCGAGAGTAGCCGTTAAATTCTCATATTGTATTGGTCGAGGATACCCGTATAAATCCTTGGGTAAAGGTTCAAGGATAGCCTTTGAAATCCTTGGGGGAGCGGGAGAAGATAGTAGTTAAATCTTCATTGTAAACGGTTCGAGATAGCCGTAGTGAAATCTCGGAGTGAATCCTATTGGCAAGGGTTGTTTGCCAAACTAGTGCGGTGCTTTGACGGAGTTCAAGAGGCCGGAACTTAGTGGATTCGGAAATCCATGAGGAGGAGCCTCGAGGTAGTGGAGTAGGGAGTTCCCGAACCTGTATAAAATTGGTGTGCGTTTTATTTACGCTTTTATTTCTGCATTTTATATATTGCTTCTGCATTTGCCAACACCGTTTTTATCAAACTCCGAAAAGATTTTAAACGCCTTATTCACCCCCCCCTCTAAGGCGTGGGCACAACGACTAAACCAACTAACAGTTTCTCCATAAATGGAAAAATCATCCATGAATACTTCCATAAATTTTCCAACAAACTTTTCAAAGATAGAAAGCATACATCTCTTGAAAGTAGCTGGAGCATTACATGGGCCGAAAGACATTCGCCAGTAGGCAAATGTTCCTATGGGACAAGTAAAAGTGGTCTTATCTTGATCGGCGGGATCAATCACGATCTGAAAATACCCACTCATCCCATCGAGGAAACAATAATAACCATGCCCAGCTAAGTTCTCTATTAATTGATCTAAAAAGGGAAGAGGGAAATGGTCTTTTCGAGTGGAGTCATTTAATTTCCTATAGTCAACAACCATACGCCATCCGGTTACTACCCTATTAGGAATTAATTCTCCCTTATCATTAGAAATCACTGTCATCCCTCCCTTTTTGGGTACCACATGTATTGGACTTACCCAATTACTATTAGAAATAACATAGATGATACCTGCATCCAAAAGCTTCATTATTTCCTTTTTCAGGAGCTTTCTAAGATTAGGGTTCAACCTTCGTGGGTGTTGGGCCATCGGTCTCCACCCTTCCTCAATGAATATCGTTTGGGTGTAGAAGGTTGGACTAATTCCCTTAAGGTCCTCAAGCTTTCGAGCAATAACATGCCCATAAAGCTTAAGCAACTGTATCAACTTACCTTTCTGTTCCTTGGTGAGGTCTGAAGCTATAATGATTGGACATTTTTCTTATTCATCTAAGAATGCATACACCAAGTGAGAGGGTAAGGGTTTAAGTTTAGGAGTAGGCTCAGGTTCATTCTCTTCTTCATCCTCATCCTCTTCAGCTTGAACCCCCATTACCTCTTCTGCATTCTCTTCTTCCTGCTGAACTTGGTCACAAAACTCCATCAACTCAACATACGTCTCTTCTGCTGAATTAGCCATGCTGATAATAGCTTTGTTTTGTGGGCCATTTTCAGCATAAGAGGTACCAAACCAATAATAATCCAAAACATCAATAACATTCAAAAAGTTACAAGAGTTGGAAGACATAAGGTCTTGGTTTGCTATCTCAGGAAGCCGGAAAGTACAAACATCATCACCGACTAAAATAAGATGAGTTCCCTTATCTTCCATCTCCAAAACAACAAAGTCAAAAGGGAAAATAAACTTACCTACTTGAACTAACACATCCTCAACAATACCTAAAGGATAAGTGATAGAACTATCAGCAAGCTATATACTAATAGATCCTTAATACCTAGCTTTTGAGCTACATAAGATGGCATCAAATTAATACTTGCTCCTAAGTCGGCTAAGGCATTATTAAAGGCAACATTATTTATCGAGCAAGGAATGGTAAAACTACCTGGGTCTTTTTGTTTCTTTGGCAAGTTCTTGGTTAGAACTGCCGAACATTCAGCACCCGTACTCAAGTTTGCTACCACAGGATCATTACGAGGCTTTTTATTACCTAACAAATCCTTAAAGAATTTGGCATACTTTGGCATCTCAGCCAAGGCATCCATTAATGGTAAATTAATGTGAAGGTTTTTTAGCATATCTAAAAACTTAGCATAGGTTAGGTGATCATCTACCTTCTTTATTCTAGAAGGGAATGGAAGCTTAGGTCTAGGGATGGGTAGATGACCTAACTTAGCACGTTCAGCCTCATCATTTTTATTACCAACCTCCTCGATTTCTTTATTAATATCTACATTAAGTGGAGTGGGTGCTAGTGGTGTACGGTTGACCAAAACCTTCTCACCCTCAACTAATATCTTTCCGCTTCTTAAAGTTACAGCTTGAACATGCTCACGTGGATTTGATTCAGTTGTGCTGGGTAAATCCCTAAGTGAGCAGTGGGTGAGAGTGTTACCTAACTGACTCATATATTTCTTAACACCATGTAATTCTCTTTGAAATTCAGATCTTCATTCAGTTTTAATGCTAGGCAATTCAGATTTTAAGTCAATTATAGTCTTAGTCAAATCTCTTAACATTTTCTCTAAGGAAGAATTATTCTCATTTGATCTAGCATGTGGTGGAACATAAGTCTCAGAATTACTTCCCTGATTTCTCCAATTACCTCCATTATTATTCCTATTATTTGGGCCATCATTTCTCCAATTATTACCAAAGTTCCTTTGATTATTATAGTTATTAGTTCGGTTACTTTGGTATTGGTTATTTTGATTGGCCCATGGTCCTTCATTTTTACGTGCATATTCCATCAGATTAAAATCATGAGAATTAAAATCATCATAAGGACATGCAGATGTTAAATGGGAACCCATGCGATTTTCAAATGAAACGACCAATGCAGAAGATTGAGAATGAGGGGCATAAGAATTATAAGAAATAGAATTTACACTACCCCTATGTGGTTGAACTTGATTCTTCTCGAGGTTTTTAATTTTAATGGTTAATGCTTTAATCTGTGCTCTAAGTGTAGTTGCTTCATCGACCTCGATTCTTCCTTGAGAAGAAGAGATCGGGGCACGATCATCATACTAATAACGAGAATTTGAAGTAACTTTATTGATCAATGCCTCATTCTGCTCTAGAGTCATCTCAAGAAAAGAACCACCAGGAGAAGAGTAATCAAGTTCTTTTTACTGTCAATATTTAAACCATTATAAAAATGAAACATTAAACTAAAAGAATCAATTAATGTGGGAGGACATTTAGTTCTTAATTCTTTAAAACGCTCACATGCTTCATGAAGAGATTCTCCACTACCTTGACGAAACTGTTGAATAGACATACGAATTCTAACAGCCACCAAGGGTGGAAATTACTCGTTCATGAAAGCCTTATGTAAATCATCCCATTTAGTAAAATCACCCGCTGGAAATTTATTTAGCCACCGTGCGGCTCTGTCTCGAAGAGAGAAAGGAAAAATACAGAGTCGTACAGTGTCATTGTCTACCCCATTTATTTTAAAAGTTGAACAAGTACGGGTAAACCAAAGATTTTGAGCCCTAGGATCTTCATGTTTCATTCCACCAAATTGATTACTAGAGACTATTTGTATTATGGCAGGTTTTATTTCAAAAGAAGCGGCTGTAATGGCAGGAGTGCCAATAGAGTCATTTTCTTCAAAAAAAATAGGGGTCATGGTGTCTAGAACAGTACGCCTAGCTCTATTATCCTCCCCCATTTCTAGATTATTTAAAAAGTTTTGATTTAAAAAGTTTTGGTTTCTTTGAAAATTTATATTACAATTAGATCTGAAAAGTCTTTCAGGATCTTCACAAAATTCTAAAACTTCTCCTGCACTAGAAAAACGGGTGTGAAGGAACAAATTAAATTTGTTTTTTAAAAAAATTTCTTTTAAAAAAAAAATAAAAACAACTAACAAATAACAACCGTGCCAATCCCCGGCAACGACACTGCCGCCAATGGAGGAAGATTCTGGATCGAAGGAGCTTCTGGAACGTCATCAGGCGAGCACGCAAACGGGGAGGCAGGTGGGCGCCTGCAAGCCCACCGGAGCCTCTTTTCGCTGCATGCGCTCGTCTTCGCCGCCGGAGCCGCTTCCTTCAAATCGGCAGGCGGCCAGGTAGGCGGCTACCTTCCTGGTCGCTTGTCGTCAATCCGCACCCTTCCAACCTTCTCTTACTAAAATATATCTTCTGAACACTTTTTTCTTCTGCTCCGACTTCCAATTCTATTCCAATAAGAAAATATCACTAATTTCTTATTGAAATCAAACATCTTTTTATCTTTTCTTGGCCCATTCAATTTTACTACTCCAAAATATAGAGATATGACGTTTATCAAAAAAAATATTCTTTATTAAGATGAAAAATTATGCTTATACATTAAAGATGTGTTAAATGTGAGGATAATATTATGTTTAAATTGAGTTTATCACATGCATTCAAAATATGCAGTAAATAAATGTGTAATGATTGTGGCCCCTAAAGGAAAAATAAAACGATAGCTCCCACTGACTGCCGGGCACTAGGACTTCGGGCTTTCTCCATTCCTTTATATTCCCTCGAACAGAGTTCAAATCCTTTCATCTTCCAACCACCACGTGAGAAAAGAATCCTCGATTGAGGTAAGAGAAAGAAATAGATTTACAACAAGAGTTTAAGAGATAAGGAACGACACGCATGCCGCATTATAATCAAACAAACTATATCCACAACCATCCACCATGCATATCATACACTCACACAGGCAATAAAGATATACATACACCGGGCGAACTGCGCTCGCCCCAAACAATTCTAGAAAAATACTACGTTGATGATATTTTAAAAAATTCATAAAAATTCATAAAGTGGTCCAAAAATATGAAAACTTACCAAGTAATACTAAATATATCAAGTGACTTTCGGCCAGGGTCAAAACTGGAAGAAACATTTCCAGTAGATATAAATTTATAGAAACTCCCTTTTGTAAAAAATAATTTCGAAAATGATTTTTAATTCAAAATAATTTTGCAAAAATTATGAAAATTAAATTTCAACTTCCAGTAAATATTTTAGACATTTATAGTTCTGAAAACAAAATTCTTGAATTTAAAAATATTTATTTCCAAAATATGGTAATTATATCTCAATAATTGCAAAAAAAATTTTAAATAATTTTTCAAAACT